>JAVJIF010005443.1:0-364232 GCA_038442645.1 Agave tequilana
ACTCATGAAGTTATAGTACTAATGATCTTGTGTTTAATTAGTGTCAGATTTATGATCAAGATCTTAGTAGGTGTGGAGCTTCAACAAAGGATTTAAAGTCATATTTTGGAGCTAGCACCGGTTGATTCACGAGCCTATGCATCAAGACCACATCAAAAGTTGAGCTCGTTGGATCATGTTTGGACCAAGTCAAGAAGATGAGAAGACTTCAAGGGAAGACTTCAAGAGAAGACTTGTGTCTAGGTATAAGATTTATTTTCAGATAAAATGTAAAGGATAGAATAGTTGGTGGATTGCTCAAGTATATATCACACACACACTCTTGATTTAGTTGTCTTTTCATAAAAGAATTTTCAGGTTTAGAAAAGACATTGATTTTGGAAAAATACTTTTTGGTTTTTGAATTTCTTATATGCATGTCTTTTATCCAAAACCATATTTAGAGCTTAATGCCAAAACATAGATATTTCATCTTAATTGTGTAGTGGATCATATCCATACACACTATGCTTTAATGAATTCAAAATATCTTGTTTTTGTATCATGAAGAAGTTTGGAAAACAAGTTTTCAATTGAGCCAATATTTCAAACTTACAAAAATAGTCCAAATCTTTTATAACATGCCTTGATTTTGTGCAAGCATGTTTGTTTATCAAAGTATATTGGTAAAACTATTTTTGTAGATTTTTATGTATTTTATGGGATTTTTATGTGAGCCAAAAGACCAAGTTTTAATCCCAGATTTTCTGTTCCAGGCTTCAGCCAAGTCGACTAGTCGACCTACCAAGTCGACTAGGGCTGAAGTCGGTCGACCGGCTCGGTCGACCGACGTGCACAGACGTGCACGCTTTGACCTGGCAGATGGTCGGTCGACCGACCAGTCGACCGGAACTGAGAGCAGTGCTTTCTGTTCTTTTCGGTCGACCGGGCGGTCAACCGGAGGCTTCAACGTCTCTGATTTTTGACCGTGGCGGTCGACCGGACGATCGACCGACAGGCCTGACAGAACCCCAACAGCTAGTTTTTCTGAGCCTATAAATTTTTGGGTTTGGGCATTGTTTCACCAAGATTTGGAGAGTATTTTTGAGCCAGTTTTCCAATCCTTTTCAGAGGTTTTTCTCCACAAATTTGAGAGCAAATATTTCCTATCAAAAGGGGAGATTTTATCAAGAGTGTTTAAAGTAATTCTTTGAGTTTTCCTCCACCATTCTCTTCCTAGTTTTTCTTACACAAACACTTGAGCAATTCATAGACATAATCCTATAGGAGTGTTGTAGTGAGATTATTTAGGTGATCAAAGTGTGTGATCACCAAAGATCTTTTCTTGTTCTTTGAGGAGTCGGACAAGTGTGTTCGCAGTGGTTTAGAGTTCGTGTGTGAACTCTTGGTTTGAGGTGCGATCTCGGCAAGCTTGTGGGGCTTGCGTGTGTACGGGACTAGGGAGTCCGAGGGATTGTAGGTGTTGCGGCACAAGGAGAGATCCCTTGGGATCGAGCATAGTGGAAATCCTTCGTGTGTCGAAGGCGGGGATGTAGAGCAAGTGTGCTCGAACCTCGAAACAAATCCCTTATGTTTGCGATTGCCTCACTCTCTTCTCTCTATCTCCTTGTCTATATCTTGCATTCAATTATTGTGTTAATCTTTATATGCTTGATATACTTGTGTGCTCATATTGATATACTTACTTGGGTTTGTTTCTAACACTTGTATTCAACCAAGAGAGCCAATGCGGCACCTCAACCTTATCTAGGGGAATCTAGAGGAGTTTGTCCAGAGCCCTTCACGGGGAATTCGGCAACACTCTTGTGTTATACGTGGTGTTTTAGTGTAAGAGTTTAGTTTAGGTCATAATAGTTTTTAATTCCGCCTTATTTGTCATTTAGTGACCATTAGGTTAGCCATCACCTATTCACCCCCCCTCTAGGTGAACTTACAATTGGTATCAGAAACCAAGTGCTCTGAATTTGGGTCTTACAACCTAGAGTTAAAGATCCTCATTTTAGGCTAATCACAATATTTGTACACACACCATGGATTTCATGTCACCACCCACTTTTGACATTCTTAACATCCAAATTTGGAAGGTTAAGATGTTTTTGTACCTCAAGGCCCTAGGCATCCATGTTTATCTTGCCATCACTAAAAATGATTATTGTTTAAATGGTAAGAATTTTGAGGCAAATGCAAAAGCCCTACATGCTTTAAAGTCAACCCTAAATGATAATTATTTATCTAGGGTTTCTAACATTGATTCGGCTTTTGTAGCTTAGAACATCATCACCTCCCTTGACGAAAAGGATCTATATTATGCCGGGAGCGATTCGGACGTTGGAAGCAACACCTCCAACTTGTGCTATATGGTCCAAGGGGATAACCCCCTTGAGGTAACTACCGAATCCGAGGTAGATGAAGATAATAACATGTCATATGATGAGCTTAGTACCTTTTGTCAATTATTGCTTGAAAAATAGACATGCTTAAGAAAGATAATAAAAATTTGAAAAAGAAATTTGATTGCATGCATATAGAACAAGATTCATTTAGAAACAAGATTGCATGCTTAGAAAAAGAAAAGGAAGATTTGAAAAATGAGAATGTTTCCTTATTTTCAAAATTGAATGATTTGTGTGAAGGAAACAATACTTTAAAAAATAAAATTGATTTGGTGAAAAAACAAAAAGAAGTTGTTTTTCAAGAAAATAAGTCTTTAAAAAGAAAAATTGTGAAAAAGAAAAAGATTTTGTTTCTAAAAAGAAAAAGAAAAATGATTCTTTATCTCATCATGCTTTACATGCCACCACTAATGAGATTAAAGATTTAAAAAATAAAATGGATTGTTTGAGTTCAACTTTGAACTCTTGTGCATTAACCATACTAGGTTGGAGTCAATGTTTTCAAAGAAACAAACTCCATACATTCATGCACAACATCATCATGCATATGCTTATGTTGCACGTCAGGATCGCACTCCTACACATAAGCATCCTAAGGTTACACATCTACACATTATGGCCGCAAAGGCCATTTAGCAAAATTTTGTTATGACAAGTTGCATCATTTTAATTTTGCTAATAATAAAAATTTTGGGTTCCTTACAAGACTGACCCCAAAGGACCCAAGAAAATATGGGTACCAAAATCCCCACCTTTTGTATTGATGTAGGTGAGGGCTCTCACAAAACGTGAGAGATTTAGTGCCTTGATGGTGGGTGCACTTGAACTAAAAGGACACATATTTGGAGCACCGCTATCAAGGAGGTTTTGGTGGGAAAGACCACCATGCTTGAAGCTTTGGAGTTGGTAACAATCTCTAAACTCCTACTTTTATGTACATGCTTTTTACTTATATCATATTCATAGCATGTTCATGTTTTGTGTTCTTATGTGCTTCATGTGGTAAAAACATGCTTAGATGTAGTTTTTATCAAAACTTGTATTATTCATGTACAAATAGTGAGTTACATTTGATTTATATATATTTGTACTTCATGCTCATTTGTACCCACTATATGCACATGTATAGGCTAGTTTTGATGATTCTCTCATTTATACATGCTTTGCCAATTTTTATGATTTACTTCATGTATATGTATTTTTAATTCAAATCTAATAAATATACATGCTTACCCGTGAGTCTCTTACCTTCGTGCAAATACATTTGATAAACTCTTTTATGTTTGGGATATGTATGTGTATTGTTAGTTTTGGATAAATCATACATATACCATGAAGATTAGTGTTTTAATGAAAAATGATTTTTCATTATTAAAATGTGACTTATGATCTTTTGAGCTTAAATGACTATTTTCATAAAAATGCTATTTACATGATCTTTTAAACACTCACATCTTCATTTATTAATTCATGACTTAGTTTCATGATCATTTGAGCTTTATAGACCATGAGTGATTAAATCTTTATGTATTTAGTTATGCTTTATGAAGTACATATGATTTGATATATTTGAAGGATCTTTAACTAGTTGTTCAAAAACTATTTTATACTAGTTATTTATTCTTCAATTAGTTTATAAGATATACACATGATCTTATTTTTTTTTTATTCTCAAGATTTGATGCTTCATGAATTGAATATTAGTTTAAATGATAGTTTTTTTGTCAACACTAGGATTTATACTTGTACATATTATGGGTCACAAATAAATTTATATATGGTTGGGTTTGATTGCTTATTTGTGCCTATTTGGTGTGCTAGTATAGCCTAGTTTTGATGATCCTTACATTTTTAAACTTGTATTCCCATTTTGAATTTGTGTTATGATCATGTGCTTTCATTTCATGTATATGTTTATTTTGCCAAACTTTAAGATATACATGTATACCTCTTGAGTCATTTGCCTCTCATGCAAATCTATATATATGGACTCAATTGTGTTTAGGGATATGTATGTATACTTCTTGTGTTGTCAAAACATACATATACCTTGAAATATAATTTTTTTAATAAAATTTTTTTGGTAATTTTTATGTTTTCAAAATTTATGATAATTTTCACGTTGTCTTATTTAAAGGAATATTGAGCTTCATTGCCATTTTCATGTGATTTACACATATTTCATGAAAAATATTTTATTTTATTCCTTGATTGAAGAATTCGTACTAGTTTTCAAACATTTTCATTTAACTAGTTCGAGTTCTTCATGTGGTAGATATGATGTATACACTTAAGCTTATTTTTCTATTGGTATCATTGGATATTTTCAATTGGTATCAATATGAACTTCTTTTGTATATACTCATATTTTGTTTTCCCATATATGTATGTATCAATTTCTATTGGTATACTCTTTCCATACATATATATGATTTGTTATTTGTGCTTGAGTTAAAATTATTTTACATGTTTAAAGCACAAAGTTGTTTATGATAAGAAAATAAATATTTTAAGAAAAATTCTCAAGATTTGTTTTATTGAGAAAATTCAAAATTTTGTTTTATAAGAAAAAAAAAATTCAAATTTTGATTTGTATTGCCTATATGTAAGGAGAGCTTAACATCTCTTCTACATATAGATTCATGTTGAGTGTATTGTATATTGAGGAGCTTAACAACTCTTCTTTATGTGGTACACGTGTGTAGGGGGAGCTTCACATCTCCTCTTATGCATTACATAATATGTGTTATGTGAATTGGGCTTGTCATCCCTTCTTCATGTAATGCATATGTGTAGGGAAGCTAACTTAGCGTCCTCCTCTTCATGAATGTATATCACATATAACCTTTCTTGATTGATTTGGTTTACCCCTTCTTTGGTTCTTTGTTTCGGACAAAAAGGGGGAGAAAAAATTGATGATTTTGTTTTCACTTTACCCCTTTGTTGATGATTGATAAAAAGGGGGAGAAGAATTTGAGAGTTATATGCATGTTGAGTAATATTTATGTTTATGCATATATGTTTTTGTTTTGCAAATAGGAGAAAAAGAAGTTGATTTGTTTTATGTTTATCTCCTTGATTTGTATACATGTCATGTGCTTCATTTCCATATTATATTGTTTATTTGTTATGCATGAGTTAAGGGGAGCTTCTTTGAAGCTTTACTTTAATCCATGCATATATAACTTCATGAGTTTTGTCATCATCAAAAAGGGGGAGATTGTTAGCCCAAAGGCCCATCACTCTAGTTTTGATGATGATCAACTCATGAAGTTATAGTACTAATGATCTTGTGTTTAATTAGTGTAAGATTTATGATCAAAATCTTAGTAGGTGTGGAGCTTCAACAAAGGATTTAAAGTCATATTTTGGAGCTAGCACCGGTTGATTCACGAGCCTATGCATCAAGACCACATCAAAAGTTGAGCTCGTTTGATCGTGTTTGGACAAAGTCAAGAAGATGAGAAGACTTCAAGGGAAGACTTCAAGAGAAGACTTGTGTCTAGGTATAAGATTTATTTTTAGATAAAATGTAAAGGATAGAATAGTTGGTGGATTGCTCAAGTATATATCACACACACACTCTTGATTTAGTTGTCTTTTCATAAAGGAATTTTCAGATTTAGAAAAGACTTTCATTTGGAAAAATACATTTTGGTTTTTGGAATTTCTTATATGCATGCCTTTTATCCAAAATCATATTTAGAGCTTAATGCCAAAACATAGATATTTCATCTTAATTGTGTAGTAGATCATATCCATACACGCTATGCTTTAATGAATTCAAAATATCTTGTTTTTGTATCATGAAGAAGTTTGGAAAACAAGTTTTCAATTGAGCCAATATTTCCAACTTACAAAAATAGTCCAAATCTTTTATAACATTCCTTGATTCTGTGCAAGCATGTTTGTTTATCAAAGTATATTGGTAAAATGATTTTTGTAGATTTTTATGTATTTTATGAGATTTTTATGTGAGCCAAAAGACCAAGTTTTAATCCCAGATTTTCTGTTCCAGGCTTCAGCCAAGTCGACTAGTCGACCTACCAAGTCGACTAGGGCTGAAGTCGGTCGACCGGCTCGGTCGACCGACGTGCACAGACGTGCACGCCTTGACCTGGCAGATGGCCGGTCGACCGACCCAATCGACCGGAACTGAGAGCAGTGCTCTCTGTTCTTTTCGGTCGACCGGGCGGTCGACCGGAGGCTCCAACGGTCTGATTTTTGACCATTGGCGGTTGACCGGACGGTCGACCGACAGGCCTGACAGAACCCCAACGGTTAGTTTTTCTGAGCCTATAAATTTGGGGGTTTGGGCATTGTTTTCACCAAGATTTGGAGAGTATTTTTGAGCCAGTTTTCCAATCCTTTTCAGAGGTTTTTCTCGACAAATTTGAGAGCAAATATTTCCTAGCAAAAGGGGAGATTTTATCAAGAGTGTTTAAAGTGATTCTTTGAGTTTTCCTCAACCATTCTCTTCCTAGTTTTTCTCACACAAACACTTGAGCAATTCATAGACATACTCATCCTATAGGAGTGTTGTAGTGAGATTGTTTTAGGTGATCAAAGTGTTGTGATCACCAAAGATCTTTTCTTTGTTCTTTGAGGAGGTGGACAAGTGTGTTCGCAGTGGTTTAGAGTTCGTGTGTGAACTCTTGGTTTGAGGTGCGGTCTCGGCAAGCTTGTGGGGCTTGCGCGTGTACGGGACTAGGGAGTCCGGGGGATTGTAGGTGTTGCGGCACCAAGGAGAGATCCATTGGGATCGAGCATAGTGGAAATCCTTCGTGTGTCGAAGGCGGGGATGTAAAGCAAGTGTGCTCGAACCTCGAAACAAATCCCTTGTGTTTGCGATTGCTCACTCTCTCTCTCCCTCTATCTCCTTGTCTATATCTTGCATTTAATTATTGTGTTAATCTTTATATGCTTGATATACTTGTGTGCTCATATTGATATACTGGTTGGGTTTGTTTGCTAACACTTGTATTCAACCAAGAGAGCCAACGCGGCACCTCAACCCTTA
Organism: Agave tequilana; assembly: GCA_038442645.1. Taxonomy (NCBI): domain Eukaryota; kingdom Viridiplantae; phylum Streptophyta; class Magnoliopsida; order Asparagales; family Asparagaceae; genus Agave; species Agave tequilana. The sequence continues at coordinate 7,414 of JAVJIF010005443.1, forward strand.
TCTAGGGGAAGCTAGAGGAGTTTGTCCAGAGCCCTTCACCGGGAATTCGGCAACACTCTTGTGTTATACGTGGTGTTTAGTGTAAGAGTTTAGTTTAGGTCATAATAGTTTTTAATTCCGCATTATTTATCATTTAGTGACCATTATGTTAGCCATCACCTATTCACCCCCCCTCTAGGTGAACTTACACTTACCAATTCTCATCCATAGGATGGTAAGACCACATATACATTTCGCTGTTACGTTAATATTAAACCTATGACAGTGATTCTCTCGTTTCTCCCCGTAAAAACGAGACCTCCAAAATCACTTACCAATTCTCATTCATAGAATGGTAAGACCACATATACATTTCGCTGTTATGATAACATTAAACCTATGACAGTGATTCTCTCGTTTCTCCCCGTATAAACGAGACCTCCAATATCACTTACCAATTCTCATTCATAGAATGGTAAGACTACATATACATTTCACTGTTATGTTAACATTAAACCTATGACAGTGATTCTCTCGTTTCTACCAGTGAAAACGAGACCTTTTCCAAATTCCATTACAAATTTTGAGCCTGTTGACATTTACAAAAGACAGGTCTCGATACTTGTTGAGATTTACAAAAGATAAGTATCACCAACCTTGAGCTTGGTGGACAAAATTTGATTGATATTTTACCTGCACACAAAAATAGAATGTTAGATTTAGAAGTAGATTGTGCAAGGTTCTCAATTCGAATCCGCGGTAGCAGTGGCTATGCGGGTCGTGATCCTCAGGGAGGGACAAGCGATGGAAGCGTTTGTAAGTTATCTCTAAAAATTTCTCTTTTTTTTTGTTATTAAAAGGAAAATAAGAAAATATTAATTAAAGTTAGTTTAGAAAGAAAGCGGTATTTTACAATGAGTCGGAAAAGAAAGAATTAGGAAAAGTGTTGTGATTTAATCTACAAAAATAAAAGAAAAGAAAAGGAAAAAGCACTAACCTTAGTATGGTTGAGAAAATATGTGAAAACCTAACACTTTCTACCTTGTTTCGGAGGCGTTGAACGCATAAACCATAGGATCGATCCTAGTCCCCTGTTCGCATTATATCATCAAGCTTTGGCAAGTATGAAGTGATATGTACCTTGAGGAGGAGAACATCTCCATGAAGTATCGTTGGCACTCGCTAAGACTTGTTATACTTGTGCTTCAGAAATCACTTGCATACTCATCACAAACCAACAGAGATAAAAATAGAAAAAGAGAAGAAACAAAAAGAAAAGTAAAAGCAATTAACAAAAGAAAAATATTACCTTTATTGCTTGAAACAAACGAGGAGAAGAGAAGCAAACATCGGTGTCATTCTCAACATAGCCATCTCCCTCACTTACATAAAGAAAAGAAAAGAAAAGAAAATCTAAACTAGAAGAAGAAACCTAAAACCCTAGATTTGGCCCTCTGGCTCTGCCTCTGGACGCCCCTTCTCTGTTGCTCTGCAGGGGTATTTATAGGAGATATAGGAAGTAGAGTCCCAGTACAACTCCTCAACGAAAACGCATCGCCAACCGCCCCAGGATTGCCGCGGAAACGGGAAATTTGCCGCGGAAACGCTGCACTTTTGTAGCCAAATGCCACGCGCTTTCTCGCGTGGCATCCTCTGGTCCGTCCATCTAGGTTTATCCTTCTGGAAATTGTGTCCTGACTCTTCATCTTGAGATTTCGGGATAACTTGGGAAGCAAGTTACCCTAGATCTCAAATCTTTCCATATCTTTTAAATGAATTTCATCTCTTGCACTCTTTTTATCCTCATCCTGCAAGCATTTAGGATTAGTAGAAGTCCATCCCTTTACTCTTCTTTTAATATTTGCAATTCTTGCAATTGGTAATTGCAACTTTGACATTTGATAATTGCAATTTTTCACTTGGGCTTGGACATGGGCTTTTGGGCTTCTTTTAAGGCTTTATTCTTTTATTTTTATTTACTCAAGGCCTGCATACAATAAATAATAAAATATTAGTAAATGTGCAGAATTATAGGAAAAAATATGAAAATGTGATGGTAAATATAATGATAAAAATGCACTTTTCACTACCAATCACACCCCCACACTTATCTTTTTGCTCGTCCTCGAGTAAAAATCAAAGAGAAAAAGAAAAATTAATCTAACCTAACTCACTTTCGTAGGAATCACGGTTGCACTTAGCACGTGCAACAAGCCGTTAAACCCCTAGGTTACCCTAGAGGACGAGTGTTGTCTCGTGAGGGTTTTCAGCGGATTACACCCACAAAATCCATAAAAAGGAAAATATTTGAAATACTTTTGAAGAGACTAAATAGTCTATAAGTTTTAGGATTATCATTTTTATTCATTCTTAGACTTAGTCTTTATAAAGTAAATTGTTATCCATTTTAGGTAAGGATCAAAATTGAATTTTTGTATAGTCTTTTTCGTTACCAAAAGTCATATGCATCCTTGTAAATCTTTGCTAGGAATTCCTTAACTTGGACTGTCATGCCTCTTTATTATTATTATTATTTTTTTATAACTCATCTAATTTTCTTTCGTGTAAGTATCAAGGCTTCTTGAGGCCCTCATACCTAACTAATTGACTATTAGATGTGTTAATATAATATATATATATATATATATTTTAACATGTATAACTCATCTAATTTTCTTTCGTATAAGTATCAAGGCTTCTTGAGGCCTTCATACCTAACTAATTGACTATTAGATGTGTTAATACATATATTATATTTCTTAGTTTTCTTAGGCTTTTTAATCCACCCATGTAGCGAACTTAAAGTCGGTAACTCCCAAACCGGTCGGCTTTAGGGCACCAAGTGAGAAAACACCCCGCGGACTCAAATTCGAGTGAACTAGGCCACAAAACTAAGGACTTTATTTTATTTAGAACTCACCTTTAGGCGTGAATATTTATGCTTCTTGAGGCACATGTATCCAGCTTAATAGGTGATTTTTTTTTTTATGAGGCACAAGGGTCATTATCTTAGAATCCTAGATATGCATTAGGTATGCACATTTCATTAAGGTAAAAATCAAGACTAATTACTTATTCAATTTTTCCTCCTATACCTAAAAATTCAACAATTTATTTATTTTGACCAAGTTTTTAGAAATCGTAATCATGATTTTCCTAATTCTTAAGATTAACTTAGATTTCTTTCAAAAGATAAGTCAAAATATTGTCCCTTTTATAAGTTTTTTTTTCAGATTTTTTTTATTAGCAGATTTTTGTTAGTTTCTACCTATGTTAGAATGTTAGTAAAGCCCACCCCCACACTTATCTCATGCATTGTCCTCAATGTATGAATGAATGCATATATGCATGAAAAGAACAAGGGAAGGAAGAAGTTACCTTAAGGTGGTGGTTCCGGTGGTGGTCTAATTGATCCACGAAATGCGGCCCAATCAAGATAATGTGGTAGTTCACGGGACCTACCTTTATTAACCTCTTTTTATTTACATATTTACTGTCCCCAGAATGAATAGGATCATGAAAGATCTCGTGAAACTTACTCCCTTTACATGACCAGTCCTGGAAAATCATCACAGAGTCATGGTCTATACCTATGTCCAACAAAAGAATGTGACTTGGTAGAATGGTTGACTTGGACTCAAGAATGAGAGGTTCAGGAACGAATACCGACTCAGGAAAGAAACTTAAATCAAGTAAGGGTTCAGGAGTCGAGCTTGTTTCAAGAAGTGTGTCCAAGTCAAGAAGTTGAAACTCAAGTTCACAATCATCTTCCCACAATGGTATGTGACTCAATATTGGTGATTCAAGTTCAGGAATGATAGGTGTGGGAATCAAAACTGACTCTAAAATATTACCTAAGTCGGGTAACAAAACAGGAGTAAATAATGATTTGGGAATTTGAACTTGATCATAGATTTGAGAATCTAGGTCACATATCTCATTAGTTTCAATCTCATAAAAATTAGAACTTGCCAATTTGTCAAGGGGACTTTCAAAAGTATGAAATTGGTCAAGTTCACTATGATGATCTTCAAAAATGGATGATTCAATTTCATGATCTATGGGCATAGGAATAAATGTTGGCTCAGAAAGCTGGTCCAAATTGGGTAAGGATACTGGAGTCAACATAGATTCGAAGATGGAAACTGAATCGCAAAGTTGGGGATCGGGTTCACATTCACAATCTAATTCAATCTCATTAAAATTAAAACTAGCCAATTTGTCCAAGGATTGAGATTGGTCCAGTTCATATTGATGTGATGAAATTGAATTTTGATCAAGGTCTTCTAGATAGGATGATTCCTGGTTCCTATCAACTTGGTTGGTAAGTTCAAGAATGTTTGAAAGTCTAGAAATTTGATCATTCATTATCTCTTGCAACCGATCCACTTTTTCTTCTAATCTATTGAATGGATCATTGGAGGATTGAAACATTGGTGTTGTGAGAAAAGACGTGTACGAAGATAATGGTTGAACAGGTGGTTGACCATATGGCTCAGGGGTGTTGAATCCCCATTGACTCTGTGAAGAGTAGTGATGATTATTCCAATCTTGTTCATAGTATTGGGGCTGGGGCATGTAATGATTCGGATAAGACCAATCTGACACACTAGGTTGGTTAGAGTTATGATATGTCAGGTTGGTAATATCCGAAAAAGAGGTTGGTGTAGAATATGGATCCTCATTAAAATTGAAAAATTATTGTTATAGGCCATATCACACAAAACAAACAAAAGAAAAAGAAAACAAACAAATAAACAAACAAAAAAGAAAATTTTCTAACCTAAGTTAGGGTAGACCTATGACCTAGACGACTCCTAACTGGTTAGACTGTCCACGGGAGATAGGGTGCAGACTTTGACCACAAGTTAATCAGCCAGGTCAGGGCAAGATTGGTGGGAGGTTTTCCGTCAAAGACGTTCCTTAATTAAATAACCACCAATCTTCGGGCTTTCGGCCCTCAATCCCCTTCCTAGACACTGATTGGCAAGAGTCAACTTCCAGCACCGTTCCCCCTTAGGATAATCTCCTAATTGAGTCCGAAATGTCCCTAGGGCCAACGTCTACTAATTTTAAGTTAGGCTTGGGTTAGTGAGTGCTTGAGATATGAATTTTGGGCTAAGGAAGGTTGATGAAATCCCCACCTTATCTTGTTAATGGGTTATGCCCTTAGAATAAATTTGTGCAAGTGTACAAAATATGTAAATAAGATTCACTCAAAGCATCAACCATGAGATGGGTCCTATTCTACATGCAACGCGAACGTACCTTGCTCCAGCACTCTTCAACAGTAAAAATAAAGGAATTGAAAAGACACGTGCCTAATATGCAAACGTCTAATTAATTTTTATCTTTAACAACAAGTATTTTACTGTTGATTAGGGTTATCACAGAACAAAGTTTAACAGAGCAGTAGACAGATATTGCAACTTGCAGCAACCTGCAGAAAGATGGATCAGTAGGGAACTACTCAGGCCGCGGTTTCGCGGCAATTGCCGCGTTTCCGCGTCTCTGCAGTAGGCTCTTGTGCTCTGCCTTCGAGGGCAGAGGCACAGAGTTGCTATATGTCCACTTCTTCTGTCAGTTTCCCTGTTCTCCAAACCTGCAAACAGAAAGAATAAAAGAATTTAGTTAAAATTTTTTTATTATTAGAGAATAACTTACCATCCCTCTCCGGCAACGGCGCCAAAATTTTGATTGATATTTTACCTGCAAACAAAAATAGAATGTTAGATTTAGAAGTAGATTGTGCAAGGTTCTCAATTCGAATCCGCGGTAGCAGTGGCTATGCAGGTCGTGATCCTCAGGGAGGGACTAGCGATGGAAGCGTTTGTAAGTTATCTCTAAAAATTTCTCTTTTTTTTGTTATTAAAAGGTAAATAAGAAAATATTAATTAAAGTTAGTTTAGAAAGAAAGCGTTATTTTACAATGAGTCGGAAAAGTTAGAATTGGGAAAAGTGTTGTGATTTAATCTACAAAAATAAAAGAAAGAAAAGGAAAAAAGCACTAACCTTAGTATGGTTGAGAAAATATGTGAAAACCTAACACTTTCTACCTTGTTTTGGAGGCGTTGAACGCATAAACCATAGGATCGATCTCAGTCCCCTGTTCGCATTATATCATCAAGCTTTGGCAAGTATGAAGTGATACGTACCTTGAGGAGGAGAACATCTCCATGAAGTATCGTTGGCACTCGCTAAGACTTGTTATACTTGTGCTTCAGAAATCACTTGCATACTCATCACAAACCAACAGAGATAAAATAGAAAAAGAGAAGAAAATAAAAAGAAAAGTAAAAGCAATTAACAAAAGAAAAATATTACCTTTATTGCTTGAAACAAACGAGGAGAAGAGAAGCATACATCGGTGTCACTCTCAATATAGCTATCACCCTCACTTACATAAAGAAAAGAAAAGAAAAGAAAATCTAAACGAGAAGAAGAAAACCTAAAACCCTAGATTTGGCCCTCTGGCTCTGCCTCTGGACGCCCCTTCTCTGTTGCTCTGCAGGGGTATTTATAGGAGATATAGGAAGTAGAGTCCCAGTACAACTCCTCAACGAAAACGCATCGCCAACCGCCTCAGGATTGCCGCAGAAACGGGAAATTTACTGCGGAAACGCGGCACTTTTGTAGCCAAATGCCACGCCCTTTCTCGCGTGGCATCCTCTGGTCCGTCCATCTGGGTTTATCCTTCTGGAAATTGTATCCTGACTCTTCATCTTGAGATTTCGGGATAACTTGGGAAGCAAGTTACCCTAGATCTCAAATCTTCCCATATCTTTTAAACGAATTTCATCTCTTGCACTCTTTTTATCCTCATCCTGCAAGCATTTAGGATTTAGTAGAAGTCCATCCCTTTACTCTTCTTTTAATATTTACAATTCTTGCAATTGGTAATTGCAACTTTGACATTTGATAATTGCAATTTTTCACTTGGGCTTTTGGGCTTCTTTAAAGCTTTATTCTTTTATTTTTATTTACTCAAGGCCTGCACACAATAAATAATAAAATATTAGTAAATGTGCAGAATTATAGGAAAAAATATGAAAATGTGATGGTAAATATAATGATAAAAATGCACTTTTCACTACCAATCAGTGGCGTCTCAATCGGTTACGTCATTGCGACCTCTGAACCAGCAGACAACCAAGTCTCAATTTCGAGCTTGTTGACATTTAAAAAAGTCAAGTCTCAACCTTGTGCCTGTTGACATTTACAAAAGACAGGTCTCGATACTTGTTGACATTTACAAAAGACAAGTATCACCAACCTTGAGCTTGGTGGCGTCTCAATCGGTTATGTCATTGCGACCTCTTAACCAGCAGACAGCCATGTCTCAATTTCGAGCTTGTTGACATTTACAAAAGACAAGTCTCAACCTTGAGCCTGTTGACATTTACAAAAGACAGGTCTCGATACTTGTTGACATTTACAAAAGACAAGTATCACCAACCTTGAGCTTGGTGGCATCTCAATCGGTTATGTCATTGCGACCTCTGAATCAGCAGACAGCCAAGTCTCAATTTCGAGCTTGTTGACATTTACAAAAGACAAGTCTCAACCTTGAGCCTGTTGACATTTACAAAAGACAGGTCTCGATACTTGTTGACATTTACAAAAGACAAGTATCACCAAACTTGAGCTTGGTGGCGTCTCAATCGGTTATGTCATTGCGACCTCTGAACCAGCAGACAGCCAAGTCTCAATTTCGAGCTTGTTGACATTTATAAAAGACAAGTCTCAACCATGAGCCTGTTGACATTTACAAAAGACAGGTCTCGATACTTGTTGACATTTACAAAAGACAAGTATCACCAACCTTGAGCTCGGTAGCGTCTCAATCGGTTATGTCATTGCGACCTCTGAACCGGCAGACAGTCAAGTCTCAACCTTGAGCCTGTTGACATTTACAAAAGACAGGTCTCGATACTTGTTAACATTTACAAAAGACATGTATCACCAACCTTGAGCTTGGTAGCATCTCAACCAGTTATGTCATTGCGACCTCTGAACTGACAGACAACCAAGTCTCAATTTCGAGCTTATTGACATTTACAAAAGACAAGTCTCAACGTTGATCCTGTTGACATTTACAAAAGACAGGTCTCGATACTTGTTAACATTTACAAAAGACAAGTATCACCAACCTTGAGCTTGGTAGCATCTCAACCAGTTATGTCATTGCGACCTCTGAACTGACAGACAGCCAAGTCTAAATTTTGAGCTTGTTGACATTTACAAAAGACAGGTCTCGATACTTGTTGACATTTACAAAAGACAAGTATCATCAACCTTGAGCTTGGTAGCGTCTCAATCGGTTATGTCATTGCGACCTCTGAACCAGCAGACAGCCAAGTCTCAATTTCGAGCTTGTTGACATTTACAAAAGACAAGTCTCAACCTTGAGCCTGTTGACATTTACAAAAGAAAGGTCTCGATACTTGTTGATATTTACAAAAGACAAGTATCACCAACCTTGAGCTTGGTGGCGTCTCAATCGGTTATGCATTGCGACCTCTGAACCAGCAGACAGCCAAGTCTCAATTTCGAGCTTGTTGACATTTACAAAAGACAAGTCTCGACCTTGAGCTTGTTGACATTTACAAAAGACAGGTCTCGATGCTTGTTGACATTTACAAAAGACAAGTATCACCAACCTTGAGCTTGGTGGCGTCTCAATGGGTTATGTCATTGCGACCTCTCAACCATCAGACAGCCAAGTCTCAATTTCGAGCTTGTTGACATTTACAAAAGACAAGTCTCAATCTTGAGCCTGTTGATATTTACAAAAGACAGGTCTCGATACTTTTTGACATTTATAAAAGACAAGTTTCACCAACCTTGAGCTTGATGGCGTCTCAATCGGTTATGTCATTGCGACCTCTGAACCAGCAGGCAGCCAAGTCTCAATTTCGAGCTTGTTGACATTTACAAAAGACAAGTCTCAACCTTGAGCCTGTTGACATTTACAAAAGACAGGTCTCGATACTTGTTGACATTTACAAAAGACAAGTATCACCAACCTTGAGCTTGGTGGCGTCTCAATCGGTTATATCATTACGACCTCTGAACCAGCAGACAGCCAAGTCTTAATTTCGAGCTTGTTGACATTTACAAAAGACAAGTCTCAACCTTGAGCCTGTTGACATTTACAAAAGACAGGTCTCACCCATACTAGTTGACATTTACAAAAGATAAGTATTACCCTTTTAGCCCCATAAAGGCTAACCTTGAGCTTGGTGGTGTCTCAATCGGTTATGTCATTGTGACCTCTGAACCGGCAGATAGCCAAGTCTTATTATTCAATTCAGCAAGGACTATGTTCTCAAGTGGCTTCAATACAACTTGGAAACGACAATTCAGCAGATAAAACAAGTTGGAGATTCGACGGGGAGTCAAAACAAAATTACTTTTATTGATTCCAAAAAGGAAGGGATACATGGAGGCACATATTACAAGCTACGAGCGTACGTCATAAGATCTGATCCGTTCTTCAAGGAAGGTCAGCCTTGTCTTCTTATCATTAGCAGCCCTGACAAGCGCCTGTGACCTCAGCTTAGCCTCGTTAAAATTCGCCGTCTAGGCCAAGCGAGCCTCGACCTCGGCCAAGGTTGCCCTTTGAGCTAACCCCTGCCGCAGAGCTCGTCACTCTGAGCCTTAAGCTGCTGAAGCCGCGCAGTTTCTTCCAGACGCACTGGTTCAACCTTGGATAAGAGAAGATTTCCCTTCCTGATCATTTCCTTGGCCTTCTCAATTTTGTCTTCAGCGTCAAGAAGAGCACTGTTAGAAGCATCTATGGCGTCCCCAAGCTCTACTTGCCTTGTCTCCAAGGATTTCAAGTCCGAAGAAATGGCCTTAGCATCTTCCTGAGCAGCAAGATGGGCTTCACGCATTTGTGCGACAAGGTGCGCAAGATGCTCATTAACCGAAGACTCCAAGTCCGAACGACTGAGACGGCGCCATTCTTCTACGTCCCTCTCAAATTGGTCTACCAGAAGTTCTAATGCAGCGGCCTGGTTATCCCCTCCAAAGTCCCGGATATTCTTAATACTTCGGGAGATGACCACCTTTAAAGTAGAAAATGGCATAGTTGAGCCTTCCAAGACCAGATCAATGGATCGCTTCAAGCCTTTATAAAAGCTGTCGACTATTTCAGCTACAAAGTCATTTTCAGCCTCGGCCACTCCTGGCAGACGGGCAGCCTCAGAAGATTCCACCGGTCTTGTTGACATTACCATGGAAGGAACAGCGGGAACATTGGCTGTAGCAGCATGGCAGGTCATCGGTGATCTTGGCGGAGTTCTCATTGAAACCAGTACACTAGCCACAACCGAGATGGGACTAGTGATCATTTCCTAGACAGCAGGCTCAACCACCAGCGTTGGGGAAGTAGGACTTGTAATCACCCTCAGTTCCGCACCTGGCAAAACTGATGGCACCTCACTCGTTGATATGGTTAGGAGTGAAGTTGCCTTCGTGACTACCGTCCCTTCAACCTCTGTTCCTCTGGCTGGCTCAGGTCGATAAGGGGGCAGGTCACCATACAATGCATCCAACACAGCAGCATCCGCCGCGGTCAAAGTGCTGATGTCACCCCTGAACCCCTCGGGAAGATCGGTTGGGTCCCTTGAAGTTGACGCACCCAGAGGCGGAACACCTGCAACAAGATTGTGTTTAGACAGGACACAACAAATGGTAAAAGTCAAAAAGCCAAAGTAATACCAAAAGATGATGTCACCTCAATCGTCTTGGCGGCTACATCAGTCTCTACATGCTCCATCAGAAAATCTTTGGCGGAGTCAACACGGACAGCTGGCTCACCTTCGCTTGCCGAACCCTCCGTGGTCCACCCAAAGGAGCTAGAAGTTTCGGAACTTCCTTTTGAAGTCCCGGCGCCCGAAGGACCTACGTCAGCCGCATTGCCTCCGGATTCTTCTAAGACGGCAAAATAGCCAGCCTCATCACCCTCTTTATAAGTGAATAGGGGATCATAATGTTCCCCTTGTTCTCCGACGGCCCCAGCTCTCGGGCTTGTCATTGCCTCAGTTCCTGCATCACAAAACGAATGATGAGCTGTCTAAAACACATATAAGGTATATTATAAGGACGGAGTTAATTCTACCCAAGTCCGGAGCAATTTCGCCAGCCGCCAGTTCAGCAACTGACAGTTCAACTACTAATGGGGCAAGAGGAGGAACCGCCACAGATGGTTCGCCCTCTACAACAACCGTAGGAGCTTGGCGACGGGGCTTCTTCACCAACTGCTTCCTACGAGACCCACCTGTCCGTTTGCGCTTAAGAGGAACATCGGGATCCTCCTCCTCTACTTCTTCTACATGTCTTGGGGGAGCTGTCCCGATCACACCAGAATCAGCTGCAGGAGTCTCGGCTCCTATCTCTGCTTCGAAGCGAGGACTTTCCGCATCCGAGGCTTCGCTGTCATCGACAGCAACAAATTCTTCTATGCCCGAGACGCGAACCCTCTTCCCTTCCCTTTTCTCAGAGACATTCCGCTTCAGCCGCTGAGAAATTAACTTCACACCAGAATTGTTAACAGTGAATCCGAGGGGTGTGGAGTTGGAAGTTGCATGCCACTGGCAGAAGCTCAGGGTCATTAGAAGGTTAGGAGTCCTCAACGGCATACGCAGCCGCGCCTCGGTGCAGCCTGCAATGAAGAATCGCCAGGCACGGGCTCCATCAATAAGGCTCCCCATGAAAGCCAGATTGAGATTTGGGTTGCCCACATACAGTTGGTCATATCCAAACTGTCGAGCAAACCGACTTGGAATATAAGGCTCCAAGTAGCAGGTATCCCCGCTTCGGTATAATAAATGTGAGGGCCGAATGCTGACCAGCCACTCAAAAATACCCCGGCTCAGCGATGACTGCCCTTCCCCCGCGTCTTTGAACTCCTTATCATAGCCTGCATCTCGAATATGGGGTAAGCAGCGGAAAAGACTATAGACGTCATAGCAACGCACCAATTTACGGGCCTCAGCCACGTAAGTCTTTTGCCAGGAACATCCTTCGAATCGGCGGAGAAGCGCCATTCGGACACCTTCAGGGGGGTCCTCTCCAGCTTCAATCAAAGAGGGACAGTGCAGGGCAAACCACGCCATTAAATAAGTGTACGGCAAACCTATCCTGGGATTGGGTCTGTCGCGGGGCGAAATCGTCCCCTTTCCACGCTTCGTCGTTGGCGGCCTGCAAAAAGCCTCCGTTAAGGCACGAAGGCCTCTCTGGATACAGCACACCATGGCCAGAAGAAGTCCCAGAAAACGATCGTGGACTAGACGAACAGCAGGCAGCAGGACATTCGGATGAATGACGTCACCCGATGAAGACGGCACCACGCACCTCTTCAGCCAGACTGTCAAGAAGCCAGCCAGCAGTGCCTTCCGGGACATTGGCCGACGAGCCTGGTGATGGAAACTTCGAAGAACGTCACCTTTTTCATTGGGACCGTCGTCTTCTTCCACAACTAGATCCCTTTGGGAATGCTTTTGCATCCGGCTAAAGATGTCTTCGTCAGCAACTTCACAGTGAGTCGCTTCAGGAGTCTTCTCCATATTTGGGAAAAAATACTCTCCCTAGCTCTTCAAGCTGCATGAAGTTCCTTTACTACTTCCATGCATACTTGAGCAAATGCACAAATGGCACATTAACTCCCGGTAGGTCTCAAACAAGGCGGGCTCCTGCTTCTCCAGAATAGCTAATTCCGCCTCGCACGGGAAGTATTCTTAATATGGTAGAGATCCCAAGGGCAGAGCAGAGACTTCCCACATCTCATGCAGAGCCATACCCAGTTCGCCAACAGGGGTGAAGAAAGTCCCTGTAGCCGGGAAGTACAACTCGAAGATGGCGTAGAAGCACGCTACGCTCATCTGAATGCCGTAGCAGGTCGCCCTGACGGCCTCATGAAGGTTTAGCCTCTCCAGATCCTCCTCGAAATGAGCGAGGATGTATACAGTTAAATCCCTCCACCATGCCTTCGGAGGGTGAATCCAGCCGGGAGTCCTGAAATCAGTGGCCGGATAGTTCCCATGAACTTTAAAGAATTGGTTGCCAAAGGTCAGTGCCACCGCAGGATTTTCTCCCACTGGGATCTCTCGCGATACATTCCCAGGATGTAGACCCATTATGCAATGAGGAGGCCCCGCTCTTGCATAACCAGGAGACTGAAGCATCAATTTTCCTACATGGACGGATTCGGTACTCTAGCTCACTTCCCACGACATCTTCCGAGCCTGCGTCACGCATTGGAAGGAAGACAAAGAAAAATGCCGCTTGTTAGACGGGAGATAGAACTTCTCGCCATCCAACTGGAAAATCCATTGCCCCTCCCCGGCCAGCAGCTGGCGATCAGGGTCTGGCGCGGCATCCCCGAACATGAAGTCGGGCTTCCTATAGGTTCGACGGTCAAAATCTTCAAGGGGTGCCGTAGTCAGAATGCTCCTCGTGATGCGTTGATCCCCATCATAAATAAGCGTGTCTCGAACGAGAGAGCTCCGCTCACTAAACAGAGAAGCCTGCCCTTGGAATTGCAGGCTGACATTGCCGTCCAATCCCCTGGTCATCCCAAATAGACTGTTCAAAGGACCAGGAGTGTAGTGCACTGCAGGAACAAAGAGAAGCTATGATTAGTTCATCAGCCAAGCAGAGGCCTAAATAAAAACACAATTTCAGCTAAGGCCTAGCTTCGCTCTCCGAGCGAAGCTAGCATGATAATAGCTTCGTCCGAAGTTTAGCCTCGCAGTTGCAATTAATTCCGCACTTCGCAACAAAGGTCGGATACAAGAAAATATCCAAGTGTTAGCTTCACTTTAGAAGCTTAAATAGAATGCAATACAGCCATAAGGACTAACTTCGTCAGGAGGATATTTTGGTCCAAAAATCATTTGTTGTTTGAAAGGACAGCTCCGCATTCTGTTGTACACGGCCTAAGGGATAGCTTCGCCTGGAAGCTTGAAGGAGAACTCTTCAGTTCTTGGATTCCCATTCAAGAAAGCAAGCAAGGAAAATTCAGGGAACTGAATTCCATAAGAATAACAGATCGTAATTGATCATTTTTTGGTTCATCCAAAGACAGCCAAACATCGACTTTAAAAGAGAGACAGCAGTCTCTAATCGAAAGGGAAAGTTCCCTACCGGCGATTGGTCGTTCGACGACCGGAGGAGGAGAAGGACCCTCCGCTGCAGAAGTTGCCACTTCTTTTCCCGCTCGTCTCTTGGGCGCCATTGAAGAACTGTGGAAGTTCTTAAACTCTTGAATGAAGAAGAAAGAAGAAGAAGAAAAGAGAGTCAAAGTTCTCTGAAATTTCTTTTAAAGAGAAGTGATCCGTCCTCTCTCAGTCCGATCGGACTTTTATAGGCCAATGAGTGCCTGAAACGACGCCTCGTAAAAAGCACAGGCCGCCGTTTCGAATTAATTTAAAACGGCGCATAAAGCGCCTTCCCAAGAAGCGCTGATTCAGCCCCGCTAAGGGCTAACTTCGCCATAAGCCAAATGCGGACTTCGCACAATACATCAATGACTTCGCCAGAAGGATTGCCTTTGCTTCGCTAAAGGCATAGGCCGAACTTCACAGATATGCTAGCTTCGCTGGAAGCTCGTTCCTCTTTCAGATGGAATCCTATCTTTAACCTCGCATGAAGTTTAGCTCCGCCAGCCGAATTCAAGATGAAGGCAAAGCAAAAAATCAAATGAGCAGAAAATGAACTTTCATTGATTTAAAAGGAAAGGTATATTGATAGTACATCAAGATTGTGTTTCATACAACAGAATCATTTGCTCAAGAGGCATACAAGTGGTCTTATCTACTTTCAAGCCAAACCAACTGGACACGAAAGGACTTCCTCCTGCACAAGGCCGTAATCCTTCACATAATGGCAGATGGTGCCACCAGGACAAGGCCGTGATCCTTTGCATAATGACAGGTTTTGCCATCAGAAAGCTGGATCTTCCTTAAATTGGCAAAGGAAGTTGGATCGTCCTTGATGAACATTGGCAATGGAGGATCCGAGACCTTACAGGTGACGTCCGCTTTCCGAAGTGGATCATCTCGGATAAGCGACTACCAACCTCGCCTCGAAGTGGATCATCTCGGATAAGCGACTACCAACCTCCTCTGGGACGCACAGCGGCTGCCCCAGTTTGTTCCTCCTGCTTAAGAGTAAAGTTTTAACTGGAAAAGCAAGAGAAAATTTCCTGGTTTCTTTCATCAAGTCACAAGATTGGCGAACATAGCTCACTGCAATGTAAACCGGAACAAATTAGCAGTTAAACACAGGAGAAACTGCAAAAGCACTAAGTCAAATTCCTTGGGGCGAAGCAATCTGATTTAGTCAAACATTGATTTCAGTTAAAGCAGAGGACAGCCTCGCTTGCACAGAGATGATGGGCTAGCTCAGCAAATGCCAAGTCCTAGCCTCGCCTATATGGCTAAGCCAGACTGATCCTGAGGGACGCAGTCTTGACCCCACCTATATGGCAAGACTGGCTCAACTTTGAAGAGACTAAGTCCCGAGTTTTGCCTGTGTATCGGACTTAACAAGCTTGCAGTGATCTTTCTCTGATCAAGTCAAAATGATATCTTCACTAGGAAGCTATGCTGAAATCCTTCTCTGCAGATCAGTTAAATGGAGGACAAGGGAAATTAATCCCTGAAGCAGCTGATTAAAGCTCAAGCTAAACTAAGGGAGATGAACTCCCTAAAAGTTCATTGGTAAAGTCTCTGAATGATCGAGACTTACCGGTCCTTGGCCAGGTAATAACCAGAGTGGGCATCCCCACTAGTTCAGAGATCTGAGTATCTCTCTCAACCAAGAGAAGAGAAGAAGAGCAGATCACTTCTCTTCAGAGGATCTCATGTGTCCTATTTATAGGCCTCATGGCCTGAGCACTGCCGCCTCAAGCGTGGAAGCCCGAGCGCATTTAAGGCATTTATTGTGCCTTGAGAAAAGGGACAGTTTCCCTTGGAACCGTGCAAAGGAAGAAACGATCTCCCTCATAAAGGCGTTTATTACGCCTCGAAGACGCCTTGAAGAGAGGGAATATCCTCCCTCGAAAACGCGCGAGGGAAAAATATCTCCCTCGATTAATGCGAGAGAAGTCATTCTGACCTCGAAAAAGGAGTAATCCTTCTCGTGATTGACCCACAGCAGTTGGCCTCGGGAAAGGGAAGACGTTCCAAAGCGGAGCTACCCTGAAGCGGAGCTACCCAGATGCGAAGCTACTCAGAATCGCGAATCTACATGATTCTTCGGCGAACTTATCCCAAAGCAGGATTAAAAGCGAAGCTGAACTCAACCACCATGGCGACGTTCGTACTTCATATACCACCAATCAAAGCAGTTCAAAGTATTTCGAAGTCTGAGCCATTACAGACTTTCGAAAACTTTGAAGGGGGTCTTGTTGACACTTAAAAAAGACAAGATTCTTACTGGCCCGAACAATGTCTAAACTTGTTGACATTTACAAAAGACAAGTGATAGACAAGCTGACGACCAGCTTTCACCCATCTCCGAGGGACAAGGAAGCAACTTGGACTCCACTGATCCAGCAAGCAGACAGTGAGCCCGGATTGTCTCTAAACAGACCTCAGCAGGTCTAAAGATGCTAGCACTTAGCATCACATGAGCCCAAAGGGATAGCCTCGCCTGAAAGGCTAAGATCATCCAACTTCACCTGAAGCCATATGCAACTGCGCAGAAGGGTATGCGGTAGCTTCGCCACAGACGACATCTAGCTCCGCCGAAGAGCTTTCTTCTGACTTCGCCAGATATTGCCTCTAGCTCCGCTATAAGTTCAAAGCGGGCAGCGGCGCTACTGGTCTGATATGGTCAACCTTTGACCAATTAAATCTCCAGATGAGATCAAATCTAATCAGGATTGAGATCAAATCCAATCAAGATCAAATCTAAGATCAAATTTGACAGTTGATTGCCACAATCTCTTGACTCTTCTAAAACGAGTAAGAGGATCAGGAGAGATCTTTCAATTATATGGAAAAAATCAAAACGGATCAGGAGGATCAACCGACCTGCCATTTCTAGCTTCGCAGAAGCTGATCCTAGCCTCGCAGCAAGGCTACTTTCCAGATTTAAACAGATTTGATTCAATTTGTTTCTATACTTTCAAGGGACAATTATACCCTTGCTCTCCTTATAAATAGCCCACCATGGGCACAAGAAAAAAAGAGAAAGACTTCCAGAAGTAGAGACCACACACAGGCGCAAGAGAGGACGACTTCTGAAAGAGAGAGAGGACTCCACAAGCAGAGACTTCTTCACAACGCACCGCGGGCATAAGAATTCAGAGACTTTTAGAGAATTACTTCTCTAATCAGGGTGCTGATACCCTAATACCTTCTTCTCAAGGAATCTCCAGAACCAGGCGAGAAGGAATTCCTAATTGAAGGCAGGTTTTGAGAAGTAGCAAGAGGGTTCTACCAACCTTCTGTTCTCTGATTCCCCGAACCAGGCGAGAAGGGAATCTCATCGCTCGCATCGTCAAAGGGACAAAGTGGTCGCGCGCTGACCAGACTCCTATCGGCACACTTCTCCAGAATCTCTGAGGAGATCTACTTGTAATCTTTTAGAATACTTGTAATTTATCTCCTCAACCCTTTTTATTGTAAGTTTTTGCCTTTGCAAAATTCTATGGAAAACACTTATTTTCTCTTTTTTTTGGTGCCTTAGCTTTGTGCTTCCCTCTTGTGTAGAGGCATTAGCATTGTGCCCATCTCTTTGAAATCACCTAGAGGGGGGTGAATAGGTGACTAACTAATCTAATGGTGAATTAATGCGGTATAAAAACTATTTATGCAAACTAAAAATAAGTATGCACAACACACCAAGTATAACCTAAGAGTGTAGCCGAATTTCCCGTGAAGGGCTCTGGACTAACTCCTCACGATTCCTCTAAATAAGAGTTGAGGTGTCACTTTGGCTCTCTTAGTTGAATACAAGTGTGAGCAAACAATCCCCAAGCATATAACAATGAAAACACAAATATATCAAGCAAGTAAAGATAGGAGCAATAAGCATAAGCAAGATATAAAGACAAGTGAGAGATAGAGAGAGAGCAATCGCAAACACGGGAGAATTGTTTCGAGGTTCGAGCACACTTGCTCTACGTCCCCGCCTTCAACACTATGAAAGATTTCACTAAAAACGATCCCACTGGATCACTCGGTGCCGCAATACCTAAAGCGAGTTCATACTAGAACTCCTTTGGACTCTCTAGTCCCTCTCTTGTTTCCGTAAGAACAACACATTGCAAGCACACAAGCTTGCCGAGACCGCACCTCTATAATGAGCTCTCACTAGAACTCGAAACCACGCGAACCCGCAAGTCCGCCTCCTCAAAATAAGAATGAGAACTTTGGTGATCACAACACTTTGATCACCTAAAATAACTCTCACAATAACTCTCCTATAGGATGGATATATCAATGGAAAGCTAAAGTATGTGTGAGAAAAATAAGGATTGAATTTGTGGTGAAAAACTCAAGAAATCGCTTTTGAAAACTCTTGATAAACTCTCCTTTTGAATGGAAGTATTGGCTCTAAAACAAGTGGAGATAAACACTTAATAGAGTAGAAAAAACTGGCTCAAAAACCTACTTAAAATTTTGTCTAAAACAGTCCATGATAGCCCCCTTTTATAGGCCAAGGAAAACTAGCCGTTGGGGTCCAAATCAACAGTTTGCACTGCTATCGGTCGACCGCCCGATCGACCGGCTTCTGATCGTTGGGCCAGCAGTCGACCGGTCGGTCAACCGTGGCCTGGATACAAAGAGGAGACACTCTCTGCCGGTCGACCGCCCGATTGACCGGGGCCATTTCAGAGAGCAGAACTCTCCGGCGGTCGACCGGGTCAGTCGACCAGCCCTCCAGCCAAACAAGTCATGAACATTTTGTGCACGTCGGTCGACTGCACGGTCGACCGACTCCTGGCTCGGTCGACCGCCCGGTCAACCGGCAGAAACCAAAACAGTATTCTTTAGGGATTAAAAGTTTGTTATTTTACCTTCAATAAAATCCCATAAAATCTCTAAAAATGTACAAAAATAAGTTCAGTATAATACTTTGATATACAAACATGTTTGAGTAAAAATCAAAATATGTTACAAATATTTTGAACTATTTTTGTAACTTAGAAATTTTGGCTTAAAACAAAGACCGTATTTTTTCAAACCGATTTTTCCAAAACTTCTCAAAAACAAAAACAAGATATTTTAAATACTTTTAAAGCATAGAGTGTATGGATATGATCCACTACACATATATGATGAAATATCTATGTTTTTGACATTAAACTCTAAAATGGTTTTGGGTTAAAACATATGTATATATATGAAACTCCAAAAATCAAAACGGTATTTTTCCAGAATGAAAATTCTTTTGTATTTTTTTAAAATGAAAACTCTTTTTATAAAAACTCATCTAAATCTTGTGTGTGATTGTATATGATACATGAGCAATCCACCAACTATTCTATCCTTTACATTTTATTAAAAATAAAATCTTAACAAAAACAAACCTAGACACAAGTCTTCTCTTGAAGGTCTTCATTTTAAAGTCTTCTTCTCCTTCTTGACTTGGTCCAAACTTTGATACAAAGAGCTAGACTCCTCTTGAGTACTTGATGTGGTCTTGATGCACAAGCTCTTAAATCAACACGTGCTAACTCCAAAACTTGACTTTAAATCCTTTATTGAAACTACACACCTACAAGATCTTGATCACAAATCTGAGACTAAATAAATACAAGATCATTAGTACTATAACTATATGAGTTAATCATCATCAAAACTAGAGTAATGGGCCTTTAGGCCAACAATCTTCCCCTTTTTATGATAACAAAATTCATGGAGTTATATATGCATGGATTAAAGTTAAGCTCCATAGAAGCTCCCCCTTAACTCATACATAGCAATAAACAAGTATATATAGTAATGAAGTACATGAAACTAAACAACTATATAAGCATCAATAAGGTGAGAGACAAATGCACAAATCCAAAAATCCTTTTTTCCAAAAACTTTCTCCCCCTTTTTGTTTAAACTTTCAAAAACATTCTCCCCATCTTATAAAACAAAACATAAGACGCATAAACTCAAAATATGCAAAACTCAAATATGCATATTAAACTCAAAATCTTTCTCCCCCTTTTTGTCAATCATCAATAAAGGGGTAAAATAAAACAAATCAATCATATGGATATATATGCGATATACATTCATGGAGAGGAAGACGCTAACTTAACTTCCCTACATACATGCATTATATGAAGAAGGGATGACAAGCCCTAACTCACATAACGCATAATATGCAATGCATAAGACGAGATGTGAAGCTCTCCCTACACACGTGTATCACATAAAGAAGAGTTATCAAGCTCCTCAATATAAGATACACTCAACATGAATCTATATGTAGAAGAGATGTTAAGCTCCCCTTGTATATAGGCAATACATATCAAAATATTTTTTAAGTCACTTTAAAATAAATTTTGAGATTTACTCAAGGTAATAAAACACATTTTGAGAGATACCTTTTGTATATAAACAAAATTTTAAGATACTAATTATAAATAAACAATACAAATTTTGAATTTTTCAACAAATCAAATTGAGATATCACAAGATTTTGATACCATATGAAATAGGAAATTTGTGATACCAATTGAAATTGAAACATTTTATCAATTGAAATACATGATAAATTTTTGATACCAATTGAAATCGAAATACTTGTACATTTTTGATACCAATGAAAGAAAACATTTTACATTTTTATATCAATAGAAATATATAGTAAATTTTTATACCAAATAGGTAAAACATATTGATACCAAATGAAATTTAAACCCAATTGAAAATTAAAACATATTGATACCAATTGAAGTATATTGTAAATTTTGATATCAATAAAAATACCAATTGAAAATAATGCATAAGCTTATTAAAATTCCAATTGAGATACCAATTGAAATAAGATTTAATTCAAGCTTAGCATAGACATACTTTGTACCTTAAACATGTAAATATCTTGTAAATCAAGCACAAACAAATCATTTATATATGTATGAAAAATGAAAATACCAATAGAAATTGATATTATTAAAATTTAAAGCATACATATATAAAAACAAAATATGAATATACAAAAAAATGTCAATTGTGATACCAATTGAAATTATGATGTGAATAAAGTGTATAACTCATACTTATCCACCCTTTTCATGCACAAGATAAAAGATTTTCAATAAGGCATACCCGTTCGCCCTTTAGAGGGGTTGGTAGGGTTTTCAAAAATAAGAGTTTGAAAATATTTCAGCATAGAAAATACTACCAAATGAAGAATAAATAACTAGTTAAAGTAATTTTTGAAAAATTAATTAAAGATTCTTCAAAACATGAAATCAAATCATATGAATCCATGAAGCATGCTAAAAACACAAGAATTGATACTCGAAATCTATAAGGCTCAAAAATAATCATGAAACAAAGTCATGAATAAACAAATAAAGTGTGAGAGCACAAGAATCATGTAATTAGTATTTTTCATGAAAATAGTCAATTAAGCTCAAAACATCAAACAAGTGAAAATCATAAAAATTTATTTGTCATCTAAAAATAAACTTCTAGGTATATGTATATTTTTATCCAAAACTAACAATATGCATACATATCCCAAACATAAAAAGAGTCTATGATATATTTGCATGAAGGCAAGAGACTCAAGGGCATACATGTATATTTATTAGTTTTGAATAAGGATTACATATACATGAAGTAAAATATGAATGTAGGCAAAACAAGTGTAAATGAGAGAATCATCAAAACTAGGCTATACATGCGCATGTAGTGAGTACAAATGAATAATGAAGTTCAAACGTATTTGAATCAAGTGTTGCTCACTACTTGTACACGTATAAACACAAGTTTTGATAAAAATTACATCTAAACAAGTATTTACCACATGAAACATAAACATAAAACATGCTTATTTTAACAAACACTAAAACATGCTAAAATCATCAATTATAAAAGCATGTAAATAAAATGGAGTTTAGAGATAATTACCAAACTATAAGAACTATACTCCAAATCTCTAAAACATGGTGGTCGTCCCACCAAACCTCCTTGATAGTTGTGCATCAAATGTATGTCCATCAAGTTCATGTGCACCCACCACCAAGGCACCAAATCTCTCACGTCATGTGAGAGCCCGCACCTACATCAAATACAAAATGTGGGGAATTTGGTACCCATTTTCTTTTGGGTCCATGAGGGTTAGCATTGTAAGGAACCCAAACATTCTTGTTAGTAAAATTTATAGAATTTACTCTATCATAACAAAATTTTGCTAAATGGCCTTTGCGGTCGCAATGTGTACACTTGTACACTCTATCATGCATATGTGTATGAGTGTGACCATAACGTGCAAAGTGTGCATATGCATATTGTGGGTGATGTGCATGTACATGAGGAGCTTGTTTTTTTTAAAACAAGGTTTCCAATCTTTTATGGATAAATGCACAATTGCTCAAAGTTGTGCTCAAACAATCTATTCTATTTTTCA
The DNA here is from genome assembly GCA_038442645.1 of Agave tequilana. Taxonomy (NCBI): domain Eukaryota; kingdom Viridiplantae; phylum Streptophyta; class Magnoliopsida; order Asparagales; family Asparagaceae; genus Agave; species Agave tequilana. Next base: position 29,989 of record JAVJIF010005443.1, read on the forward strand.
AAAATTTAATCTCATTTTGATCAATAGTGGCATGTAAAGCATGGTGAGAATGAGAATCATTATTTTTATTCTTTTTAGAAATATTTTCTTTTTCTTTTGAAATAACTTTTCTTTTTAAAGAGTTATTTTCATCCAAAGCAATCTCCTTTTGTTTTTTCACCAAAATAATTTTATCTTTCAAAGAAGTATTTCCTTCACAAAGATCATTTAGCTTAGAGGACAAGGAAATATTCTCATTTTTTAAAAATTCATTTTCTTTTGAAATGCATTCTAATTTATTTTGAAATGAATCTTTTTCTTTTAACGAGCAGTCAAATTTATTTTTCATTTTCTTATTATCCTTTTTAAGCATGTCATATTTTTCTAGAAGTTGTTGACAAAATGAAGCAAGTTCATTATATGGCATATCAACATCCTCTTCTAGCTCGGATTCAGAGTTTACCTCAAGGGGGTTATCCCCTTGGACCATGTAGCATACGTTGGAAGCCTCACTTTCAACATCCGAGTCGCTCCCCGCATAGTATTGTTCTTTTTCGCCAAGGGAGACAATGGTGTTCCATACTACAAAAGCCGAATCAAGATTAGCAACCCTAGATAAATATTCATCATTTAGGGTACTCTTTAAAGCATGGATGGCTTTTGAGTTAGCCTCAATATACTTGCTATTATTAAAATATGAATCTTTAATGGTAGCAAGATAAACATGAATACCTAGGCCTTTGATGTACAAAGACATCTTAACCTTCTAAGTTTGGATGTTAAGAATGTCAAAGGTGGAAGGTGACATGAAGTCCATGTGTGTGTGTACAAATATTGTGATCAGCTATAAATGAGGATCTTTAACTTAAGGTTGTTAGACCCAAATCAAGAGCACTTGGCTCTGATACCAATTGAAATCACCTAGAGGGGGGTGAATAGGTGACTAGCTAATCTAATGGTGAATTAATGCGGAATAAAAACTATTTATGCAAACTAAAAATTCTTATGCACAACACACCAAGTATAACCTAAGAGTGTAGCCGAATCCCCCGTGAAGGGCTCTGGACTAACTCCTCAAGATTCCTCTAGATAAGAGTTGAGGTGCCGCTTTGGCTCTCTTGGTTGAATACAAGTGTGAGCAAACAATCCCCAAGCATATAACAATAAAAGCACAAATATATGAAGCAAGTAAAGATAGGAGCAATAAGCATAAGCAAGATATAAAGACAAGTGAGAGATAGAGAGAGCAATCGCAAACATGGGAGAATTGTTTTGAGGTTCGAGCACACTTGCTCTACGTCCCCGCCTTCAACACTATGAAAGATTTCCACTAAAAACGATCCCACCGGATCACTCAGTGTCGCAACACCTACAAGCGAGTTTACACTAGAACTCCTTTGGACTCTCTAGTCCCTCTCTTGTTCCCGCAAGAACAACACACCGCAAGCACGCAAGCTTGCCGAGGCCGCACCTCTACAATGAGCTCTCACTAGAACTCAAAACCACGCGAACCCGCAAGTCTGCCTCCTCAAAACAAGAATGAGAACTTTGGTGATCACAACACTTTGATCACCTGAAATCACTCTCACAACAACTCTCCTATAGGATGGATATATCAATGGAAAGCTCAAGTATGTGTGAGAAAAATAAGGATTGAATTTGTGGTGGAAAACTTAAGAAATCACTTTTGAAAACTCTTGATAAACTCTCCTTTTGAATGGAAGTATTTGGCTCTAAAACAAGTGGAGATAAACACTTAATAGAGTAGGAAAAACTGGCTCAAAAACCCACTTAAAATCTTGTCCAAAACAGTCCATGGGATCCCCTTTATAGGCCAAGGAAAACTAGCCGTTGGGGTCCAAATCCGCAGTCTACACTGCTGTCGGTCGACCGCCCGGTCGACTGGCCAACAGTCAGATTTCTGACCGTTGAGTCAGCGATCAACCGGCCGGTCGACCGTGGCCTGGATACAGAGAGCATACACTCTCTACCGGTCGACCGCCCGGTCGACCAGGGCCATTTTCAGATAGCAGAACTCTCCGACGGTCGACCGGGTCGGTCGACCGGCCCTCCAGCCAAACAAAGCATGGACGTTTTGTGCACGTCGGTCGACCGCACGGTCGACCGACTCCTGGCTCGGTCGACCGCCTGGTCGACGGCAGAAGCCAAAACAGTATTCTTTAGGGATTAAAAGTTTGTTATTTTACCTTCAATAAAATCTCATAAAATCTCTAAAAATGTACAAAAATAAGTTCAGTATAATACTTTGATATACAAATATATTTGAGTAAAAATCAAAACATGATACAAACATTTTGAATTATTTTTGTAACTTAGAAATTTTGGCTTAAAACAAAGACCGTATTTTTCCAAACCGATTTTTCAAAAACTTCTCAAAAACAAAAACAAGATATTTTAAATACTTTTAAAGCATAGAGTGTATGGATATGATCCACTACACATATATGATAAAATATCTATGTTTTTGACATTAAGCTCTAAAATGATTTTGGGTTAAAACATATGTATATATGAAACTCCAAAAACTAAAATGGTATTTTTCCAAAATGAAAATTCTTATATATTTTTCCAAAATGAAAACTCATTTTATAAAAACTCATCTAAATCTTGTGTGTGAGTGTATATGGTACTTGAGCAATCCACCAACTATTCTATCCTTTACATTTTATCGAAAAAAAAATCTTAACAAAAACAAACCTAGGCACATGTCTTCTCTTGAGGTCTTCACTTTGAAGTCTTCTTCTCCTTCTTGACTTGGTCCAAACTTTGATCCAAAGAGCTAGGCTCCTCTTGAGTACTTGATGTGGTCTTGATGCATAAGCTCTTGAATCAACACGTGCTAGCTCCAAAACTTGACTTTAAATTATTTCTTGAAGCTACACACCTACTAAGATCTTAATCACAAATCTGAGACTGAATAAACACAAGATCATTAGTACTATAACTATATGAGTTAATCATCATCAAAACTAGAGTAATGGGTCTTTGGGCCAACACTCTTGTGTAGAGATCATTGACTTTGTACCTTGGCTTTGTGCAACCTCTTGTATAGAGGATTGATGTTTGTATCCTTTGTGGAGTTCCTTAACGGAAATAGTAGAAATTCTTACATGGTGAAGGCATGGACATAGGGGTTGGTGCTTCATTAGTCTCTAAAATTGCATATTTCATACCACATCTTCACATTTATTTAATATTAAATTCTGCTAATAATACCTCTCTTGTATATTTCTAGGTCCATGGCATGAAATGAAGATGAAGCCTAAAAATCTCATTTAATTGGTGATTAGAAGCCTACATGAATAGCCATTGACTTTGGAGGGCAGTTTTGTCAAAATCAGGTGCCCAAATCTGGATTCCAGGAGGTATACCCAACAGGGGGACATGAGGGGCGTCTGCAGCAGGCGGCGTCGCGCACGCGGCTCTTGTGTGGAGCCGTTCGTGAAGATTTGATGTGCGGCTCCGTAACTATACCCTGGTGCCCCAGTTCGCCTATAAATACCTGGGATTTTCAGAGCATGAAGGGGAGGAGTTTGGAGAAGTTTTAGTGTAGTTTTAGAGTAGTTTCTTCTTCTTAGGGTAGTTTAGGTTAGTTCTTCTGCTTCTCCTTTGTATTTTTTATTTCTTATAGATCTTGTAATAGGAGAGGGAGTGGTACATGGTTGAAAAGTAAGAGTGCTTGTAATAGAAGGTGACAATCTATGAAAGGTTCTCTCTTTACCTCTCTTTGTTTTCTTCTCTCTAACTCCTTTTACATGTTTAGCTAATTTTCTCTCATGGCAACTAACTACTAACCACTAACTTGCTGACTTCTTACTTGATAATCATATGATTCTAATAGCCTCTACTTGGCCTTGCTCTTGCAAGAGCCATTGATGGCTCATGATGATGGATTCTAATAATCTAACATCCTAACTCTCTAACAAGCTAACATTACTTTACTCTATGCTTGCTCTTATTTAATTTTGATGGTTTAAGTGTAGCTTGCACTTGTTGTGTTGAGTTTGGATGTGAAAGTTACCGTATGAGTCATGTTTTGAAACGCTCTTGAATCAAGGACTAGTGATGACCAAGGATACATGTGAGGCAACTATCACTAAGAGGTTAGCATGGTTAGTGGAGCCATTAGTAGTTAGTAGCCATGAGTTTTCTTTTCCTTTTTACTTTGTTTTAGAAATATCAAAAATCACAAATATCTTCTTTTCTATGTTTCCCACTTCTTCGTATTTCACCGTACTCTTCTTTTTTCATTTCTTTGTTTTCTTTTCTTTTTGTTCTTTCAAATATTGAAGAACTTTTAACACAGACGTGAACATTCCAGTAAAGCATTTATCGCTTCTAGTCCTTGTGGATTCGACCCATTTAGTCTCTATGCTATAATGGAAGTATCGAGGAAGCCAAAGCACACACTTTAAATCTTGATTTTAAAACATACACTCTTTGTGCATGGTTTTCCTCAGATCAGTGCTCGAATCTCAAAACATATCCTTGTATTTGCGTTTGGCTATCTCTAAGATCTACTCAATTTATATCTCGCATTATTATTATTGTTCATCTATACATGCTTGATATTGTGCTTACACTTGTATCAATCCAAGAGAGTTATTGAAGCACCTCAAATCTTAATCAAGAGGAATTTTAAGGAGTAGTTCTAGAGTCCTTCATCGGGAATTCAGCTTCACTCTTTGGATATCACTTGTAATAAATTTTGTCAGTATAAAAATTTTTAATTTCACATTATTTGTCATTAGATTATCATTACACCTATTCACCTTCCCCTCTAGGTGTACTTTCAATTGTTATCAAAACTAGTGCTCCTGGTATTCGGTTTAACCTGGGAGTGATCCTATATTTCCTAATCACCATTCTTGTGTTACACTTACTTATTAATTACCGTGTTCCACCTATGTTTGATGTTTCCAATATTGACATGTGGAAATTTAAAATGAGTTCTCATCATAAAACCCTTGGTTTACATGTTTATCTTACCACTACCAAAAGATCATATATAGATAATGCAAAATATTTAGAGGCTAATGCACAAGCCATGATGGCCCTAAAGCAAATACTTAACAAAGATTATCTTTATATGGTTTCTCATTGTGATTCCACTTTTGTAGTATGAAGCACGTTGATCTCTATCGAAGAACAAGGTTTAGATGATGTGTAGAGAGAGTCTATTGAGGATGATTCCGATCAAGCTTGCTTCATGGTCCAAGTAAATGACTCTCTTGAAGTAAATTTAGAATCCTATCTTGATGATTGTGCAAGTACATCTAACGATAATATGTCTAGTGAGGATGTACACATTGAATGAAGAGATTTTCATGTTTTGCAAAGATTTATTAAGAAAATATAATTTGTTGAAAAATATGAGTTTGGAATTGAAGAAAGAAAATAATTTTTTCTTCAAAGCTCGATTTTATTTTGAAAGAAAAAGAAGAGATTTCAAATGAAAAGGATTCTATGAAAGCTCAACTTAATTTTGTTTTGATAGAAAATGAGTCTTTGAAAAACAAAATTATTTTAATTTCAAAGGAAAAAGATTCTTTGAAAAATATTTTGATTCAAAAAGAAAAGATTTATTCTTCCAAAGAAAAGATTTTTGCTTCTCATGCTCATGATGTTGCTTCTTCGAATGTTGAAAACAAGATTTGCACTTTGAAGAAGAATATTGATTGTTTGGGCTCTTCCTTGTGCAAATATGCTTTCAATCATAATATATTAGAATCGATATTTGCAAGAAATATGTTCCTCACATGCATGCATACATATCTCGTGTTTATGCTTCTCTCCCTCATGCACAGCATGATCACACCCATACTAGAGTGTATCATTGTTCTCATTGTGGCTGCAAGAGTCACCTTACAAAATTTTGCTATGATAGATTAAATTTCTTTAAATTTTGCTTGTAAGAATATTTGGGTTCGTAATGATACTAACCCCCTTGGACCTAAAAAAATTTGGTTACCAAAAATCACACCATTTGTCATTGATGTAAGTGTGGGCTCTCACACGACGTGAGAGACTTGGTGGATGCAATTGGAGCTAATTGAATCACATCAATAAATGCATCATTATCAAAGAGGTGGGAGGACCACCTTGTTTTGGAGGAGTAAAGATTAGTTTAATCGATTTTGGTAACTATCTCTATCTCACATTTGTATAGCATATCATATTTTGCATGTTTTGTTTATATGTTTATATGTAATTTTTTGATAAAACTTGTAGTTTACTTGTATAGCTTTTGAGATAGCCCTTGTCCTTAATATGATTCATATCTTATGTGTACTCATTTGTAGTTTAGCTATATGTGTACATGCTAGTTTTGATGATTCTTACATTTGCACATATATTCGATTTATAATGCTTTTTTTGTCACATGTATGATTTTCTTTTAGATTGTTCTATTGAATTTGCTTCATATATGTATAAATTTTATTAAAACTTGAGATATACATATAGAATCCTTAAAATCACTTGCTTTATATGTCATATACCTTATTGTAGACTCAATTCATGTTTGGATATATATGTATACTTTAGTTTTAATAAAGTTTACATATATCTTAAAGATTATCTAATGTATTTTTTGAATATATTGTTGGTGGATATTTTCGATGATTTAAGCTTTTTCTTCCACTAATCATGATATATTTTCGTGAAAAAAAATCGTGATTTTCATGTCTTCAAATCTAGTGTCAATATGTCAATAGTCTGAAAAAGAACTTCATATGAGTTTTGATGAATTCATTAGAGACCTAATGTGTTAGTTTCTTGAATGTATTATTTACATGATTCTTGTGCACTAATCTTTTTATTTACTAATGATTTTGTGTCCATAAGCTTGCATATGTTATATTGATTTTGAGTGACAATTCTTGTGTAATTGACATGTTTCATGAGATCCACATGATTGGTTTATTTTTGAAGAATTTTGAACAAGTATTCAAAACTATTTTAAATTAGTTCTTTAATTTTTCACTTGGTGTTTTCAAACCGTATACAACTATTTTTCAAAATTATTTATTTTTGAAAATGGCTACCTGGTAAGGGGATCATGCCTTATTTTGCTTAAATGACTATTTCTTGACATGTGCATATAGGTTAGTGATTTCAATGAGTTATACACATGATTCTCATGATAATTGATTTTTATATATTCATTCTCGTTTATCGTTATATGTATGCTCTTTATTTGAATGGTATTCAATTAACACACAAACATATATATAATTTGGTTGATTGTGCATATTTCATACATATTTTAGCATAATCTTCTTTTTCCATGGCTTGAATATGCTTCAATGTATAAATTAGTATTACTTTCAATGATATCATTACTTTTCAAAGCTTATGCATTACTTTTGTGATTGTTTCGAAAAGGGAGAGAACTTTTTTGATTTAAATTTTAATTGGAATCTTATTCCCTATAATTTGAGAAAAAAATTTTAATAGCTCATATTTTCAATTGGCATCAATTATCACAATTGATATCTACTTTTCAAAATTATTTAGAAATTCAAAATTGGTATCATAGGCTTTTACTTTCTATTCAATTGGTATCATGTTTAAAAACTTTCAATTGGTAACCATGATAGCATTCCAAACTTGTTTTGCAAACTGGTATCCATGATGGTTTCATAAAAAAAATTTCAATTTTTATTTAGTATTTGTAGTTTTCTAATTGGTATCCATGTTTATTTTATAATTGATATCTTTTATTGACTATTTTATTAGATATGCACATGACTTAATTTTTCAATTGGCATTTTTTGCTTTTTTTTTTTTTTACAAATGATATCTTAGAAAAAAATCAAAATTTCATTTTATTTTTAAATTTGTTTTAATACTTATTGCCAATATGCAAAGGAAGTGTTAAGTTAACGTCTCCTCCATACACATGTACTTCGTTTTATGTACCTTTTTTGATGAATTGACAAAAAGAGGGAGAGATTTTAGAGCTTATATATGGATGCTTGTATTCGATATTTACATATATGTGTTCATATTCATGATTTGTGTTTATGATTTGTTTGCTGTCTATGAGCTTACATTGAATTCTATGTTTGCATATATATGTTTATATTCTTGACTTGTGTTCATAATTTGTTTCATATCTATGAACTTACATTGAATATCCATATGTTTTATGCTATGCATGAATTAAAGGGGAGTTTTTATAAAGCTTACCTTCAATCCATGCATATATAACTTCATGAATTTATCATTATCAAAAAGGGGAAGATTGTTGGCCCAAAAACCCATCAACCCTAGTTTTGATGATGACTAACTCATGTAGTTATAAGTATTAATGGTCATGTTGCATTTATGTGCAGATATTGATCACGATCTTAGTTGATGTTTAGGTTCACTAAAAGACTCACAGTCAAATTTAGAGCTAACACATGGTGATTAAAGAGCTCAATCTTACAGAACATATCAAGCACTCAAAGAGGAGTCTAGCTCGGAGAATCAAGTTTGAATCAAGTCTACTTAGAGAAGAAGATATACAAGAAGACTTGTGTCTAGAGTATGTGAGCTTAGATCTTGTGTAACGTTAAAATTATTTTTGATTGCCCAAGCTCACACACACACACACACACACACACACACACACAAAGTTTGTTACTCACACACACATAAAGTTGGTTATTGATTTTTGGTTTCGGTTTAACAACTATACGTTTTTGATTTCACGAATAGATTTCATTAAAAGCAAGATTACATTTATTTTTTATGTATTGAATTTCATTCAAATACATTGATGCTTCAAGTATCTTTAAAAAACTTGTTTTTGTATTCATGAGATTTTTTTTTAGAAAAATATGATTTTCTATTTACAAGTTTAGTATTTGAAAAATATGCTTTATTTCAAGAAATATTTTTTAGTTTTCATCAAAAACAAGTTCATAACATTTCGTTTGTGTAGTGGAGTATCCATATACTATTGAGCCTCAAATATGTTTGAACAACTTATTTTTGTATTTATGGAGTTTTTGAAAAAACTAGTTTTTATTTAAAAGTTTGGTATTCGGAAAATACGATTTTAGTTTCGAGATTGAAATTTTTATCGCAAAACTGGTTCACATGTTTGTAATATGTGTTGATTTTTAATCACACATATTTATACTTCAATGAATTTACATGAACTTATTTTTGTAGAATTTATTGAGATTTATTGAAATTTAATTGGGCTTAAAAATATGTATAAAAGGTTTCAAATATTTAGTTTCGGGCTCGGTCCGATCGACCGACCGCAGAGCAAATTAGCTCAACCAATCGACCGGCCGGTCGACTGACATACACAACATGCACAAGCTCAAGATAGATAGAGACTCGGCTGACCGACAATCGACTGATGAGACTGTTGAGCTCTCAAGTTTGCTCGATCAACTGATCGGTCTACCTATTAGAGAGAATTGCTCTCTATTGTTGGGCTTGGTCGACCGCTCGATCGATCGGAAACCCCAACAGTCAATAATATGATTGTGGGGCGGTCAATCGATCGGTCAATTGCAAGAATAATTTGGCTCGGGTTTGACCCCCAACGGCTAGTTTTTATTTTGACCTATATAAATAGGTTTTTAGGCAGATTTTCTCCATGATTTTAAGAGCTAATTTTCTCACTTTCAACAGAGTTTTTCGGCAAGTTTTTCAAAAGTTTTTGTGCTCCAAATTCATATCTTTATTGGGTTTTAAAGTTTTGTAAAATCAAAGAAAATAATTTTGGGGAAATTAAAGTTTTAAACTCCTAGTTTCTATATCTTTCAAAATGCTTTCCCAAGTGTTTTCTTTTGTGCTTCACTTTCAAAATGTTTGTCTTCTCACAAGCTTGAGCTATTTATTGCAAAAACTATCCTCTAGGATCTTGTATTGTGAGAGGTGAAATCACCTAGAGGGGGGTGAATAAGTGATAGTGCTAATCTAAAAACTAAATGCGGAATTACAAAACTAATTTGCAACAACACCTAGTGCAACCAACGAGTGTAACCGAATTCCCGTGAAGGGCTCTGGACTAACTCCTCTTGATTCCTCTGAATAAGAGTTGAGGCGCTATATGAAGCTCTCGCGATTAGGCACAAGTGAGGCACACACAAACAAACCAAGCATATAATATGAATGAGCAATATGAAAAGATGCAAAGCACAATAATAAAGAGAGAGGGTAAGAGTCAATGGTCAAACGCAAACACAAAGATATGTTTCGAGGTTCGAGCCCCTAGCTCTATGTCTCCGCCTTCACCGAGAAGGATTTCCAATCCACTAACTTGTCCACCGAGGACTCCCACCGAGGGAACCTCCACCGAGGAGGATTTGTACAACAAGGGAGTACCGAACTCCTCTCTCAACCAACAACCTCCACCGAGGAAAACACAATCACCACCTTACCAAGAGGGGTAGGCCCTTAGCCAAACAATCACAATCCACCTCACCAAGTGGGATACAAAACCAATCTCCAACTCCACCTCACACTAGAGGGAGCAAACAACAACCTCAACCTCTACCAAAAAGGGAGCAACCAACAAATGAGGGTTTACAACTTGGTGGTATCTTTCAACCACAAACAATTCCTTTTTCCCACAAATAATGATCTTAATAGAATAGGATAGAAGATAGCTCAAGTGTGAAAAACTAAGAGTTTGGAAAACAAAAACTCAAAGAAAAATACTTGGAAAAACTCTTTGTAAAAGATAGAAATGAATAACAATACAAATCTCTCAAATTTCTATTTTCTTTGATTTTTCCAATAACTCTAAAACAAATAAGATGAATCCTTTTTGGCACTAAAACTCTTTTGAAAACTTGTTTAAAACACAAGAGACGGTCTGAAAATTTTGGCTCTAAAAAACTAAGAGAAAACCACAATCAAATGGGGTATATATAATCCCAAAACTAAACTAGCCGTTAGGCTGTATTTTTCAGCCTGAACAGCTAACGGTCGACCGGCCGGTCAACCGCCAACGGTCATATTTTTAACCGTTGGAAGAAGCCGGTCGACCGCCCGGTCGACCGCCTAAAAACAGAGAGCAGAGCTCTCTGGTCCGGTCGACCGCCCGGTCGACCGGCCCAAGTGCCAGGCCAGACGTGCACAGGCTGTACACGTCGGTCGACCGCCCGGTCGACCGGCTCCTGGTTCGGTCGACCATGCGGTCGACCGACAGAGCCTGTCAGGCACTGTTCTGGGTCAGAAAAACAGGGTAAAAATTATTCTAATAAATCCCATACATCTTCTAAAAATCCACAAAAATAGTTTTATCATTTTACATTGAAATACAAACTTGTGATAAAAATTACAACACAAAAATCAAACATTTTGAACCATTTTTGTGTGTTATAAATTTTATCAAAAACCAAAACCTGTATTTTACCAAACATGGATTTTTCAATACATGAATAGGAAAGTCAAAATAAGTTTGTCTAGGAAGTTAATCATGCATGCATAGAATGAATTTACTATACATAAACCAATTAAACTTGTTTTGATCTATTATTCATGAAAACAAATATCGGTTAAACTAAAAACCGAAAAACCAATATCCATAAAACGTGTGTGTTGTGCACTTGAGCATATCAACTATCTAATCTTTACACATGGATCTAAAACACACTAAACTAAACTATGGATACCTAAGTCTTCTTGACGATCTTCCATCTTCAAGTCGACTCGACCCAAAACACCGTGATCCACCGAGCTAGACTCCAACGAGTGCTATAAATGATCTTGATGCTCGGGCTCTTGAATCACCAAGTGAAAGGCTTCAAAACTCCTTTGTTGAAGCAAACATCAACTAATATCTTGATTAATGATCTGAAACTAAACATCACAAGATTATTAGTAAACATAACTACATGAGTTAATCATCATAAAACTAGAGTGGAAGGCCACTGGCCAACAATCTCCCCCTTTTTGATGATGACAAAACTCATGGAGTTATATATGCATGGATTAAAGTAAAGCTTCAAAGAAGCTCCCCTTAACTCATGCATCACAATAAACAATAAGAATATGCAATGTAAGCTCATAAACAAGTATGCATAGACATGCATAAAACAAGGTACCAAATACAAAAACATGCTCTTGATACCAAACATATGAAATGCATCATGCATAAAACGTGCTCTTGATACCAATAAAAACATGTTCTTAAATAATGTTCTTGATACCAATTAAACAATTAAACGACAAACTAATAAATAAAATAAAAATATGCATATAAACTCAAATACTTCTCCCCCTTTTTGTCAATCATCAACAAAGGGGTTAAAGTAAAAAACAAAACAATAAATTCTTCTCCCCTTTTTGTTCGAAACAAAGAATCAATAAAGGGGTGATATCAAACAAATCAATATAAATTTTCATAGATACCAATTGAAAGAAATAGATCAATAGATACCAATGAAAGTAAACAAAATCTTGATACCAATTGAGTAAACAAATAAGCATCTTGATACCAATTTTGAGAAAACAAATACAATCTTGATACCAATTTAAAGTATTATTCTTTTTAAACATATGATACCAAATTGAAATTATTATTTTCTATCATAAAGCAAGGGAGTGGAATACAAAACCAATGATAAACCAAATACCAATTGAAAGATAAAATACGAGTTTTCTCCCTCTTTATGAAATACCAATTAAAACAATGTCTAAGCTTGTATTAGAATACCAATTGAAAACTAATCAATTGAAACCTGATGATCATTAAAACTCAAGCTTAGCATAAACAAAATATATATGTGTATGAAAAATAGATACCAATCGAAATTGATACTATTTGAAGTGTAAGCATACATACATAAAAAATATATGAGTATACAAGAAATGTCACTATTGATACCAATTGAAAAAATCTAATGATACCAATTGAAACAACAATAATATCAAATGTATATCTCATATAACCTACCACCCATTTCATGCTCATGTTAAAAATGATTTTCAATGAAGAACATACAAGGCATGGACTCCCATCCATCCGCCCGTGGAAGGTAGGGTTTTCAAAAATAGGTTTGAAAGTAAAGTATGTTTGAAAATCTCTACCATATGAAGAATATGAACTAGTTAAATGGAAAAACTTGTTAACTAGTACGAAATCCTTCAAGTAAGGAATAAAATAAAATTATATTTTTCATGAAACATGAAATTCACATGATATCCAACACTCAAATTCAATGAAGCATAAATATGACTCATGAAAACAAAGCATGAGTAAATAAGAAGGGTGAGTGTATAAGTAAAATGTGAAACACATCATCATGAAAATATTCAATTAAGCTCAATATTCCTGAAAATAAGAAAATCATCAAAACTATTTAATCTTCACGGCATATGTATGTCTTATACAAATAAAGTATACATACATATCCAAAACACAACGAGTCCATAAAAATATATGCATGAAGGCACGTGGCTCAAAGGATGTATATGTATAATCAATAGTTTGGACAAGATGGACATATACATGAAACTAAACACAAACACATTAAATATGGATAAAATAAGAATACAAGTCAAATGCATGAATCATCAAAACTAGACTATACTAGAACATTTAATTGGTACAAATAAGCAATCAAGCACAAACATATAAAGATTTATTTGCGGCCCACTATATGTACAAGTATATACCTAGTTTTAATAAAAACTAACATCTAAACAAGTAATCAAATCATGAAGCATAAAAACGAGATATGAATCAACATGATAAACATAAAATCGATCATTATGTAAATCCACATGCTATTAGAGCTATGAAATACATAATAGCTAAACAATGGTGAGAACACAAAAATAGTGGTTCATATTAAACATGGGTGTCTCAAAAGCTATACATGCATGTCAATGATCTAATAATCATGGCATTTTCATAATAATCAAAACATGCTATAATCAATGAAATGAAAGCATGTAAACAAATGGGAGTTAGAGATCGATACCAAAACCGATGAGGGCACCTCTCTAGTTCTCCAAACCAAGGTGGTCTCCCACCAAACATCCCTTGAAAGTGATGCATCCAAATAGTCATCATGAAGCTCGGAACGCATCCACTCCAAGGTACCGCAACTCTCACGTCATGTGAGAGCCCACACCTACATCAAATACAATAGGGGTGGTCTTTGGTACCCCCACTCTTTTGGGTCCACGTGGGTTAGCACCTTTCCTAACCCAAACAAATTTATTTGCTAAATTTACATCATATATTCTATCAAAGCAAAATCTAGCAAGGTGGCCCTTACGTCCACAATGTGTACAAGTGTACACATGAGCATACAAAGTGTGATGTTTGTGATCGTGAGAAGCATGTGTATGTCGTGTATGGTGTGCATGCAAAGATGGAACTTGTTTCTTTCGAAATAAGGATTCCAAACGTGTATGACTCACAACACATTGGCTCAAAGTGGAGCCCAAACAATCCATATTCTTCTTTAGCATAGATATATCATTTTTAATCAAAGAAGAAGTGTGGCATGCAATAAGTGAGCTAGGTGAAACTACACTAGCATGACAAACATGAGAATCAATATTATTTTTTAAAGATTCATTTTTCTTTAAACAAATTTCTAAAACCTTAGAAATAGAAGCAATTTTTATTTTAAAGAAACATTCTCTTTTACAATAAAATTTATTTTTGAAGACAAGTTTTCATTTTTCTTCAAAATATCATTGCAATCATTTTTAGATTTTAAAAATTCATTTTCTTTTAGGGCAAGTTCAAGCTTAGATTTCAATGAATCTCTCTCATTGGAAATCTCCACTTTCTCTTGGAAAACCAAGTCTAGCTTAGAAAGCAAATCTTTATTTTCATTGTTAAGTCCTAGACTTTTCTTTTTCAACAAATTATATTTTTCAATCAATTTTTCACAAACTATAGAAAGTTCTTCATTTAAGGCATTAGCATCAACATGATCATCACATGAAGAACTAGCATCATTACAATCTAATTGAGATTCCAAAGATACCTCAAGGGAGTCATTCCCTTGGACCATTAAGCATTGTGACTCAGATTCTCACTAGATTCCTCCAGTTGGATTGGCAATTGAAGCTTGAAGGTGGAGGTGGTCAACTTGTTCCACACTACAAAAACGGAATCAAGATTAGAAACAAGCATAAGATATTCTTTAGAAAGCGTGCTTCTAATAGCCTCAAGGGCTTGAGCATTGGCCCCTATATGATTGCGGTTACCAAGATAGCATTTCTTGGTAGAGGCAAGGAAAACATGCAAGCCTACGGTTTTTAAGTACATGGACATCCTATATTTTCATATGTCAATATTGGAGACATCGAACATGGGAGGTGATAAGCAATCCATGAGTGTGTGCAAACAAATAGTGTGCAAATGCAAAAGATAGATTAGCAAGTCCAAGATCACACTACTAGGTGGTTAAATCAAATATCAGGAGCGGAGGCTCTGATACAATTGAAATCACCTAGAGGGGGGTGAATAGGTGATAGTGCTAATCTAAAAACTAAATGCGGAATTACAAAAGTAATTTGTAACAACACCTAGTGCAACCAACGAGTGTATCCGAATTCCCCGTGAAGGGCTCTGGACTAACTCTTCTTGATTCCTCTGAATAAGAGTTGAGGCGCTATATGAAGCTCTCGCGGTTAGGCACAAGTGAGGCACACACAAACAAACCAAGTATATAATATGAATGAGCAATATGAATAGATGCAAGGCACAATAATAAAGAGAGAGAGTTAGAGTCAATGGATCAAACGCAAACACAAAGATATGTTTCGAGGTTCGAGCCCCTAGCTCTACATCCCCGCCTTCACCGAGAAGGATTTTCAATCCACTAACATGTCCACCGAGGACTCCCACCGAGGGAACCTCCACCGAGGAGGATTTGTACAACAAGGGAGTACCGAACTCCTCTCTCAACCAACAACCTCCACCGAGGCAAACACAATCACCACCTCAACAAGAGGGGTAGGCCCTTAGCCAAACAACCACAATATACCTCACCAAGAGGGATACAAAACCAATCTCCAACTCCACCTCACACTAGAGGGAGCAAACAACAACTTCAACCTCTACCAAAGAGGGAGCAACCAACAAATGAGGGTTTACAACTTGGTGGTATCTTTCAACCACAAACAATTCCTTTTTCCAACAAATAATGATCCTAATAGAATAGGATAGAAGATAGCTCAAGTGTGGAAAAACTAAGAGTTTGAAAAACAAAAACTCAAAGAAAAATACTTGGGAAAACTCTTTGTAAAAGATAGAAATGAATAACAATACAAATATCCCAAATTTCTATTTTCTTTGATTTTTCCAAAAAATCTAAAACAAATAAGATGAATCCTTTTTGGCACTAAAACTCTTTTGAAAACTTGTTTAAAACACAAGAGACGGTCTAAAAATTTTGGCTCTAAAAAACTTAGAGAAAACCACAATCAAATGGGGTATATATAGCCCCAAAACTAAACTAGCCGTTAGGCTGTATTTTTTAGCCTGAACAGCTGGCGGTCGACCGGCCGGTCGACCGCCAGCGGTCATATTTTTTACCGTTGGAAGAAGCCGGTCGACCGCCCGGTCGACCGCCCAAAAACAGAGAGCAGAGCTCTCTGGTCCGGTCGATCGCCCGGTCGACCGGCCCAAGTGCCAGGCCAGACGTGCACAGGCTGTGCACATCGGTCGACCGGCTCCTGGTTCGGTCGACCGTGCGGTCGACCGACAGAGCCTGTCAGGCACTGTTCTAAGTCAGAAAAATAGGGTAAAAATTATTCTAATAAATCCATAAATCTTCTAAAAATCTACAAAAATAGTTTTATCATTTTACATTGAAATACAAACTTGTGATAAAAATTACAACACAAAAATCAAACATTTTGAACCATTTTTGTGTCTTATAAATTTTATCAAAAACCAAAACTGTATTTTACCAAACATGATTTTTCAATACATGAATAGGAAAGTCAAAATAAGTTTGTCTAGGAAGTTAAGCATGCATGTATCGAATGAATTTACTATACATAAACCAATTAAACTTGTTTTGATCTACTATTCATGAAAACAAATATCGGTTAAACTAAAAACCGAAAAAACCAATATCTATAAAACGTGTGTATTGTGCACTTGAGCATATCAACTATCTAATCTTTACACATGGATCTAAAACATACTAAACTAAACTATGGATACCTAAGTCTTCTTGATGATCTTCCATCTTCAAGTCGACTCGATCCAAAACACCGTGATCCACCGAACTAGACTCCAACGAGTGCTATAAATGATCTTGATGTTCGGGCTCTTGAATCACCAAGTGAAAGGCTTCAAAACCTTTGTTGAAGGAAACACCAACTAATATCTTGATTAATGATCTGAAACTAAACATCACAAGATTATTAGTAAACATAACTACATGAGTTAATCATCATCAAAACTAAGTGGAAGGCCACTAGGCCAACAAGAGGTGTTGTTTATAATCTTTGTGGCCATTAAGTGTTATACCTTATTTTCTTTTTGACTTTGTGCCTTAAGTTTGTGTTTCCCTCTTGTGTAGAAGCGTTGGCTTTGTGCGTATCTCTTGTATAGTGATCATTGATTTTGTGCCTTGACTTTGTGCCTTCTCTTGTGTAGAGAATTAAGGTTTGTATCATTTACGAAGTTCCTTAGTGGAGATAGTAGAAATCCTTCAGGTGGTGAAGGTAGTGACGTAACCTTGGTGCTCAAACCTCGAACATATCTTCGTGTTTGCATTTGGCTATCTCTAAACTCTATTCTCTTTATATCTCACATTGCTATTGTTATTCACCTATACTTGCTTGATATTGTGCTACACTTGTATCAATCCAAGAGAGAATCCAAGAGAGCTATTGAAGCACCTCAACTCTTAATCTAGAGGTATCTTGAGGAGAAGTTCTAAAGCCCTTCACCGGAAATTCAGTTTCACTCTTTGAAAATCACTTGTATTAATTTTGTTAGTGTAAAAGTTTTTAATTCCGCATTATTTGTTATTAGATTATCATTATACCTATTCACTCCTTCTAGGTGTACTTTCACTTGTGTTTATTATTCTTAGATATTCGATCAAGATCTTAGTTGGTGTTTCGCTTTAACAAAAGATTCAAATTTAAAGTTTTAAAGCTATCACTTGTTGATTCAAGAGCTCAAGCATAAAGATCATATAGAGTACTCAAAAGAATTTATTTCTCAAGAATCAAGTTGGATCAACTCTACATGAAGAAGAAGATCTTCAAGTAGACTTAAGTCTAGCATATGTGAGTTTAGATTTTGTGTAAAGTACATATTAGTTTTGATTGCTCAAACTCACACACAAAAGTTTTAATATTGGTTTTAAAGTACAAAAGATTTCATTTTCAGTTTAATACATTTTGGTTTCATGAATGAAATTCATCAAAAACAAGTTTGCATTTGTTTATATATATTAGATTTCATCCATATACATTGATGCTTCAAATGTATTTGAGAAACTTATTTTTGTATTTATGAAAGTTTTAAAAGAAACATGATTTTCTATTTACAGGTTTAGTATTTGAAAAATATGTTTTATTTCAAGAAATGTATTTCTTTACCTTAAAAATAAGTTCACATGTTTGTAATATATACATAGATTTTTATCACACATATTTTGTACTCTAATGTATTTACATGAACTTATTTTTATGGAATTTAATGAAATTTAATTGAATTTAAAAAGGTTTAGAGTTGTCGACAGCTCAAGTGTGTTGTCAGCAGTCCCTGAGACAGAGTTGTCGATAGGGCTTTACAAAAACTAAGGATCTCAGTTTTTTAGAATTGGTTGTACAGCCCACCTAGACTGTCGACAGCTGATACTCTGAGTATTAGTCTGTTGTCGACAGGCCAAGTAGGTTATCAATATGAGAGCTCCTCAATGGCCAAAAATATGATTGATGTTCTCTCGATGGACTGTCGACAGCCTTAGTGAGCCATTTGAGCCAGATTTCAAATAAAACGAGATTTTTTTTCTATTCAAATTATTTTTTCTTATTCTCAAATAGGTATATTTCACTTTATTATAGTGTTTTAATCACTGGGTTTACTCTCTAATTATTTTACCCTCTTCCTATAAATAAGGATATTTGGAAAGAGTTTCATGAAGAGTTTTCACAAGATTTTTGAAAAGAAAATTTTGTGTTTAATGTTTTGAAAAATCTAGAAAATAATTTTTGGGAAATTCAACTTTCAAGCTCCAAATCTCTTTTTCTTCAAGGAAATTTTCTCAAGTATTTTCTTCAGAGTTTCATTTTAAAACTTCTATTTTTCTCACAAGCTTGAACTATCATTTCTACCTATCCTTGTAGGATTTCTGGTGTTTTGAGATTTCTAATTTGTGGTCTTAGTGATCATCAAGAGTTATATTTCTCAAATTACTTTGTGCTACCCTCTTGTGTAGAGGGTGTATTTGAATTTGTGCCATGACTTTTTTGCTTACCTCATTGAGGTTTATTGGCTTTGTGCCCACCTCTTGTGTAGGGGTTGTTTCCTGTGTGGAGTTTCTTTGTGGAGATAATTGAAATCCTTCACGCGGTGAAAGCGGGGACGTAGAGCTTGGTGCTCGAACCTCGAAACATGTCCTTGTGTTTGCGTTTTTTATTTCTCAATTCAACTCAACTTTTTTATATCTTGCATTAATATTATTGCTCTTCTATATATGCTTGATATTGTACCTACACTTATATTGATCTAAGAGAGCTATTGAAGCACCTCAACTCTTATAAAAGAGGAATTTGAGAAGAAGTTATAGCACTTCACTGAGAATTCGGCCTCACTCTTTGAAAATCATTTGTGTTAGTGTAAAAGTTTTAAATTCTGCATTTGATTAGCACTTTACCTATTCACCCTCTCTAGGTGAAATTTCATTAACTAGTTTGAAAACTCTTTACAAAAATAAGTTCATGTACAATCTTTAAAGCTCAAACACGTGTGATCATAGATCAACACAAAGAATAAAAATTTGAACTTCTTTTTGTAAATTTTGAAATTCTTTTTAAAACATATTTTCAAATTCATAAATCTAAATACTATTTTTTAAAAATTCTAAACTATAAAAAATCCTTTCAAGATTTTTGAATCAAAACACAATAACTATTTTTTTTTTGTGTGTTGGTGAATCTAATAAGCAATCCAAATCTCTAAAACTTGATTTTAACAAAACAAAATCTTACAAAGTATAAAAGCTTTACACATTCTTCTTGTGTGTTTCATTTTGCATCCAATTTGATTTCTTGAGCTTGATTCTATCTTTGTGTGCTAGATATATTCTTGGTGCTAAAGTTCTTGAATCACCTTGATATTAGTTTCAAAACTTGATTTGTGAGTCTTTAGAAGAAGCTAAACATAAATAGACAATAATCCTTATAAACCTGAAACTTCGATAGTGAAAAATTATTAGTACAAATAACTACACGAGATAATCATCATCAAAACTAGGCTGATGGACCTTTGGGCCAACAAAACAAAGTCACAACCTCCTTCCTCAGAAATAAAGCCTGAGTCACCTTTTGCCGCCTTCTCTCTTTCAGTCGACTTCACTGTGCGGCAGAGACCACATGTCTCGCGAATGTCATGATGGCAAAGTAACAAATACCACTGCTTGCAGCGCTGCCAGCCACCCGCCTCACTCCCTCTCACAGACGTCCCCTAAGGCTTCTCGATCGAGTTTATTCTAGTCGCAGTCATAACCACCACCTCCACCACCTTTCTTCGTTGAGGTCTGCTTCTCTCCAGAATCTAGGAACTCTCCTCCTTCTAAGCATAGGCCCCAATAATTCTCCCCCAAAATCTCAACCTCCTATACCACCCAGCAACCATCTCACTTCAATCCACATCTCCCTTCTTCGTTGGGCCGACCCAACTCCCTTAGTCTCCCTCCAATGAGGCAATACCATGTCTCACCTTACTTCAAGGAGATCACACTCATCGTCGAATTTCATCGCCTCCTCCCTTCACTACCTCCAACTGTCGGCTAACCATGCTTCTTACCAAAGGCGTTCATTGTCCAGAGATATGCCTGCAGGAGAATTTTTGTGCAGGCCTTAGGAGCCTCAGAGGAGACAGACAGAGTGTGGTTATCTGCCTCAAAAGAGAAATGCCCGACCGACCTCACTCTCATGTGAACCATCCACTTCTTTCCCCGGTGTTGCAGCCATCCCCGTCCTCAGTTTGCTTGAGCTTCAACCCGACTATCCGTGCTTCTTATGCCCTTCTCAGGCAAGCGGTGGTGGCGGTGATAGAAGACAGGGCCCTCACGCCGAAAAAGCATGTTGTCAACCTTCATCAACTTAGGCCGCACTGGCATTGAGATTGGCAGCTGTGGAGATTGGGGCTCACCTATTTTCTGGTACAATTCCCCGATAAAGAGCGATTGAGCTCTACTTGCGACGGACGACCATTCTGTCCAGCGGGTTTCACTGTCAAGTCCACCGCTAAAGTCTCGACATGGTAATTTTGCGAATTGAACACCGCCTCCACCTTTGGGTGGAGTTCAGCGGCCTTCATCTGCTCGAATTGCTATTTGAGAGCATCGGGGAGCTCGTTGGAGGTTTTGCCAACTTGGTTCGCCTTCGTCGTCAAATGTCCAAAAAAAAAACACCCGATGGTGCTTATCACCTACTTCGCCTATCATAGCCATACCTCTTTGCGGGCGACCTTCATTATAGCACTAGGCAATTTTGCCTTCAAGGTGAATGTTAACATCTTCGATGCAGTGAGTGATGATTGATGGGAAGCATGCACTAAAACGTGTATATTGTAAATTATTGAAACTATGTCTGCTTTGGCTTTATTGATACTTTCGTTATAGCATAAAAATTAAACGGGTCGTATTCACATGGACGGGAGGTGATAGAAACATTAATGGTTTGTCACGTTAGTTATTAACAAGTTCTTCTTTATTTACAAAAGAAAAAAAGAAAAAGAAAAGAAAACTAGAAGTGGCAGGAGGAGAAGGCAACAAAAGAAAAAAGAAAAAGAAAAGAAAATTAGAAGTGGCAGGAGGAGAAGGCGATGAAAACATCGATAAAAAAACGATAAAGAAGTGGTTTTTTAATTCATTTTTACAACAAAGTAAAAGGAGAAGAAAACAACATAGCTACTAACTGCTAAGTACTCCATTAATCATGCTAACCTTTTAGTGATAGATTTCTCACATGGATTCTTGACCATCACTAATCCTTGATTTTAAGAGACGTTACAAAGGATGGCCCATAAGATTGTTCTCCACATCCAGACTATATTAATAAGGTGCATTATACAATTAATCCATCAAAACCGGTTAGAGGCAAGCATAAAATAAAGTAAGTTAATTTGTTAGCAAGTTAGGAGTTAGAACCGATCATCATGAGCCATCAACGGGTCTTGGAACAGCAAGGCCTTGTAGAGGTTATTAGATTCATATAGATTATCAAGTAAGTAGTTGATAATTAATGCTTAGTAGTTAGATTGGCATGACAGAAAACTATCTAAGAATCATGTAGATGTTAGAGAAAAAACATGGAAGAAAAGGAGAAAGCGTTCATAGATTGTCACTATCTATTATAACAACTTTCTCTTTCTCTTCTGAATCACTCTCAGCCCTAATATATGATCTCAAAGAGAGAAAGAAAAATACAAAGAAAAGTAGAAGAACTATACTAAGCTACACTATGGAGAGAAATCCTAGCCTACTCTCTAACATCTCGTTTTGGCCTCCAACAAAAGTATATATAGGCACAAGAAGCATCTGGAAGTCGAGACAAAGTCACGCATCAAAAATTGGGCAGTTGCTCTCTGGTATTGCCTCAAAAATGCGGCAAAAGCCGCATTTCCGAGGCAATATCAAGGAGATATCCCCTGATATTTTGGCCGTTCACTCGTCTAGCTTCGAGATGCTTCTTTATACGCTTGGTTTCTTATATTTGGATCCGTATTTTAGCAGATATAGTCATCAATTTGGGATCCAATACATTCTTCTAGAAGCTCTTCACTTGGTTTTCAAGAAATCTGGTTTAATTGCATGAAATTAAGTTTAATTAGGCTCTTATTCTCATTTTTCCCCTAGACTCTTGTTTATCTGCATAAGAGACCAAAACTTGGGTAAAAAGCAGTATTTACTCATAAACCTGTAGGAAAATGTGAATAAAATGCAAATTTAGATACTAATCACACCCCCACGCTTATTTTTTGCTCATCCTTAGCAAAATAAGAAAAAGAAAAACTAACCTAAGCATATTATTACACCAATTTTGCGGGTGACGCGATTGTACTGAGTGTGTGCAACAAGCTTTTAAACCTCTAGGTTTTCCCTAAAGGAAGAGTTATAGTCTCTTGGGGGTTTTCAGCAGAGTAACCCACAAAATCCATAAAGAAAGAAAATAAATGTTAGTACTTTTTTAAACGTATTTTGAAAGGGAGAAAATTTTTTAAACATTTTTTTAAAAAATTAAGTAATCTATGGTCATAGGTTAACCTAAACTATTCATCCCTAATTTAAGTCTCCATGCAAGGACTTGTATCAATTTAGGTTAAGAAATTAAGATTAAATTGATTATTTGATCTTTCATAAAACCTAGATGATATGTACTTTGTATATTTTTGGGATTTAACTTGGACTATGATACTATTAGTTTATTTATTTTTTATGTATTTTTCTTTTATTTTATTAGGCTTTCTAGTCTAGCGACCCTTTTACCGATGACTCTCAGATCAGATGGTCATAGGGCACCAGATGAGAAAATATCCCTCGGGTTTAAGGGCTCGAGTAAATAAGGTCACAAAACTAAAAAGTTTATTTATTTTGACCACTATAAGGCGTGGCTAATCATACTTCCTGCAGCACAATTAACCAGCTTAATTAGTGGCCAAGTATTTATAATATTTTTTTCTTTTTCTTTATAAGGACATTTAAGTCTTTGTTTAATCCCTTAATGTATAATTGCATATATCTCTAAGGCAACAAATTTAAGATCGAATTATCTTTCTAATCTTTCTTTCTTAATCTTAAAATTCAATAAATACATCTTTTTTTATTCAAATTAAGAAATCATAATCAAGGCTTCCCTAACTCCTAAGATCAACCTAATTTTATTAAAAAATAGATCAAATCTTTTTGTCTTTTTAAAAAAGTTTGTTAGGAAAGGAAAAATCCTATACAAAAGGTAAAATTCTAAGAATATTCTAAAAGAAATGAAAAAAAGAAAATCTAAATACTCAACTTTAGTAGACCCTCTGTAACACCCCGCTCCCGAAATACATGCTTAGTTGTGTATTCAGATTTTTTTGATTTACTTTCTATATTTGTTTTGTATTATGAATTATTTATATAATCATTTTACCTTGGGTCAGGAGTCGTAGATGATTGAGGCTTTACCTGCATACAAAATACAGAATTTTAGATTTAAAAATAGAGATATGCAAGTGCTCAATTCTTACCGCTATAGCAAGTGGCTATGCGGGTCGTGATCCACAAGGAGGGTTTGCGGTAGAAGCGTTCACGGTTCTTTATTGAAATCTTTGTGAAGAAAACGAAAGTTCTTCTTTGTTTTAAGAAATAAAAATTAAAGAAGAGTTAAAGGTTAAAGTTAAAAAGAAAGCGATAGATGAAGAAGGTGGAGAATCAGAAAGCGACTATGTACAAATGAGTTGGAAAAGAAATGATGAAAGATTTGGGAGATGTGGTGATCTATACTAAAGAAATAAGAGAAAAGAAAGAAGGTTGAAGAAATACTTACCTAATTTGCTTGATGACTTACTTGGAAACCTTGCATGTTCCACCTTGCTTGGAGGCATTCAACGCATAGATCATAGAATCGAGCTCAGTCCCCGTTCGCATTATATCATCAAGCGGCGCAAGAATGAAGTGATACGGATCTTGAGGAGGAGAACGTCTTCATGAACTATTGTTGGCACTCACACAACATCGTTGTACTTATGCTTCTGGCTTCACTTGCAAACTCATTAAAAACAAAGGAGGTAAAGTAGAAAGAGGAAGAAGGAAACAAAAGAAAATACGAACATAAAAAGAAGCTTTTACCTTTATTACTTGCAGAAAAAATGGAAGAAAGGAGGAGGGTACATCGGTGTCACTCTCAACATCAGCCTCTCTCTCTTACTTACATGAATCTTCATCTAACCTAAGCTTACATCCAAATTATATAAAAAGAAAAGAAAAACCTAAACTATAAGAAATGAAAACTAGGCTAAATCCTATCTCTGCATGGTCGTCCCATTTTCAGTGCAAATACTGGCTTTTTATAGGCATAACCCACACTAGGAGGATCCTGGGAGATCAGGGGAGCAAACGCTCCTCCTAACTCCACAAACAAGCCGCGGAAACGCGCCGTGTTTCGCGGCCAGGGTGTGGCCAGGTGGCACACCCTATTGGTGGGTCTCCCCGGTTTCACGTTCTTCTTTTATCTTCAGTTGGTTTTCTCGTTTGAGTACAGGATTGTGACGAAATGACCTTTGATTCTTGACTTTAACCGATCGATTCTGAGAGGATTCTTCTCAACCGGTTTTCAACCTCTTGATTTTGCCCTGATTTACTGAGTGTGAATTAATTCTGATTTAAATCAGAATTTGGTGGGCTTTTGGGCTCATTTCTCTTCATCTCCTTAAGGAATGGACCTGCAAATAAATTAAACAATTAATTAGGACAATGCAGATTTTATTCTATAATAAGTATAGAAATATGATACTAAATATGCAACATTAGCGACCAATCACACATCCATACTGATTGAGAGTTTAAGAATTTGTGAATAAAAAGAATGAAGTGTAGATTTCTTAGTCTCAATGCGAATCCGCTGTAGCAAGAGCTCAAGCGGGTCGTGATCCTCAGGGAAGGATGCGATGCAAGCTTTTCGACCCGATTCCTCTGTATCTTTAAAATAAGAGAAAAGAGATTAGATTTGAGATATATGATATGAAAGATGTGGTTTTGCTGATCTTCTACCACAACCCTATTGCAAGTTAAGGAGATTGATCATCATATTGAGGTGTATGTAAATCACCCTAGGTTATTAAGAATAATTCAAGCAAGAAAAACAATACAAGATTCTAACTAAGTTACATTATTAAAAACTAAACTATGGTTCAACCTAACATCTAGGTACAGCTTAAGAGAAGATTAATCTTAAATTTAGGTTGTCCTAGTTTTTAAGTTTGAAGTCATGAAGAGTCTTTTAAATATGCAACCTAGATTAAGAAGTCTAGTTATCTGTTTAATCTTCAAGAAAAGTAATTATTAAACCTAGGGTTTCTAGAGATGGTCATCAATCCGATCAAAACTTAACTACTCTAGGGTTGCTTTAAGAATCTCAGCAAACCACTAGAGGAAATTAGTTCATCATTTTTTTTATCTTTTCAATTTATTTTTTTTATGTTATTTAATAAGAAAGATTGCAAAGAAGCAAAGAAAAAGAAAACTAGAACAGATCACAGAGAATAAAATAACTCAAAAGATAATGAAAGAAATGGAAAAAGGTAACCTTTATTGCAGAATAATCCTCCAATTACAAAGCTCCTTCTTCTCCACAACGTGCATGAAATGAAAATTACAATCTTGTAGAAATTTAAAGAACAATGGCTAAAAGAAAACCCTAATAGTCTCTGGATCCCCTGTACGTTGCACTGCAGGGGTATTTATAGGTGCAGAAGGAGAAGAGTCCTGGATAAACTTGTACACGAAATCTGGTACGTGATCTCATCTAAACTGCCGCGGAAACGCGGCTTGGGCCGCGTTTCTGCGGCTCTCTGGTGTCGGTTGGCCACACCTTTGGCGCTGGCCTCTCCTGATCCGTCCATCTGGGCGTTTGTTTCTGGAAGGTTGATCCTGGCTCTTATCTTAGGATTTCGAGATAACTTAGAAATCAAGTTACCTTGATCTCAAATATCCCAAATCTTTTATCCACAATTTCTTATCTTTGCACTCTCTTCTTTGGCTTTTATCCTCATCCTGCAAGTGTTTAGGGTTGGATAGAAGTCTATCCTTCCCTCTTCTTTAATATTTGCAACTTTAGCCCTGTGTATTTGCGCTTTTGACATTTGGTATTTGCACTTTTGCACTTGGGCTTTGAATGTGGGCTTTTGGGCTCTTTTTAGGCTTTAATTCTTCCTTTTTATTATTTCGAGGCCTGCACACAATAAATTACATAATATTAATAAATGTGCAGAATTAAATGAATAAATATGAAAATGTGATGGTAAATGTGATGATAAAAATGCATTTTTCACTACCAATCACACCCCCACACTTATCTTTTTGCTCGTCCTCGAGTAAAAACAAGAAAAAGAAAAAGAAAATCTAATCTAACTAACTCACTTTCGTAGGAATCACGGTTGCACTTAGCACGTGCAACAAGCTGTTAAACCCCTAGGTTACCCTAGAGGACGAGTGTTGTCTCGTGAGGGTTTTCAGCGGATTACACCCACAAAATCCATAAAAAAGAGAATATTCGAATTATATTTGAAGAGACTAAGTAGTCTATAAGTTTTAGGATTATCATTTTTATTCATTCTTAAACTTAGTCTTAATAAAGTGAATTGTTATTTATTTTAGGTAAGGATCAAAATTGAATGTTTGTATAGTCTTTTTTGTTACAAAAAATCATATGCATCCTTATGAATTTTTACTAGGAATTCCTTAACTTGGACTCTCATGCCTCTTTATTATTTTTATAACATCATCTAATTTTCTTTCGTGTAAGTATCAAGGCTTCTTGAGGCCCTCATACCTAACTAATTGACTATTAGATGTGTAAAATTTTTTTTGGCATGTATAACTCATCTAGTTTTCTTTCGTGTAAGTATCAAGCTTCTTGAGGCCCTCATACCTAACTAATTGACTATAGATGTGTTAATACATGTATAATATTTCTTTAGTTTAGGCTTTCTAATCCACCCATATAGCGAACTTAAAGTCGATGACTCCCAAACCGGTCGGTCTTAGGGCACCAGGTGAGAAAACACCCCGCGGACTCAAATTCGAGTGAACTAGGCCACAAAACTAAGGATTTTATTTATTAACTCACCTTTAGGCGTGAATACTTATGCTTCATGAGGCACATGTATCC
Source organism: Agave tequilana (assembly GCA_038442645.1). Lineage (NCBI taxonomy): Eukaryota > Viridiplantae > Streptophyta > Magnoliopsida > Asparagales > Asparagaceae > Agave > Agave tequilana. Next base: position 58,039 of record JAVJIF010005443.1, read on the forward strand.
AGCTTAATTAGTGATTGAATTTTTTTTAATTTTTAATTTTTATTTTTTTTATATATAATATATGAGGCACAAGGGTCTTTGTCTTAGAATCCTAGATATGTACTGGAAATGCACATTTCATTAAGGTAAAAATTAAGACTAATTAATTATTCAATTTCTCCTCCTATACCTAAAATTTAAACAATTTATTTATTTTGACCAAGTTTTTAGAAATCCTAATCATGATTTTCCTAATCCTTAAAACTAACTTAGATTTCTTTCAAAAAAATAAGTCAAAGTATTATCCTTTTTATAAATTTTTTTTTATATTATATATTTTATTTTTTTATTTTTTATTTTTTTGCAATAAATAAAGAAAAAAATATTTCTATCTTCTTTTATTATTTTTTTATTTTTTTATTTTTATTATTATTTTTTTTTACATATATTACATACCCTTCCCCCACACTTGTTTCATGCATTGTCCCTAATGTATGAATGAAATGCATGGATGTATGAACTGGCAGAAAGATATAGTTACCGATACAGTGGGTCAAAAAGACCCATGGCTGCATTTACTTCTGGTAATGACTCCAAAAAGATTTTAAGACGTTGACCATTTACCTTGAATGCATTGCCATTTTTGGGGTCGTAGATCTCTATGGCTCCGTATGGAAACACAGTCTTAACAATGAAGGGCCCTGTCCATCTTGACTTCAACTTGCCAGGAAAGAGATGAAGTCTAGAGTTATAGAGTAAAATTTTTGTCCTTGGACAAACGTTTTTCTAGTGATGAACTTGTCATGAAAAACCTTAACTCTATCCTTCGCAATCTTCGCATTGTCGTATGCTTCATTCCTTAATTCCTCTAGTTCAGAAATTTGTAATTTCTGAAGCTCACCGGCCTTTTCTAGATCGAAATTTAGCTGCTTAATTGCCCATAGGGCCCGGTGCTCTAGCTCAACAGGAAGGTGGCACGCCTTTCCAATGACTAGTCTGTAGGGAGACATTCCTAGAATCGTCTTAAAGGCAGTCCTATATGCCCATAGGGCATCTATCAGTTTGGTGGACTAGTCCTTTCCTATTCTGATTCACAGTTTCTCCAAGATGAGCTTGACTTGCCTATTGGAAACTTTTACCTGTCCGCTAGTTTGAGGATGGTAAGGCGTAGACAACTTGTGAGTTATGGCATATTTTCGTATAAGAGCTTCAAAAGTTCTATTGCAAAAATGTGTGCCATTGTCACTAATGATGGCTCGAGGGATTCCAAAGCGTGAGATGATATTATCTTTCAAGAATTTGACAACAACTTTGTTGTCATTTGTCTTGCAAGGGACAGCTTCAACCCATTTTGACACGTAGTCTACGGCCAACAAGATGTATTGGTGCCCAAACGAATTAGGGAAGGGTCCCATAAAATCGATGCCCCAGACATCGAAAAGTTCTACTTCTAGAATAGGATTTAGGGGCATCATATTTCGTTTGGAAATTCTTCCTATCATTTGACATCTTGCGCAAGTTTTGCAATACTCAAATGCGTCTCTAAACACGGTTGGCCAATAAAAGCCACTTTGCAGGATCTTTTCGGCAGTTTTGCGGGGACCAAAATGTCCACCGCAAGCGAACTCATGACAAAAGCTAGAACGCTTCTAGTCTCCTCGTCGGGGACACATCTCCTAATGATTTGATCGCTACAATATTTGAAAAGATAAGGATCTTCCCACATGTAATACCGAACTTGAGACAAGAATCGGTATCTATCCTGTTTAGACCAATTAGGTGGTGTTTGGTTTGTGACTAAGTAATTCACTATGTCAGCAAACCATGGTTCCTTAGAGATGGTTAGAAGTTGCTCATCGGGAAAATTGTCATTGATGGGCAGTTCGTCAGAAGGTGCGTTTGGCACACGAGAGAGATGGTCAGCTACGACATTTTCGACACCTTTTTTATCTCGAATTTCGAGATCGAATTCTTGAAGGAGAAGGATCCAACGAATGAGTCGGGCCTTCGCATCTTTTTTAAGCATAAGGTATCGAAGTGCAGAATGGTCAGTGAAAATCGTGGTCTTGGTCCCAAGTAGGTATGGGCGGAATTTCTCCAAAGCGAGCACTACTGCCAAGAATTCCTTCTCGGTTGTAGTATAGTTCATTTGGGCGTCATTGAGTGTCCTACTCGAATAATAGATCACGTGCTGCTTGCTATCCTTACGCTGTCCTAAGACAGCACCTATCACAAAATCTGAGGCATCGCACATGATCTCAAAAGGCTTGGACCAGTCCGGAGGTGAGATGATAGGAGCAGAGATAAGTTCCACTTTCAATTTCTCCCACGCACTATTGCACCTATCATCAAAGATGAAGGGCACGTCTTTAGCTAGAAGGTTTGTAAGGGGTCTAGCAATTTTGCTAAAATCCTTAATGAACCTACGATAAAACCCAGCGTGTCCTAAGAAAGACCGAATGTCCTTCACACATCGTGGAAGTGGAAGCTTGGCTATATCTCCACGTTGGCCTTGTCTACCTTAATCCCTTCCCTAGATATCTCATGACCTAGGACAATTCCATACTGCACAATGAAGTGACACTTTTCCCAGTTGAGGGTCAAGTTCTTTTCGGTGCACCTACTCAGTACTAGCTCCAAGTGATGGAGACACTGGTCAAATGAATTCCCATAGACGGAGAAGTCATCCATGAAAATCTCTAAGAAACGCTCGACCATATCAGAAAACAGGCTTAACATACAACGTTGGAATGTGGCGGGGGCATTGCATAAGCTGAAAGGCATTCGACGGTAGGCAAATGTCCCAAATGGGCACGTGAACGTTGTCTTTTCTTGGTCTTCCGGGGCTATAGGGATTTGGTTATACCCTGAATAACCGTCCAAGAAGCAGTAGTACTCATGACCGGTTAATCTTTCCAGCATTTGGTCAATAAATGGGAGGGGAAAATGATCTTTCCTAGTGGTTGCGTTCAACTTGAGGTAGTCTATGCATACTCTAACCTTGGTAGGCAATCGTGCTTGCACTAACTCATGCTTGTCATTCTCTACCACAGTAAAGCTAGACTTCTTAGGCACCACATGCATTGGGCTAACCCATTTGCTATCGGAAATGGGATAAATGATCCCATTATCTAACAGTTTCACTATTTCGGCGTGTACAGCCTCCTGCATGAGTGGGTTTAGCTTACGCTGTGGATCTCTCTTCGGTCTAACCCCTTCCTCTAAATGGATACGATGCTAGACTATCGTAGGGCTCAGTCCTTGATATCTTCCATAGTCCAACCAATGGCTTCCCTATGTCTCCTAAGGGTTGCCAATAGGTCCTCCTCTTGCCTTTGGTCAAATTAGATGCAACTATGACCGGTAACGTCTCTTGTTCACCTAGGTAGGCATACTTAAGGTGTTTAGGCAAGGCTTTTAACTCCAAAGAAGGAATTGGCTCGATGGGTGGAGGAGTTAAGCTAGAATCTCCCATCTCTATAGAACTCAGATTTGATCCCCATTCAATCTCATCAAGGCTGAGATCACTTGCTTCTAAATCTTCCTCTTCCTCTGACTCAAGTGTGATCTCCTCATTATGCTCACTCGTCATGTTCTCAATGAAGTTAACCTCAAAGGGTTGGTCGGTCACATCGTAGGGATGCTTACCTAGGTTGAAAACATTGACTTCCTTGGTCATATCCCCAAAAGTCAGTCTCATGGATCCGTTTCTACAATTTATGATTGCATTTGCGGTTGCTAGGAACGGTCTTCCTAAGATGACGGGAGTTTGGGACCTAGGATTAGACACAGGTTGTGTCTCTAAGACAATGAAATCGACTTGGTAAATGAATTCTCCCACCCGTATGAGAACGTCATTGATCTCTCCCTTAGGAACTTTGATTGAGCGGTCAGCCAACTGAATAGTGACTTGGGTCGGGTTGAGTTCACCTAATCCAAGTTGTTGATATACGGAGAAAGGGAGCAAATTGATGCTAGCTCCTAAATCGAGGAGTGCTCGATTGATTTCGGCTCGACCTATGGTGCAAGAGATGGTGGGGCAACCAGGGTCCTTATACTTAATAGGGATCTGGTTGGACAATAGCTCACTAATGTTAGTGGCTAGAAAAACCTTCTTAAGCACATTAGTCTTTCTTTTCTTGGTGCACATGTCCTTAAGGAATTTGGCATAACTAGGGACCTGTTGGATTGCATCAAGAAGTGGAATGTTGAGCCTAACTTGATTGAACACCTCTAATAATTTCTCCATATGTGCATTGTTGTTGCTTCTAAGCCTATTTGGAAATGGAGCTATAGGCTGGTGCACCTGTCCTGCTGACTTTTCAACTTCAGTTTCATTGGAGCTGGGTGGAGAGGGAGTGGAGCTAGATGGAATGGATGAGTGAGATGGATCCTGTGGCATGGATACTTGATTATCAACTTGTTTTCCCGGTCTGAGTGTATGAACCATGTGACACTGATTTGGGTCTTGAGCCTCATTGGCTGGCCTAAGATTCCTAGGATTTGGCAATGGTTGACTCGGTAGGGTACCCTTCTGTCTTTCTTGCTGATTTAATTGGATCTCTATCCTGGTCAAGACTTGAGCTAGTGTGTCATGGCTTTTAACAAGAGTGTCCACCTTTCTTTCCATGTTTGAAAGCCTTGTTTCCATTTGTGAATATTGGAAAGATGGTGGATGATTTTGACTAGGAAAACTTTGCTGATAGGGCGGATTTTGGAATTGTTGGAGAATTTGGGCCTAATTTGATCATTGTTGCTTGGGCCCCATGAAAAATTGGGATGATTTCTCCAACCAGGATTGTAGGTGGGTGAATAAGGATTGTTGGCGGGCCTTGTGAAGGCCGCACTCATATGTTCGGGCAAGCTTTGATGCGCGAAAAAGACAGGACATTCCTCGAACACATGGTTCATATCTTGACAATAAGTACAGCCCGCCGAAGATGTTGGGCTGACTTGGTTCACAGAGACTGGCTCTTTAGTTTCAAGGGCCTCAAGTCTTTGCATAACAGCAGCTAACTTAGCATCGGTTGCTATGTTGGCCTCAATGGAATGGATACCTCCTTTAGAAGAAGTAGGGTCATTAGTCCTAAATTTTCCGGAGTAGGTTCCCATTGGATGGTATTTTCAGCTAATTCCTCATACAATCCCATCCTTCATTTTCGTTCTTCTTCATAAATCCTTTGGCACATGGATTCTAACAACGTTTTAGTTTGATATTCTAATCCATCATATAGAACTTGGCAAAGTCGCCATTTCTCTATCCCATGGTGAGGGCATTGGGTAAGAAGGTCCTTAAAACGTTCGAAATATTTCCAAAATGGCTCATTTGCTGTTTGCTTAAACTGTAGGATATTCTTCCTAATCAGTGCAGTCTTGTGAACGGGATAAAATTTCTTTAAGAAGACCTTAACGAAATTATCCCAAGAAGATATAGAACCGACCTCTAGACTGTAGAGCCATTTCTTTGCTAAATCCTTCAAAGCAAAGGGGACAAACCTAAATTGATGTCATCTTTTCCTAACTTAGGAATATTCATCATGAGATACACTTCCTCAAATTCCCTTATGAAGAAGTATGCATCCTCGGAGTCAAGTCCATGAAATTTCGGAAGGGTGTTGATGTATTGTGGCTTAAGCTCAAATGGGTCAACACCTTCATCGTTAAGCTTGATGCAAGAAGGAAGAGAAGTCCTGATAGGATAGATCCTATCTTGGAGTGATGGCGGTTGTGCCATGTGTGAGTCGGGCTTGAGCTCGGGTGGTGAACTAGTTCTAGTTAGCCGGGATGTAAGTGGGTCTCTCGACCAAGCGGACATGCACAATTAGCAAACAAGTTCACCCAATCAATCAATCAAAAAGAAAAACAATCAAAAATCCTAATCTAGGGTAAGCCTTGACCTAGACGACTCCTAACTTTAGACTGTCCTTAGGAGGTCTACTGTCGACGTTAACCACAAGCTAATCGGTCAGGTAGGTGGCAAGACCGGTGGGAGGTTTTCCGTCAGAGACGTTCCTTAATTAAATAACCACCGTTCTTCGGGCTTTCGGCCCTCAATCCCCTACCTAGACACCGATTTGACAAGAGTTAATTTCGAACAATTTTCCTCCTTCGGTCAATCTCCTATTGAGTCCGAGTTAACCTAGGGCCAACGTCTAGTCAAATTTTACTTAAGGTTAGGGTTGTGAGTGTGACGGATATGATTTGTGGGCCAAGGAAGGGTGATGAAATCCCCACCTTATCTTGCTTATGGGTTATGCCCTTAAGATATTTTGTGTACGTGTAAAGCTGTAGAAAAGTAATCACTCAAGAAAGCAGTAAACAACCAAGAGTGTTTCCTAATCTATATGCTATGCAAACGTACCTTGTCGCCAGCACTCTTCAACAGAATTAAAAAAAATTAAAATAGGCACGTTCCCTAAATGCAAGAGTCTAATATTTTTTTTATTATCAACAAATGGGTTAATTTTATTAATTAGCAGTTGCAGAGTGATCACAGAGAAATTTAATCATAGCAGTAAGCAGATTTTGCAATTCTGAGCAACCTGCAGAAATTTAGATGAGTAGTTAACTACTCTTGCCGCGGAATTGCGGCTACTGTTGCAGATCTGCGGCAAAGAAGTAGGCCCTGATGCTCTGCCTTCGAGGGCAGAGGCACAGAGTTGCTATGTGTCCTCGCTGCTGCTTTGTTTTCCTGTTCTCTTTATCTGCAAACAGAAAGAATAAAAAATGATTAGATTGAGGAAATCGTGCCGTTCCTTCCCCGGCAACGGCGCCAAAATTTGATTGAGAGTTTAAGAATTTGTGAATAAAAAGAATGAAGTGTAGATTTCTTAGTCTCAATGCGAATCCTCTGTAGCAAGGGCTCAAGCGGGTCGTGATCCTCAGGGAAGGATGCGATGAAAGCTTTTCGACCCGATTCCTCTGTATCTTCAAACTAAGAGAAAAGAGATTAGATTTGAGATATATGATATGAAATATGTGGTTTTGCTGATCTTCTACCACAACCCTATTGCAAGTTAAGGAGATTGATCATCATATTGAGGTGTATGTAAATCACCCTAGGTTATTAAGAATAATTCAAGCAAGAAAAACCAATACAAGATTCTAACTAAGTTACATTATTAAAAACTAAACTATGGTTCAACCTAACATCTAGGTACAGCTTAAGAGAAGATTAATCTTAAATTTAGGCTGTCCTAGTTTTTAAGTTTGAAGTCATGAAGAGTCTTTTAAATATGCAACCTAGATTAAGAAGTCTAGTTATCTGTTAATCTTCAAGAAAAGTAATTATTAAACCTAGGGTTTCTAGAGATGGTCATCAATCCGATCAAAGCTTAACTGCTCTAGGGTTGCTTTAAGAATCTCAGCAAACCACTAGAGGAAATTAGTTCATCATTTTTTATCTTTTCAATTTATTTTTTTTATGTTGTTTAATAAGAAAGATTGCAAAGAAGCAAAGAAAAAGAAACCAGAACAGATCACAGAGAATAAAAATAACTCAAAAGATAATGAAAGAAATGGGAAAAAGGTAACATTTATTGCAGAATAATCCTCCAATTACAAAGCTCCTTCTTCTCCACAACGTGCATGAAATGAAATTACAATCTTGCAGAAATTTAAAGAACAATGGCTAAAAGAAAACCCTAATAGTCTCTGGATCCCCTGTACGTTGCACTGCAGGGGGTATTTATAGGTGCAGAAGGGAGAAGAGTCCTGGATAAACCTGTACACGAAATCTGGTACGTGATCTCATCTAAACTGCCGCGGAAACGCGGCTTGGCCGCGTTTCTGCGGCTCTCTGGTGTCGGTTGGCCACGCGCTTTGGCGCGTGGCCTCTCCTGATCCGTCCATCTGGGCGTTTGTTTCTGGAAGGTTGATCCTGGCTCTTTATCTTAGGATTTCGAGATAACTTAGAAATCAAGTTACCTTGATCTCAAATATCCCAAATCTTTTATCCACAAATTTTCTTATCTTTGCACTCTCTTCTTTGGCTTTTATCCTCATCCTGCAAGTGTTTAGGGTTGGATAGAAGTCTATCCTTCCCTCTTCTTTATATTTGCAACTTTAGCCCTTGTGTATTTACGCTTTTGACATTTGGTATTTGCACTTTTGCACTTGGGCTTTGAATGTGAGCTTTTGGGCTCTTTTTAGGCTTTAATTCTTCCTTTTTATTATTTCGAGGCCTGCACACAATAAATTACATAATATTAATAAATGTGCAGAATTAAATGAATAAATATGAAAATGTGATGGTAAATGTGATGATAAAAATGTATTTTTCACTACCAATCACATACCTATCTTTTGCTCGTCCTCGAGCAAAACAATTAAACTATACTAAGGATTATTAGACCACTTTCGCAGGTCACGCGATTGCACTGAGCATGTGCAACAAGCCGTTAAACCTCTAGGTTTCCCCTAGAGGACGAGTTTTGTCTCGTGAGGTTTTTCAGCGGATTGCACCCACAAAATCCATAAAGAAAGAGAAACAAAGAGTTAGTATTTTCAAAAAGCATTTTGAAAGAGAAAAATATTTGAAATATAATTGTAAGATTTAAGCAATCTATAAGTTATACGAAAAACTGAATTTTTCATTCCTAAACTTAGTCTCTATTCAAAAATTTGTTATCAATCAAAGTCAGAAGTCAAATTGTACTTCTCATCTAGTCTATTACTTTACCCTAAGTCATATGCATCTTGTGACTGTGAAACTTTTGACTAAGGGTTCATTAACTCTAACTCTTATGCCTTATTTATTTATATATATATATTTTTGGTGGTATTATTCCTTAGTTCTATTAGGCTTTCTAATCTACCCATGTAACGAGCCTTTAATCGATGACTCCCAAACCAAACGGTCTTAGGGCACCGGGTGAGAAAACACCCCAAGGACTTAAGGACTCGAGCAAATAAGGCCACAAAACTAAGGATTTTATTATATGAACCTCTTTTAGGCGTGAATACTTATGCTTTATTAGGCACAAATATCCAGCTTAATCAGAGGATTTTTATATATATTTTTCTTTTACTTATCTAATCATCTTTCTCATAAATACCAAGGCTTACTTAGGCAAAGCATCTAGCTAATCAATAATTAGATTTGTTCATTTTTTTTTTATAAGGCATAAGAATATTTGATTTTGAACCCTAAGTGTGTAAGTGTATGAAGTGTGCATATTTCATCAAGGTAAAGATCAAGACTAAATTACTTTGACAAATTTTCTTCCTAACCCTAAAAATCAAACAAATAATTTATTTTGACCAAGTATAAGAAATCCTAATTTGGATTGTCCTATTCCTTAAAATTAACTTAATTTCTTACAAAAAATATGTCAAAGTATTGTTTCTATTTTCAAAAAGTTTTTAAAAGTAAAGAAAATGTTAATTTTTTTTAGTAAAAAGAAAAAACTAAGTTATGTTAGACCCTCCCCCACACCTATCTCATGCATTGTCCTCAATGTATGAATTAATGCATAGATGCATGAAAAAGATGAAAGGGAAGGAAAATGTTACCTTAAGGTGGTAGTTCCGGTGGTGGTCTGATTGGTCCACGAAATGTGGCCCAATCAACTTTTCGTGGGGTTCGGAGGAACCCACCAGAAATTTCTTTAATATAACCCATTAGAATGATGTATCCATGAAGGATTTTTATTAAAAATTTAACCCCATCTAATTTCCAAATTCCATAATTAATTTCGGAGTCAAATTTGTCAACCACCTCGTCCCAGAATGGAGTGTGAAAAGATAGAATGATTGACTTGGACTCAGGAAGTACAGGAACTAATACCGACCCAGGAAGGTGACTTAAGTTAAGTAAAGGTTCGGGAGTCGAAATAGGTTCAGGAATTGGGTCCAAGTCAAGAAGTTGAAACTCAAGTCCACATGTATTTTCTATCAATGGAATGTGACTTAATATTGGTGATTCAAGTTCAAGAATGATGGGTGTAGGAATCAAAACTGACTCTAAAATATTACTTAAGTTTGGTAACAAAACAGGAGTCAATATTGATTCAGAAAGTTGAACTGGATCACAGATTTGAGAATCTAGGTCACATATCTCATTGAGTTCAATATTAAAAAAATGAGAATTTGCCAATCTGTCAATAGAATTTTCAAAAGTGTAAAATTGGTCAAGTTCAATATGATCATCAAGAATGGGTGATTTAATTTCATGATGAATTGGCACAGGATTCAATGTTGACTCAGGAAAAAGATTAAAATCAGGTGAAGACACCGAAGTCATTATTGAATCAGGAAGTAAAATTGAATCACTAAGTTGAGATTCATGATCATATTCATTTTCAAGATCGATTTCAGGAAAAGGATAACTTGCCAAACTGTCAATATTCTTTTCAAAATTTGGAGTTTGGGCAAGTTCAAATGATTGTTCTGAAATGGAACCTTGATTTTCAGAACAAACTGACTCATCAGCTCTAATAGAATGGTTAGTGACATCAGAACTGGTCAAACGGTGGGAACGTAGAGATTGGACCATCATATCTATGTCACGATTACGAGCATTTTGAGCCTGAGTCATGGCTTCAAGCATCTTTTCATAGTTGATAGGCTCATTGTTTTGATGAAAAGATGAAGTATTGTCTTGGAATTGGTGGTGAAATTGTGAGTCCATTAGATTTTGGGATTTATGTTTGGACTCACGCATACTCATTTTCAAAATTGATAGTTTTCTATTTTGGACTGGTGGAACTGAGTATGAATCTTGAAAATATTGTGGACTAGGTGGAGAAGGAGGACAAGTTGGTTGAAAATTGGACTCGGGGGAGGTGAATCCCCACTGACTCTGTGAAGAGTTGAAATCATTATGGAAATTATGGTTATAAGATTGGGGACATGGGTTATATTGATTCGGATAAGACCAATCCGGTACATTAGGTTGGTTAAAATTATGATATGCCGGGTTGGTAATATCCGAAAATGAAGTCGGTGTGTAATATGGATTATTATTGAAGTTGGAAAAATTATTATTATAAGCCATATCACACAATAGAACACAAACAAAAACAAACAAATAAGCAAATAAAAAAAAGAAAAAATTCTAACCTAAGTTAGGGTAGACCTATGACCTAGACGACTCCTAACTGATTAGACTGTCCACGGGGGGTTTAATGCAGACTTTGACCACAAGCTAATCAGCCAGGTCAGGGTAAGGTTGGTGGGAGGTTTTCCGTCAAAGACGTTCCTTAATTAAATAACCACCAACCTTCGGGCTTTCGGCCCTTAATCCCTTTCCTAGACACTGATTTGACAGGAGTCAAATTCCAACACCTTTCCCCCTTAGGATAATCTCCTAATTGAGTCCGAGATGTCCCTAGGGCCAACGTCTACTCTTTTTTAGTTAAGCTTGGGTTAGTGAGTGCTTGGAATCTGATTTTTGGGCCAAGGAAGGGTGATTAAATCTCCACCTTATCTTGTTAATGGGTGGTGCCCTTAAAATCAATTTGTGTAAGTGTACAAGATATGTAAATAAGATTCACTCAAAGCGATGTAAATCAACCAAGAGATGAGTCCTATTCTACATGCAATACGAACGTACCTTGCTCCAGTACTCTTCAACAGTAAAATAAATAAATTGAAAAGACACGTGCCTAAAATGCAAACGTCTAATCAATTTTTTATCTTTTTCAACAAATATTTTACTATTGATTTATTAGCAGGCTTTTGGTGATGGCATATAAGAAATAAAGTTGTAGAAAACTAGATTTTTGCAAAGCAAGCAGCCCTGCAAAAAAAAATAGTTAGTAGTGAACTCTTCCTTGCTGCGGAAACGCAGCAAAAGCCGAGAAAACGCGGCAATTCAGAGGGTACTTGGTCTCTGTTTTCTGGAACAGAGGCCCAAGACCACTTATATGTTTCTGCAATCCTTTTTTCCTGCTTTGCTTCCCTATAACCTGCAACAGAGAAGAAAATTCGTTTTAGTTCTAAAAAAAAAAAATCAGATTTCAATAAAAACCATTACCCTCCCTAGCAATGGCGCCAAAATTTTGATTGAGGCTTTACCTGCATACAAAATACAGAATTTTAGATTTAGAAATAGAGATATGCTAGTGCTCAATTCTTACCGCTATAGTAAGTGGCTATGCGGGTGGTGATCCACAAGGAGGGTTTGCGATAGAAGCGTTCACGGTTCTTTATTGAAATCTTTGTGAAGAAAACGAAAGTTCTTCTTTGTTTTAAGAAATAAAAATTAAAGAAGAGTTAAAGGTTAAAGTTAAAAAGAAAGCGATAGATGAAAAAGGTGGAGAATCAGAAAGCGACTATGTACAAATGAGTTGGAAAAGAAATGATGAAAGATTTGGGAGATGTGGTGATCTATACTAAAGAAATAAAAGAAAGAAAGAAGGTTGAAGAAATACTTATCTAATTTGCTTGATGACTTACTTGGAAACCTTGCATGTTCTACCTTGCTTGGAGGCGTTCAACGCATAGATCATAGGATCGAGCTCAGTCCCCGTTCGCATTATATCATCAAGCGGTGCAAGAATGAAGTGATACGGATCTTGAGGAGGAGAACGTCTTCATGAACTATCGTTGGCACTCACACAACATCGTTGTACTTATGCTTCTGGCTTCACTTGCAAACTCATTAAAAACAAAGGAGGTAATGTAGAAAGAGGAAGAAGGAAACAAAAGAAAATACGAACATAAAAAGAAGCTTTTAACTTTATTACTTGCAGAAACAATGGAAGAAAGGAGGAGGGTACATCGGTGTCACTCTCAACATCAGCCTCTCTCTCTCTTACTTACATGAATCTTCATCTAACCTAAGCTTACATCCAAATTACATAAAAAGAAAAGAAAAACCTAAACTACAAGAAATGAAAACTAGGCTAAATCCTATCTCTGCATGGTCGTCCCATTTTCAGTGCAAGTACTGGCTTTTTATAGGCATAACCCACACTAGGAGGATCCTGGGGAGATTAGGGGAGCAAACGCTCCGCGTTTTCGCGGCCAAGGTGTGGCCAGGTGGCACACCCTGTTGGTGGGTCTCCCCGGTTTCACGTTCTTCTTTTATCTTCAGTTGATTTTCTCGTTTGAGTCCAGGATTGTGACGAAATGGCCTTTGATTCTTGGCTTTAATTTATTAATTCTGAGAGGATTCTTCTCAACCGATTTTCAACCTCTTGATTTTGCCCTGATTTACTGAGTGTGAATTAATTCTAATTTAATTCAGAATTTGGCGGGCTTTGGGCTCATTTCTCTTCATCTCCTTAAGGAATGGGCCTGCAAATAAATTAAACAATTAATTAGGACAATGCAGATTTTATTCTATAATAAGTATGAAAATATGATACTAGATATGCAACATTAGCGACCAATCAGTAGACTTGGAGTAAGCCCTAGTCTGAACTACAGACCCGATCCAAGAGTATTACTCAATTTGATCTTTCTGATATTCAGATTTGACTAATTTCAGTTTCAAATATCATTTTCCAATATTCTAAATTTTCTATGATTTTCTGTGATTTTTCTGAATTAAATTGAAAATCTTCAAAACCGTTGTCGACTTGTGCCGCTGATCGATTCTTAGATTTTTAATTTACAAATGGAGTTGAATTTCAAGAAACAGCTTTTACATTATTTCTTGAAATTATATTTTCTATCTAAATACTTTTTCTGAGATTTTTCTGAATTTATCAAAATTCCATTAGATTTGTTGTCGGCCAGTATTGCTGGTTGATTCTATGATTTTTAGTTTACAATTGCAATTGAATTTCTAGATTCTACTTTCATATTACTTCCTAGAATCATATTTTCTTTTTTGTATTTTTGAGATTTTTCCGAATTTATCAAAATCCGGCCGAACCGTTGTAGATCGGTATCGACGGTTGACTTCAGGATTTTTAATTTGAAAATGGGATTTTATTTCTAAAAATTGATTTCATATTATTTATCAGGATGATGTTTTCTATCTCTGAGTAATTTTGGGGATTTTCTGGAACAGTCGATATTTCCCGACCTTATTATAATATTATTATTTTTTGAATCTTCCCTTTTCTTTCTTTCTTTTTTCTTTCTTTTCTTTTTCTTTCCACCGACTTCACCAACCGCCACCTCAACCCCCTTTTATTAACTCCCTCTCCCATCCATCACCTCCATCATCATTCTCCCTTTTTCTGTTTCTTTTTCTTTTTCTTTTCTTTTCTTTTTCTTTATCTCTTCTTCTCCCTTCTCTTCTTCTCCCTTCTCTCTTCTTCTCCTCCATTTTTGGCCGACGCCTGACATAGCCCCTCTGGCGGTCCGACCACCATCTCCGGCAAGAAAGGTCCTCCAACTCCGGCCATCTTCTTCCCTCTCCACCATCTCCATAACCAACAAACACCACCTCCATCTTCTTCCTCCACAAAACTACTATCTCCACCTTCTCCTTCTTCTTCTTCAAATTTAACACACCACCACAATCTTCTCCACTCCAATTCCACCTTAACAACACCCTACTCCCCCTCCTCCTCCCATTTCCCTCAATTTCTCAACCACCACCCAAAACCACCACCACCATCACCATCTTCTTCTTTCAACCACCTCCTCCTCCTTGGCATAGTCGTGCACCACCACCTGGCCGGTGTGGCCACCCCGGTGAACTCTCCTCCTCCTTTTTCTTCTTCCATTCTTTTTCTTTTCCTTTTCTTCTTGCTTTTCTCATTTCTTTTTCTTTCTTTTTCCTTCCCTTCCTTTCCCTCACCTCCCCCTCTCTTGTGGGGTGGCCAGCGCCACACCTAACTGTCGGTGGCCGGCGCTGCCTGGCGTGGCCTGGCCGCCGGCCAGGCCATGCGTCCCCGAAAGAGGCGCTGTGCGTGAGCAGAGGGGGTAAAGCCCCCCTCTCTTTGTCTCTCTCCTCTCTCTCTCATCTCTCTCTAAGCAACTCTCTCAAATTCTCTCTCTAGCCGCCTTTCTCTAAATTCTCTCTCTCCTCTCTCTTATCTTTTTCTCTCTCTAGATCTTCCCCTTTCTCTCTCGAGATTTTCTTTCTAAAAATCTCTCTTTCTCTCTAGCTCTCCCTTTCTCTCTCTAACTTTTTCTCTCTCTTCTCTCTCCTCTTCTCTTTCTCTCTCTAAAATTTATATATTTATTTAATTATATTTTATGGCGCGTATGCGTGTTCCCGAGATTCCAGAATTATCGGCCTTTTGGAGATTTAGGCGAGTTTCCTCGCCTCAATTTGGGTATCCCCGCTTCGTCGGGGTCGACGTGTATTTATTTCATATTTAAATGTATTTTGTATTTGGCGGTGCCCCCGTATTCGTATGTGGTCAAGTACCCGTGATTGTACATATATATGCCTGTGTCGAATGCTTGTAGGATAATTTACTTCTTGCAATAACACCATGTCTGTGATGTACTTTTTACTGCTTTATACCATGTATGGTCGACCCTTCGTGGTCGTTAGCCTCCGGGCTCTCTACTTAGCCTCTGGGCCCTTTCAGCTTTCGGGCTTTCTACTTGGTCTCCGGGCCCTATCAGCCTCCGGACTTCTCCACTCCACGGTAGTGTTAGATGTTATCACGCTTGTATGTATGCTCGTGCGATACTAACATCTCGTGCAGGTACTCTCGTACCGACTCTGGGTTTCTGCCCACTCCAAAGCTGGCTATCCAATAGTTCTAGGTCTGTACCCTTATGGGTTTTGTGTTCGCTACCGAGAGTGCGTTTAGAACCCGAGCGTACTTTAGCCTCCGGGCTCTAGTCCACTGCCTCGAAAGAGAAGTGCGCTCAAGCCATCAGGTCTTTCAGTTCCGCCTGGTAGGCATGCTTAGCGCTTAGCAGTTTACCACTAGATTCGTCTAGGTGAGATGTTGCCAGATTTTCTACTCGCACTTTAAGCCGAGTCGTTCGGGTAACCTCGCCAGGTGCTCTAGTGTTAAACACTGTTTGCTATACGTACCTCCAACTTTCTCAGCTTTGCTTGATTGTGCTCAGCTATTAATCTATCACTTGCTATATACATGCTTGATATATTAACATTTGACATGCTATTAATTGATACCTGTCATCTACTTGCTAATACCTGACACGTGCCTATATCACTTAACAACTGATGTATTATCACCTGACACTTGGCATGCTACTACTGGACACCTGCTCCAGTTATGTTATCTGTTATCAACCGCCCCTGTTATGACATGACTTGTCACTTGTCTAATATCACCTACCTGTCATGCTATCAGTTGACACTCGGCATGACATACTTGACTCTTATAATTATCAAGATAACGGGAATGATGATCTAACATCGTGTTTACAATCTTGATATATTATAGTACAAACTGTACTCCTGATACACCTGTATTTCTGATATTCTTGGCTTGTTCCTGCTCATTCCCAAAATCTGATTATTATCAAATAAACTATAAAATGGGACAACTTACATTGGGTCAGGGGATACTTGCAGATATCAATACATATTCGTGTTTACAGTGGTATTAGGTATGTTGTACAACTAAAACTTTTGATCTGACCTAAGGGCCTCCAGGCGACCGAGGGGATGCTGGCTCCCTCCTTCTTAGTACCATCTTGAAAAGGGTATCCTATAAGACCCTCCTATAGGCCTTGCGGTCGGTTGCATACACCAGCAATGGAACGCCCTAGACCATGGTCCCGGGCATGTATGGGACCCACTGTAAATATTGTTCGTTGATATCCCCGTTGGTTTCCAATAACAACCTTGCTTTACTCAGATGTGGATATATGTGTGCTGTGATGCTATTTCACATATCTAGACATCTGGGTAAGATGAGTAATAATAATAATAAAAGATGCCAACTATGGATCCGTTGTATGCTTTGCCATGTTTGCTTGCATCGGGTTTTACATCGGATTTCCGATTTTATGATTATTACTATATTAAAGCTGCTTACATCCTGCCTTACCTCTTGTATTCTACTCCACCAGTTTCCTGTCCTTATCTTATTATAATGTGAGTAATCTTTGCTTGATATCACTTGTTATATATCTACTTGGTTCTATGTGCTTGTGCTCACGATATGATTTTCAATACACGTTTATGATTCGAATTTATCGATATACGTGTGCTTATCTTCGCACGCCACTTGGCATTAGCATCACTACTTGTTGGGGAGTTCTGACTCCCTTGGATCCTAATGTCTAGGTCTCAGAGCTAGGAGCTTGTGGATTCTTCCAGTTGCTGACCTGAGAGGTGCAGAGGTAGCGTGGATCACTGGCAGACCGTCCGGAGCCCTATCCTTCCAGGCCCCATGTGCGTCTCTTGAGTTTTCCTTCTGTAAACTCGGCGCCATTTGTACTGTTCATACTTGTACATCTCCTTGTATTCTCGCATTTGCGCCTATCTGTGATGTAATATTCTTGTAATATTATGTCACATCTGGTAATAACTTTGTAATTGTACTAATATGTTGGAATGTATAATGCACCAGGTGCTTTCGTACTCTTATTCTTACTTGTACTGATGCTTAGCGTGTATACGTGAGGGTATTTTCGACCTGCATATATACGTCATAGTAACGTCATCGTACCCGCAGGATCAGGGCATTACAGGATGATATCAGAGCCTAGGCTCTCACATCCTTAGTACGTCCAGATGGTAAATTAATTGTAAAGAAATTTGCAACTGGAATGCATGAGTCCTGATTATACAGTCCATTTATAAGTACAAAGTTATCTATTCATTCTTGATCATCCTTCCTTTGATTCCTATTCCCTTCCATCTTTCCCCTGTTTTGTTTTTTTATAGCCTTATATCAACTTAAGATATGGATAGACTAGAGAGGTAGCAGCTAGTTCTGAATGAAGCTATTATCTGATCTCTTTGGCCAACTCTATGAAGCTCGGGTATTCTTAGGATTGTTCCACGATTGGGTTATCTTTTAGAAGTCAGTATTCAAGTTTTCTACGGTTATTCTCTATTTTTGGTTATATCTTCAGAATGATCGACACTCTGTATTCGGATTTCTTAATTACAGGTCTTCTTTATTATGCTTAATATTATCAGGGTTTTCTTTATCTTTAGTATTCTGGCTTATTCTAGGAGAGCTATCAAGTATGTCGTACAACTGGGATTCTATTGCAAAGTAGTGTTATCAGGTCAGTATTATTCGGCATTGTTTGAAGTTCTATACAGCAGGAAGTGCAAAAGATGTTTATATTTTGATTATTGTTCAGTTAACTTGGGAGCCCTACCTGTAGTGATTCATATCTTAACTGGTATAATTCCCGTCCATGTCCCCTTTATGTTCATTTTACCCCTTATCAAAATTGCGAGGACGCAATTTTTGCAAGGTGAATGGAATGTAACACCCCGCTCCCAGAATACATACTTAGTTGCGTATTCAGATTTTTTGATCGTATTTTTCAACTTACTTTCTGTATTTATTTTGTATTTTGAATTATTTATATCATCATTTTGCCTTGGGTCCGGATTCGTGGACTCGGAGTCAACCCTAGTCTGAACCGGGGACCCGATCCTAAAGTATTACCCGATTTGATCTTTTTAGTATTCAAATTTGACCGATTTTAGTTTCATATACCATTTTCCAATATTCTAGATTTTCTATGATTTTTTGGGATTTTTTTGAATTAAATTGAAAATCTTCAAAACCGGTGTCGACTAGTACCGCTGATCGATTCTCTAATTTTTTAATTTAAAAATAGAATTGAATTTTAAGAAACGACTTTTATATTATTTCTTAAAATCATATTTTCTATCTAAATACTTTTTCTGCGATTTTTCTTAATTTATCAAAATTTCACCGGATTTGGTGTCGGCCGGTATCGCTGGTTGATTCTAGAATTTTTAATTTACAATCGCAATTAAATTCCTAGATTCTGCTTTTGCATTGCTTCTTAGAATTGTATTTTCTTCTTTCACACATTTTTTGAGATTTTGCAGAATTAATCAAAATCCGGCGAACAGGTGAAGATCGGTATCGACGGTTGACTTTAACATTTTTAATTTGAAAATAGGATTTTATTTCTAAAAATTGATTTCGTATTATTCCTTTGGATGATGTTTTCGACCTCTAAGTAATTTTGAAAATTTTTCTGAAGCAGTCGATATTACCCGACCTTATTATAATATTATTATTTTTGAATCTTCCCTTTTCTTTCTTTCTTTCTTTCTTTTTCTTTTTCTTTCCACTGATTCACAACCTTCACCTCACCCTCCTTTTATTAACTCCCTCTCCCATCCATCACCTCCATCATCATTCTCCCTTTTCTATTTCTTTTCTTCTTCTTTTTTCTTTATCTTTCCTTCTCCTTCTCTTCTTCTCCCTTCTCTTCTTCTTCTCCTCTATTTTTTTGCCGTCGCCCGACGCAGCCCCTCCGGCAAGAAAGGCCCTCCAACTCCAGCCATCCTCTTCCCTCTCCATCATCTCCATAACCAACAAACACCACCTCTATCTTCTTCCTCCACAAAACTACCATCTCCACTTTCTTCTTTTTCTTCTTCAAATTAAACACCACCACCACCATCTTCTCCACTCCAATTCCACCTTCACAACGCCGTACTCCCCTCCTCCTCCCATTTCCCTCAATTTCTCCACCACCACTCAAAACCACCACCATCATCACCATCTTCTTCTTTTAACCACCACCTCCTCCTCCTCCTTGGCATGGCCGCGCAGCAGCACCACCACCGGCCACCCAGGGCGCGGCCACTCTGGCAAACTCTCCTCCTCCTTCCTTTTTCTTCTTCCCTTCTTTTTCTATTCCTTTTCTTCTTCCTTTTCTCTGTTCTTTTTCTTTCTTTTTCCTTCCCTTTCTTTCCCTCTCCTCCCCCTCTCTTGTGGGGTGGCCGGTGCAGTCTGGTGTGGCCCAGTCGCCGGCCAGGCCAGCAACCCCGAAGGGGGGACGCTGTGCGTAAGCAGAGGGGGCCAACAGCCCCCCTCTCTTTCTATCCCTCCTCTCTCTCTCTCTTATCTGTCTCTCTAAGCAACTCTCTCTCCAATTCTCTCTCTAGCCGCCTCTCTCTCCAAATTCTCTCTCTCCAAATTCTCTCTCTCATCTCTTTCTCTTTAGATCTTTCCTTTCTCTCTCGAGATTTTCCCACTCTAAAAATCTCTCTTTCTCTCTCTAGACTTTTCTCTCTAGCTAACTCTTTCTCTCTCTAACTCTTTCTCTCTCTTCTCTATCTTCTCTTCTCTTTCTCTATCTAAAATTTATATATTTATTTAATTATATTTTATGGCACGCACGCGAGTCCCAGGATTCCAGAATTATCGGCTTTTTCGAAGATTTAGGCGAGTTTCCTTACCTCAATTTGGGTGTCCCCGCTTCGTCAGAGTCTACATGTATTTATTTCGTATTTAAATGTATTTTGTATTGGGCGGTGCCCCCTATTGGTATATGGTCAAGTACCCGTGATTGTACATGTATATGCCTATGTCGAATGCTTGTACTAGGATAATTTACTTCATGCAATAATACTATTTCTGTGATGTACTTTTTACTGCTTTATACCATGCGTGGTCGACCCTTCGTGGTCGTTAGCCTCCGGGCTCTCTACTTAGCCTCCGAGCCTTTTCAGCTTTCGGGCTTTCTACTTAGCGTCCGGCCCTATCAGCCTCCGGGCTTCTCCACTCCACGGTAGTGTTAGATATTATCACGCTTGTATGTATGCTCGTGTGGTACTAACATCTGTTGGCCCAATGGCCTTCCACTCTAGTTTTGATGATGATCAACACTCATGTAGTTATGTTTACTAATATTCTTGTGTTTCTAAGTTTCAGATCATTAACAGGATATTAGTTGGTGATTAGCTTCAACAAGATGATTAGAAGCTTATCATGGTGATTCCGGTGCCAAAGCTTAAAGATCATACCTTTGCACTCGGTGGATCGCGTTTGGGAGCAAGTCTACTTGAAGATGGAGTTCCTCAAGGAAGACTTAGGTATCCTAGTTTAGATTATGAGTTTTAGATCCATTTGTAAAGCTTAGTTTAGTTGATATGCTCAGGTGCACAAAACACACGTTTTATGATTTGATATTTGGTTTTATGAATAGTTGATCAAAACAAGTTTACATATGGTTTATGTATAGTAGATGTTTTCTATTTATACATACATGCTTTAACTTGGTAAACAAACTTATTTTGATATCCCTATTCATGTTTTGGAAAAATCAAGTTTGATAAAAAATACAAGTTTTGTTTTTGATAAAATTTGCAAGACACAAAAATAAATTGATATGTTGATATATTGTCTTGAAATTTTTATCATAGGTGTATGTTTTAATATAAAATGATAAAACAAATTTTGTGAATTTTTTAGAAGTGTTAAAAGATTTTTAGAAAATATTTTACACTGTTTTTCTGACCCTGCACTGTGCCTGCCAGGCCAGTTCGGTCGACCGGACCGGTCGACCGCACCAAGTGGCCGGTCGACCGGGTCGGTCGACCGATGTGCACAATCGTGCACGCTGGCGACACATGTAGTCGGTCGACCGGACCGGTCGACCGCTGCTGCCCAACGGTCACATTTTTGACCGTTGGCGGTCGACCGGGCCGGTCGACCGGCAGTTGGTCAGACTGCCACATCAGCTTAACGGCTAGTTTTTCCTAGGGGCTATATAAACCCCATCTCTTTGGGGATTTTGGCCAAGTTTTTCAAGAAGAAAAATACCAGTTTTCTGAAGTGTTTTAAAGAGTTTTAAAAGAGTTTTAAGTGCTAACAAGATTTATTCTTTGTGTTTTTGGGTTTTGGAAAAATCAAAGAAATTGGAATTTGGGATTTTGTATTGGCCTTCATTCTTTATCTTTTACAAGAAATTTCCCAAGTGTTTTTCTTTGAGTTCTTGTTTTCCAAAACACATAGTTTCCACACTTGAGCCATATCTTCTATCCTAAACTATTAGGATCTTGTTTTTGTGGAAAAAGAGAAAAGAGAGTGTTTGAGGTTGTTGTTGTAAACCTCTTGTGTTGTAACCCTCCTTTATTTGTGAATCCCTCTTCGGTAGAGGTGATCGGAGTGGTATTGGTTTGGATCCCTCAAGTGTGAGGTGATTGGGATTGTGTTTGTAAGCCTCTTAGGTAGAGGTGTGGTTGTTGGTTGACACCTCTAGTGTGAGGTGTTGTGGTTTGTATTGAGAGAGGAGTTCGGTACTCCTTGGGTTGTAAGAAATCCTCTTCGGTAGAGGTTCCCTCGGTGGGAGTTGAGATAGTGGAAATCCTACACGGTGGTGTAGGCGGGGATGTAGAGCAAGGTGCTCGAACCTCGAAACAAATCTTGGTGTTTGCGTTGTGATCCATTGTCTCTCTAACTCTCTCTCATTTACTTTGTGCAAAGCATCATACTTTCATAGCATTCATATTATATACATTGCTTGAGTTGCCTTGCATCTTTCATATTGTAATTTATCCTTGATTGCTTGGCTTGATTGTGTGTGCACATATTTCATATTGCTTGGATTGCTTGTGTGTGTGTGTGCCTAACTTATACTCATCCAACAAGAGCTTCACATAGCACCTCAACCCATTTCAAGGGGAATCAAGGGGAGTTAGTCCAGAGCCTCGCAAGGGGAATTCGGCTACACTTGTTGTATTGTATTAGTTTGTGCATAATTTGCATTAGCTTCCGCATTTAGCGCACTTAGTTTGCATTTAGTTTCCTAGATTAGCATTCACACCTATTCACCCCCCTCTAGGTTTTTTTCAACATCTCGTGTAGGTACTCTCGTACCGACTCTGGGTTTCTGTCCACTCCCAGGCTGGCTATCCAATCATTTTAGGCCTATATCCTTATGGGTTTTATGGTAGCAACCGAGAGTGCATTTAGACCCCGAGCGTACTTTAGCCTCCAGGCTCTCACCCACTGCCTCGAAAGAGAAGTGCGCTCAAACTGTTAGGTCTTTCAGTTCCTTCTGGTAGGCATGCTTAGCACTCAACGCTCAACGCTTTACCACTAAATTCGTCTAGGTGAGATGCTGCCGGATTTTCTGCTCGCATTTTAAGTCGAGTCATTCAGTAACTGATCGGGGTAAAATCGCGCACAAAAAGTGTATGTTTTGAAGTTAAGATTTAAAGTGTGTGTGCTTTGGCTTCCTCGATGCTTCCGTTATAGCATAGAGGCTAAAACGAGTCGAATCTACAAGGATAGGAGGCGATAGAAGATTTACCGGTTGATTCGCGTGTTTGTTAAAGATTCTTCAAAGTTTTAAAGAATAAAAAGAAAAGAAAAGAAAGAATTGAAAGAGAGGTACGGTGAAATATGAAGAAGTGGGAAACATAGAAAAGAATGGTATTTGTAGTTTTGATATATTTCTAAAATAAGTGAAAGAGAAAGAAAACTCATGGCTACTAACTGCTAATGGCTCCACCAACATGCTAACCTCTTAGTGATAGTTGCCTCACATGTATCATTGGCCATCACTAGTCCTTGGTTCAAGAGCGATTCAAAGCATGACCCATATGTAACTCATCGCAACCCAACTCAACAAACAAGTGCAAGCTACACTTAAATCATCAAAACCCAATAAGAGCAAGCATGAAGTAAAGTAATGTAAGCTTGTTAGTGGTTAGGAAGTTAGAGTGTTAGATCCATCATTATGAGCCATCAATGGCTCTTGCAAGAGCAAGGCCAAAACGAGGCTATTAGATTCATGTGGATTATCATAAAAGAGTTAGCAAGTTGGTGGTTAGTACTTAGTTGTCATGAGAGAAAAGTTAGCTACACATGTAAAAGAGATTTAGAGAGAAGAAAATATGGAGAGGTAAAGAGAGTACCTTTCATAGATTGTCACCTTCTATTACAAGCACTCTTGCATTCCAAGCATGTACCACTCTCTCTCCCTATTACAAGATCTACAAAATGGAAAATACAATGGAGGAAGAAGAACTACCCTAAATTACAAAATGGAATGAAAACTACTCCTAACTCTGTATATCTCCCAACTGAAGAACCCATGGGGGTTTTTATAGGCACCAGGGAAGAGGGGGGCCAGCTGGAAACAGCTGGCCAGAAGCACGGGCGCAGCCGCGCCCACATGACCGCGGAAACGCGGCATAGGCCGCGCTTCTGCGGCCATACTGGGGCCGCGCACGCGGCGATTCGAGCAGCGCGCGGTCCCGTATATCCCCTGTCAGGTTCTGTGCCCGGTTTTGATTTTGTAGCCCCTGATTTTGACGAATCAGCTCCTCTAGGTCAATGGCTATTCATGTAGGCCTTTAATCACCCATTAAATGGTGATTTAGGGTCTTCTTCTTCATTGCACACCATGGACCTAGAATCAAGCAAGCAAAGCTTTATTAACAGAATTTAATACGATATAAATGTGAAGATGTGGTATAAATTATGCAGTTTTAGTGACTAATCACACCCCCACACTTATCTTTTGCTCGTCTTGAGCAAAACAAAAAGAACTAAGAAAATTATCACACCACTTTCGCAGTTGACGCGATTGCACTGAGCATGTGCAACAAGCCGTTAAACCTCTAGGTTCCCCTAGAGGAGGAGTTTTGTCTCCTGAGAGTTTTTAGCGGATTACACTCACAAAATCCATAAAGAAAGAAATCAAATGTTAGTATTTTGAAAACGCTTTTTGAAAATAGAGAAAAGTATTGAAGTATTTTTGTGAAAATATAAGTGATCCAAGGTCAGAGGTTAACCAGAAATTGTGATTTCTTAGACTAAGTCAAAATGCAAAAAATCTTGTTATAAATTAAATATAAGAATTTAAAATTGAATTGACTCTTTGATCTTTCATAAAACTCTTAGAAAATTATGCACTTAGTGAACTGTGAAGATTTTTGGATATCGACTTTAACTTTCATGCCATTTGTATATATATTATATATTATATATATATTATTTTTTTTCTTTTTCTTCCCTTAGTTTTCTTAGGCTTTCTTATTTACCTGGGTAGTGAGCCTTTAGCCGGTGACTCCTAAACCAGATGGTCTTAGGGCACCAAATGAGAAAACATCCCTCGGACTTAAGGACTCAAGTAAACAAGGCAACAAAACTAAAGGGGATTATTTTATTTTTATCCACCATTTTAGGTGTGAATAATCATGCTTCCTGAGGCATAATTACTCAACTTCAATAAGTAATTTTTATTTATCATATATATATATATTTTATGGCATTTTCAGTCCTTGTTTCAATCTCAAAAATTGTGTAAATGTGGAGTGCATAAATCTAAGGCAAAAAATTCAAGATCAAATTATCTTCTCAATTTTACTTTCTTATACTAAAATTTAAACAAGATCTATTATTTTGACTCGGTTTAAAATTTTATAATTGTAGGTCTTCCTAATTCCTAAGATAATCTTAATTTTCTTAAAAATAAATCAAAAACTATTTCTCTGGTTTCAAAAAGTTTTGTAAAAAGAAAAGAAAAGTTTTTGTATAAAAGATTTTTTTTTGTTTCTGTTTAATTAAAAAGAAGAGTAAAAGAACGAAAATATAAAACTAACTATGTTAGTAAACCCTCCCCCACACTTATCTCATGCATGGTCCTCAATGCATCGTGAATGTGTAAATATATGAAATAAATGGAGAGGGAAGGAAGATTGCCTCAAGGGGGTGGCTCCGGTGGTGGTCTGATTAGGCCAAGCGTTGCGCCCTAATCAAAATAGCGTGGATC
The DNA here is from genome assembly GCA_038442645.1 of Agave tequilana. Classification (NCBI taxonomy): domain Eukaryota; kingdom Viridiplantae; phylum Streptophyta; class Magnoliopsida; order Asparagales; family Asparagaceae; genus Agave; species Agave tequilana. The sequence goes on from JAVJIF010005443.1 coordinate 83,593, forward strand.
TTGCAGGAACCCACCAATGACCTCTCTAATATGACCCCGTAAAAGAATGATGGATTGAATAGTTTATTGAAGATTTTAACCCCATCTAATTTCTAATTTTCAAAAATAATTACTGAGTCACTTTTGTCAACATTCTTGTCCAACAATGAAGTGTGATTTTTGAAAATGATGGATTTGGACTTAAATAGAATAGGAAAAAAACCGATACCGACTCGGGAAGTTGACTCAGATCAAGTCGAGAGTCAACAATGAGAGTCGAAATTGGTTCAAAAATAGGGTCCAAACCAAAGAATTGATGTTCACACACTTTCCCCATAGTGTGATCATAAGATATTGATTCTATTTTACGGTGTACTGGTACAGGATTCAATGTTGACTCCGGAATAGAGAAAAAAATCTGGTAAAGATACCGGAGTCATTATTGAATCAAAAAGTGAAATGGAATTACAAATATGAGGTTCAAGATCACATTCAAGATTAAGTTCAATTTCGAGAAAAGGATAACTTGCTAAAATGTCAAAGTGGTTCTCAAAATTTTGGGCAAGTTCAAATGGATATAATGAAATTGAATCTTGATTTTCGGCCACGGAAGGAATGTGAATGGGTGAAACGATCGAGTCAAATTTAGGAAGTATGGAAATCAAAACTGGCTCAAGAACGTCACATATTACAGGTAACACTACAGGAGTCGATATTGATTCAAGGAATGGACTTGAATCGCTAACTTGAAGCTCAGGTTCACATTCATTTTCAAGTTCAATTTCAGAAAATGGATAACTTGTCAAAGTATCAGGAATTGGATATTGGTCAAGTTCAGGTTGGTTGATGAAATTGAAGCTGGATTTTCAAAATGGAAAGATTCTTGAACATTGATGGACATGGAAAGTCAATCGTAATTTGCATTATACGCTTGGTCTCTTGTACGAATTCCATAGTTTTTTTCCCACAATGATTTTTCTTTGATTGGTTCTGGAAAAGAACTATATGAATTTTGAAAATTTGTGGACATGATGAGGCCATATTGTTTTCAAAGTATTTTTGGCCTCTATTGCTTCTTCTAAAGTCCTTTGTAATGATGATTTTTCTTCAATAGGTGGCTCAGGAAAAGAAGGATATGAAGCAGAATTGGGGAACGAATGTTGTAAAAATTGTGGACAATGTGGTTGAAAAATCTGACTCGGGGGAGGTGAATCCCCATTGACTCTGTGTAGAGTTGAAATTATTTTGAAAATTATGCTCATATGGTTGAGGAATGGGTCATATTGATTCGGATAATCCTAACTCGGCATAAATGGTTGGTTCATGTTATACATAGCTGGGTCAGAGTTATCCGCATCAAATGAGATCAGAGTGAAATATGGATTCATATTAGAATTGAAAGAATTGTTGTGGTTAAAATCCATATCACAATTTACAAAAAAGAAGAAAACAAACAAACAAATAAAGAAAAAGAAAACAAGCCTATGCTAGGGTTAACTTAGACCTAGACGACTCTTAACTGGTTAGACTGTCCACGGGGGGTATATTGTCGGACGCTGACCACGAGTTAATCGGCCAGGTAGGGGCAAGATCAGTGGGAGGTATCCGTGTCGGAGCAACGGGCCTAATTATGCCAAACCACTGTTCTTCGAGATTTCGCCTCTCAATCCCTAACCTTAGACACCGATTTGACAAGAGTCAATTTCTTACAACTTTTCCCTTAGGTCAATCTCCTATATGAGTCCGAGATGTCCCTAGGGGCTAACGGCTAGCAAATTTTATTTAGGTTTGGGGTCGTATGAGTGGGGAGGTGATTTTTGGGCCAAGGGAGGGTAATGACTTCCCCACCTTATGTGTTTTGGGTTTTGCCCTTAAATTTAATTTGTACAAGTGTGCAATATAGATAAGAATGAACACAAAAAAGCAAGTAAATCATTAAAGTGTTTGTCCTAACTATATGCAATGCAATATGTACACCTCCTATCAGTATCACAACAACATAAGAATAAAAGTACAGTATATTGGAATGAAAATTGACACGTGCCTAGATGCAAACGTCTAAACCATTTTAAAGCATCCAATTTCTGTATTTTAGTTCTTATAATTATTTACAGTGCACAGGTAATATAAATAAAAATTAGCAGCAGAATATAAAAATGTACAAGAATTTACCACACTTGAGCAAGTGTGGACTTCTACAATGCTAAAACTTTTAACCTGCACACCAAAAATAAAGAAGAAAAGTTAACAAAAATGAAAATCAAACCGTTCCCATCCCCGGCAATAGCGCCAAAATTTCATCGGGGTAAAACCGTGCACAAAAAGTGTTTGTTTTGAAGTTAAGATTTAAAGTGTGCACGCTTTGCCTTCCTCGATACTTCCGTTATAGCATAGAGGCTAAAACGAGTCGAATCCACAAGGACGGGAGGCAATAGAAACTTTACCGGTTGATTCGCTTGATGTTAAAGATTCTTCAAAGTTTTAAAGAATGAAAAGAAAAGAAAAGAAAGAATTGAAAGAGAGGTACGGTGAAATACGAAGAAGTGAAAAACATAGAATATATTTCTAAAACAAGTGAAAGAGAAAGAAAACTCATGGCTACTAACTACTCATGGCTCCACCAACATGCTAATCTCTTAGTGATAGTTGCCTCACATGTATCATTTGCCATCACTAGTCCTTGGTTCAAGAGCGATTCAAAGCATGACCCATATGTAACTCATCACAACCCAACTCAACAAACAAGTACAAACTACACTTAAATCATCAAAACCCAATAAGAACAAGCATGAAGTAAAGTAATGTAAGCTTGTCAGCAGTTTGGAAGTTAGAGTGTTAGATCCATCATCATGAACCATCAATGGCTCTTCCAAGAGCAAGGCCAAAACGAGGCTATTAGATTCATGTGAATTATCATAAAAGTAGTTAGCAAGTTGGTGGTTAGTAGTTAGTTGCCATGAGAGAAAAGTTAGCTACACATGTAAAAGAGATTTAGAGAGAAGAAAATATAGAGAGGCAAAGAGAGCACCTTTCATAGATTGTCACCTTCTATTATAAACACTCTTGCATTCCAAGTATGTACCACTCTCTCTCCCTATTACAAGATCTACAAAATGAAAAATACAATGGAGGAAGAAGAACTACCCTAACTAAACTACCCTAAATTACAACATGGAATGAAAAATACTCCTAACTCTGTATATCTCCCAACTGAAGCACCCAGGGGGATTTTTATAGGCACCAGGGAAGAGGGGGCCAGCTGGAAACAACTGGCTAGAAGCACGGGCGCAGGCCCGCCCACATGGCCGCGAAAACGCGGCACAGGCCGCGTTTCCGCGGCCATACTGTGACCGCGTGGGGCGCTTCGAGCCGCACGCGGTCCCATCTGTCCCATGTCAGGTTCTGTGCCGGGTTTTAGTTTTGCAGCCCCTGATTTTGACGAATCAGCTCCTCTAGGTCAATGGCTATTCATGTAGGCCTTTAATCACCCATTAAATGGTGATTTAGGGTCTTCTTCTTCATTACACACCATCGACCTAGAATCAAGCAAGCAAAGCTTTATTTACAGAATAATACGAAATAAATGTGAAGATGTGGTATAAATTATGCAGTTGTAGTGACTAATCAGTAACCTCGTCAGGCGCTCTAATGTTAAACATTGTTTGCTGTCCGTACCTCCAGCTTGTTCAGCTCTGCTTGATTATGCTCAGCTAGTAATCTATCACTTGCTATGTAGATGCTTGATATATTGACACTTGACATGCTATTAATTGATACCTGTCATCTACTTGCTAATACATGACACTTGCCTGTATCACTTAACAATTGATCTGTTATCACCTGACACCTGGCATGCTACTACTAGACACCAGCTCATGTTATGTTATCTATTATCACATGTCTCCTGTTATGACATGACTTGACACCTGTCTAATATCACCCTCCTGTCATAGTATCACTTGACCCCCAGCATGACGTACTTGACTCTTATAATTATCATGATAACGGGAATGATGACCTGACATCTTATTTACAATCTTAATATATTACAGTACAAATGCTACTCCTGATACACCTATATTCCTGATATTCCTGGCTTGTTCCTGCTCATTCCAGGAATCTAATAATTATCAAATAAATTATAAAATGGGACAACTTACATCGGGTCAGGGGAAACTTGTGGATATCAAAACATGTTCGTGTTTATAGTGGTATTAGGTATGTTGTGCAACTAAAACATCCGGTCTGACCTGAGGGCCTCCACGCGACCGAGGGGAGTGCTGGCTCCCTCCTTCTTGATACCATCTTGAAAAGGGCATCCTATAAGACCCTCCTGTAGGCCTTACGGCTGATTCCATACACCAGCAATGGAACGCCCTGGACCGTGGTCCCTAGCATGTATGGAACCCACTGTAAACATTGTTCATTGATACCCTCGTTGGTTTTCAATAACAACCTTGCTTTACTCAGATGTGGATATATGTGTGTTGGGACGCTAGTTCACATATCTAGACATCTAGGTAAGATGAGTAATAATAATAATAAAAGATGCCAACTATGGATCCGTTGTATGCTTTGCCATATTTGCTTGTATCAGGTTTTACATCAGATTTCTGATTTTATGATTATTACTATATTAAAGCTGCTTACATCGTGCCTTACCCCTTGTATTCTATTCCACCAGTTTCCTGCCCTTATCTTATTATAACATGAGTAATCTCTGAATGATATCACTTGTTATATATCTACTTACTTCTGTGTGCTTGTGCTCACAACACAGTTTTCAATGTATGTTTATGATTCAGATTTATCGATACACATGTGCTTATCTTCGCCCTCCATTTGGCATTAGCATCACCACTTGCTGGGGAGTTCTGACTCCCCTAGATCCTCATGTCCAGGTTTCAGAGCTAGGAGCTTGTGGATTCTCCCAGTTGCTGACCTGAGAGGCGCAGCGATAGCGTGGATCACTAGCAGTCCGTCCAGAGCCCTATCCTTTCAGGCTCTCTGTGTGTCTCTCGAGTCTTCCTTATGTAAACTCGTGAGCACCATTTATACTGTTCATACTTGTACATCTCCTTATATTCTCCTATTTGTGCCTATCGGTGATGTAATATTCTTGTAATATTATGTCACATCTGGTGATAACTTTGTAATTGTATTCATATGTTGGAATGTATAATGCACCACGGGCTTCCGCACTCTGATTCTTACTTGTACTGATACTTGGCGTATATACGTGAGGGTATTTCCGAGTGCGTATATACGTCGCAGTAACTTCTCCATACCTGCAGGATCGGGGCGTTATACCCTCCCCCACACTTATCATGCATTGTCCTCGATGCATAGTGAATGTATGTATGGATGAAAATATAGAGGGAAGAAAATTTGCCTCAAGGTGGTGATTCTGATGGAGGTCTGATTTGTGCACGAATGGCAGTCCAATCCAAACAATATAGAGTTCGAAGGAACCCACAAGTGACCTCTCTAATATAACCCATTAATATAATTTATACATGTATGTCTTTTATTAGAAATTTTACCCCATCATTTTTAATTTTGAAAAATAATTTTAGAGTAATGTTGTCTACACCTTTATCACATAATGGAATAATTGATTTGGACACTGGAGGTGGTATAGGAACCAATGCCGAACTTAGGAAAGTGACTGAAATCAAGTAAAGGTTTTAGAGTCGAAATTGGTTCAAAAATTAGGTCCAAACCAAGAAGTTGAAGCTCAAGTTCACATTCATTTTCCCACAATGGAATGTGGCTCTGTAAGATTGGTGATTCATGTTCACAATGAATTGGCACAAGATTCAATGTTGACTTGCAAAAGTGATTTAAATTAGGTAAAGATATCGGAGTCAATATTTAGTCAAAATTTGAAATTGAATTATAAAATTGAGGATCAGTATTACATTCTTGTTATAGTTCAATTTTATAGAAATAAAAACTTACCAATTTGTCAATATGACTCTCAAAAGTGTAGTATTGGTCAAGTTCAATATGGTGATCTTGAAAGATTGATGATTCAATTTCGTGATGTATTGACATCGGATTCAATACTAACTCAGAGAAGCGATTAAAACGGGTAAAAGTTTCAGAGTCAATAATTAGTCAAGAAGTGGAATTGAATTACCAATTTGAGGTTAAGAATCATATTCATGCTCAAATTCAATTTCAGGAAAGGAGTGTCTTACCAAACTGTCAATGTGGTTCTCAAAACATTGATTTTGGTCAAGTTCAAAAGGATGTGATGAAATGGCTCTTGTTTTCCAAAACACCATGATTCATGGGCCAGATCGATAGAGTTAGCATATCAGGATTGGTCAAAGATTGATAAGAGAGTTTTCTCATTCCTATAAGCATTGACCAATTCACTCATTGTTGCGTCTAACCTACCGATAGACTGGGTTACAATATTTTGGGTCTGAATCATGCCTTTCATACTCTGTACAATCGGTTCTTCTTGATAAGGTGAATATGAAAATTGATTTTGAAACTTATGGTGAAATTATGAGTCCATCAAATTTTGAGATTATCTCTCGGACTCGCACAAGACTTCCATACTCAATTCTAACACAGATTTTTCTACAATTAGTTGTTCTAGAAAAAGAGTATATGAAGATTCGTTTTGAGAAAATTGTGAGTCCATCATGATTTGAGATTGTCATTCGGACTCACGCAAGAGTTCCATACTCATTTTCAAGACTGATAGTTGTTCATTTTGAAGAGAAGGGACTGAGTATGAATATTGAAAATTTTGTGGATATAGTGAGGCCAGCATGTTTTGAAATTATCGCTCGGCCTCTTACATGGCTTCTATACTCTTTTTTAACTCAGATTTTCTTCTATCGGTTGTTCTAAAAATGGAGTATATGAAGCAAAATTGGGGAATAAATTTTGTGGATAAGATAGTAGAAAATTAGACTCGGGGGAGGTGAATCCCCTTTGACTCTGTGAAGAGTGAAAATTATTTTGAAAATTTTGGGCATAAGATTGGGGGTATGAGTTATATTGAGTCGGAATGATCCAACCCGGTGTATGTTATTGGTTCATGTTATAAAAAGTCAGGTTAGAATGATCCAAGCCAAACGTAGTTGGGGTGAAATATGTATTCATATTAGGATTGAAAAAATTGTGGTTGAAATTCATTTTACAAACAAATAAAAAAGAAAAACAAGCAAGCAAACAAACAAGTAAACAAAGCAAAATCAAAACAAGCCTATGCTAGAGTTGACCTAAACCTATACGATTCCTAACTGATCAACTGTCCAAGAGAGGGCTATTGCAGTATCTGACCACGAGTTAATCAGCCAGGTGGGGTAAAATTCAGTGTGAGGTATTCGTGTGTAAGCAACGGGCCTTAATTATGCCAAACCACTAAATTTTTGAGGCTTAACCTTTTAATCCCCAATGCTTAGACACCGATTTGACGAGAGTCATCTACTAATAACTTTCTCCCGAGGTTAATCTCCTAATAAGTCTGAGATGTCCCTGGCAACAATATCTATCAATTTTTATTTAGGCTTGAGTTGTATGAGTGGGGAGGTGGTATCTGAGCTAAGGGAGGGTAATGACTTCTCCACCTTATGTTATCATGGGATTGCCTTAAGTCTGATTCGGGCAAGTTTGCATTAAAGATAAGAATAAACATACAAAGTAAGTAAATCACCCACATGTTTATCTTAAGCTATATGCAATGCAATATGTATACCTCAATCCTAATCACAACAATAGAACAAAATATAGTATATTGGAACGAAATCGACATGTACCTACAATGCAAATGTCTAAACTATTTTAACACATCCAAATTACTGGTTTTGTTGTTATTTATTGCAGTGAACAGGCAAAGAAATACAGAAAATAATAGCAGAATATAACAATTATTTACAACTTGAAGAACCATGCAAAATTTATGGTTTTTAGACCCTAACATTGCCGCATTTCCACGGTTACCAATGGCTGGGCGCAGCAAAGCAATGATGCATGCCCATGCATTCGAGAGCAGGGAGCTACATGCTTGTTCTATCTTCTGCAGCATTCAATTTCTGTAAAAATTACCTGTACACAGAAATAGAGAAGAGATTGTTAATAAAAATGTGAGTTCAAATCATTTCCATCCCCTACAATGGTGACATTTGATGATCGATGGGAAGCGTGCATGAAAATGAGTATTTTGTAAATCAGTGAAATTATGTGTGCTTTGGCTTCGTCGATACTTCCGTTATAGCATATATGCCAAATAGATCGAATCCACAGGAACGGGAGGCGATAGAAGCATTAATGGTGTGTGTCACATTGATTGTTAACAAGTTCTTCTTTGTTTAAAAAGAAAAGAAAACTAGAAGTGGTAGGATGAGAAGAGGATGAAAATATCGATAAGAAAATGATAAAAAAGTGATTTTGGAGTCAGTTTTTAAAACAAAGTAAAAAAGAGAAGAAAAACTCATGGCTACTACTTACTAAGTACTCCACTAATCATGCTAACCGCATAGTGATAATTGCCTCACAAGGATCCTTGGCCATCACTAATCCTTGGCTTCAAAGGACGTTACAAAGCATGGCCCATATGACTGTTCTCTACATTCAAACCATATTAACAAAGTGCATCATACAATTAGTCCATCAAAACCAGTTAGAGGCAAGTATAAAATAAAATAAGTTGTGTAAGTTAGCTTATTAGCAAGTTAGGAGTTAAAAGCCATTCTCATGAGCTATCAATGGCTCTTGCAAGATCAAGGCTTTGTAGTGGCTATTAGATTCATGTGAATTATCAAGTAAGTGGTTAGATGATTAGTGGTTAGTAATTATATTGTCATGAGAAAAAACTAGCTAAGAATCATATTAAAGGTTAGAAAAGAAATCATTGAAGGAAAGGAGGAACCTTTCATAGATTGACACTCTCTTTTAACAATTCTCCCTTTCTCTCCTAAATCACTCTTAGCCCTAATATATGATCTAAAAAAGAGAAAGAAAAATATAAAGAAAAGAAGAAAAACTATAATAAGATACACTATGGAGAGAAAACCTAGCCTACTGCTTTCTAACCTTTCATTTTGACCTCCAACAGGGGTATATATAGGCACAAGAAGCATCTGGAAGTCAAGACGGAGCCATGCATTGAAAATCAGGGACTCACTCCCTAGAGTTGCTATGGAAATGCGACAAAAGCCGTGTTTTCGTGACAATATCAGGGAGATATCCCCTACTATTTTGGTCACTGTCTCGTCTCGCTTCGAGATGCTTCTTTATATGCTTGGTTGCTTGCATTTGGATCCGTTTTCAGTAGATACAGTCTTCAATTTGGGATCCAATACATTCTGCTAGATGTTCTTGACTTGGTATCCAAGAAATCTGATTTAATTACCCAAAATTGTGTTTTGGCTCTTATTCTCACTTTGTTCTAGACTCTTATTTATCTGCGTAAGAGACCAAAACACGGGTACGAAGCAGTATTTTATTCGTAAACCTGTAGGAAAATGTAATAGTAAAATGCCGATTTGATACTAATCAATGAGCTAAAAGGATGATGAGGATGATCAATCCAGCATCGGGACCTCCTACGTCGAAGCTCCTCCCTGCTTCAATTATTCTGAATGCCTCCTCTAGGGATAGATTGGAGGGCTAGCTTGAACCCCCTTTCACTTTGCTGTCAGTGGTGGAGGTGCCTCGAACGACAGCTGAAATCCAATGGTTATTGGTGAGCCCTTGATTGGACCGATTTAGGAGGTGGCTACTGGTGGAGCAGCTTTTAGATGATCTTTGTGGCACATTGAGCAGAGCTTCGCTATAGCCAGGCATCAATCTTGGGCTCCAGAATCCTTGGACTCCGAACCTCGGATTTGCCCCATCATTCACACTACAATTAACCCACGCCACCGCCATCACTACTCCCTCAGAATCTATAGCCTCCCTCGCTGCCTCAGCTTCTCTCTCCCAAATTTCCCACTCTCATCTAACCTCCTCAATTATCTCCAATTTAACCCCTACCTACACAGTCCAATAAATTAAACCCTACTATTAACCAGCTTGCGTAGCCAACCAATTTGCATAGCCAATTAGCTAAATCCCCATGCTAGCCAACCCTTATAGCCCAAGTCTCCCATGGGTTAACTGTGGTGAAACTGTTTTATTCTCATCCCATCCCTAGTATAAGCCTTCCAACCCTGACAGCCTAAGTACCCAAGAGGCTGATAACTGAGAGAAAATCTAATTCCTACTCTACTCCCACCCTATTATTTGTTGGCCCAACAGCTGCAATTAATGCTCTAGCTTCAGTCGTGCCTCGTGTGCTATAGATCACGGTGGAAGCAGTGATCGTCATGACGGTGCCAGCTCTGAGGAAAGCTTCACCTTTGGTGATGGATAGACAACTGCCAGGGGGCTGACTTGCCTCTTTTGTCTAGCATCGACAACTGCCCTTCTACAGGTCTTGTGTTGCGTGATACAGGAAAGTCAGACGGGCAAGAAAAAAAGGGCCACCCCCTCCCTGGCAGCTGCATTGGGTGCACTAGGTGGGCCCCAATCTCTACAATTGGGGATGGCATTTCTTCGTCTAACAAACTAGATCTCAGGAGAAAAAATTTGATAGCTGGAAAAGTGATTGTGGCATCTTGATACTATCAATGCAAGATCATTTCTCCACCTACACCTCTTTCAGCGGTTTCTAAGTCAGTCAAGTCTATTTAAGCTCGGCCTTTTCAGGCAATTTTCCCAAAATGGCACACACTACACTGATAGTGTGAGAAATATGTGTTCAAATGGACCTATGAACATATTGGAGTGAATTTCCAAGAAAGGTCAGGTGAGAACTGTTGGCCAAGAGGTTACACTCTCCAATTGTTTTGTGTTTTGATGATGACAAACCAAAGTAGAGCTATTTGGTACTAATAAGTTTGTTAAGATAAGTTTCAGGTTTGTACCATGTTTAGAGACCATTCGCTTAGCTATTGCAAGAACTTCTAAGTTCCACAAAGTAAGGAAGGCAAATTGCACATCAAGGAAGTGTTGGCCCAAGGTTACAATCACCCTTGTTAGTGTATTTTGATGATTACAAAACATATTAGTTATTTGTACTAATAACAATTGTTGTTTAAGTGTGTTTCAGGTTTATCATCACACTAGAAGTACTCTCACTCAAATACAAGGCTCTTGGACTCAAGACAATTCAATTTGGGCTCAAGTTGCAAATATTGAAGATCAAGTGAAGATAGCCCACCTTGAAGAATAGCCTTGAAGTCTTTTAGCAAGTTTGTAAGTTTAGAATGTTAAAGTTTGAATATAGGAAATTTGGCTCTAGGATTTGCACACACACTTGTTTCATGTATTTCCTATGTTTTGAAAAACTTGTTTAAAAACATGTACCAAAGCTTTAGTTTATGCCTTAGTTTATATATACATGTACCAAAGCTTTATATCTTGAAAAACTTGTTTAAAACATGTATATAAACTATTTTCTGCATAATACTTAGCTATAGGTATTTTCAAAATGTTTTCAAAAAAATTCCCTCTTCAAAACAGCCCAGTTTTCAGCCTCAGGCAACATCGGTCGACCGGCCCGGTCGACCGGCGTTGTGCCTGGACATGCACTGTTTGTGCATGTCCGTCGGTCGACCGGACCGGTCGACCGACAGAGAGCCTTCTGCTCTCGGGAAATTTCGGTCGACCGGACCGGTCGACCGGAAGAAGGAAACTGTGTTTCCTCCTTTTTGGTCGGTTGACCGGACCGGTCGACCGGGAGCCAACGGCTATATCCAGCTAGGCTGGCGGTCGACCGGACCGGTCGACCTCCAAGCCTGCAACACAGCAACGGCTCTTTCCTCTTTGGGATTTTCTGAAAAACTGTTTCTTTTTCTGTTTTAGCAGATTTTTGGAGAGTGGTTGGGAGCTTTTGCAGGTTGAATTAGGTGAAAAGAAATTGTTTTTAACCTATTTTCTAACCCTATAAATAGAGGAGAAGTCTCTCTTCCTCATAACTTAGAAAAATCCTCAAGTTTTGTTGTTTTCAAAAGAGAAAAGAAAAATTATTTTAAGCCTTCAATTCCTACTCTTTCAAGATTGTTTTTCAGTTGTGTTTGATTCTCTATATCACTCTACAACTGAAGTTTCTCACCACACTTCATAGAGCCAAAAAAAATTCTATACTCATTCTATAGTGAAGTTGTAATTGAAGTGAGAGTGTTTGTAAAAGAAATTGAGAAAAGTGTAGTGATCAAGTTGTGATCACTTTGTTCTTGTAATTCCTTCTTGTGGAGCAACCTCTTCGGTAGAGGTCCTTTGTACTCGGTGGAGCTCGGTGCTCGGTCTTCGGTAGACCCAATTGTAAAGGCATCCTCGGTGGATAGTGGAAACCCTTCACGGAGGTGAAGGCGGGGACTAGAGCAAGTGTGCTCGAACCTCGAAACAAATCATCTTGTTTGCGATTGCCTTTGCGTTCTTCTTGCTTTTAATTTCTATTGCTTTATATTGCCTTGAATTAATTGCTTGAGAACTAACCCTCTACTTGTGGAATCTGTGTTGTTTACCTTACTTGCTATACTTGTTGTTTTACATTGTGAGCATTTCATCTTCATCATCATACTTGGCATTGATCGATCACACCTCAATACAACACGGTTGCATTACGCACCTCTAACCCATTTAAGGGGAATTGGGAGGAAGGAGTTCAGAACCTCGCAAGGGGTATTCGGCTCTTAGTCGTGTTTTGAGAGATCGTTGCATCACTCATTTAATTAAAGTTTAAAAAGATCACTAGATTAGCATTCACACCTATTCACCCCCCCTCTAGGTGTTTTTCAATTGGTATCAGAGCTTGGACTCTAGGATTTGGTTTAACAACCTTAGAGAAGATCCTAATTTGCTAATCATTTCATTCATATTCATATAGTAAAAATGGCCGATGGAATTAAGACCCCTCCTAAGTTTGATGGACTTAACTTTCCCATATGGAAGGTTAAGATGACCGTGTTTTTGCAATCTCTAGGTAGCCGAGTTGCAAAGGCCGTGACTAAGTCCTTTAGTGTACCCCCGGTGACGAATCCACTTGGTCCGAAATAGAGACTAAGGAATTCGATGCCAATGCCAAAGCTCACTATGCACTTCTACAAGCCCTAAATGATGATGACATAGCTAGGGTTATACATTGCAAATCCGCATTTGAGATTTGGTCACACTTGATAGTCACTCATGAGGGGACCTCACAAGTTAAGAAGGCTAAGATTGACCTTCTTCGGTCTCAATATGAAACATTTAGCATGCAAGACAATGAAACCATAGATGATATGGTTACAAGGTTTACCAAGATTACTAATGGACTCTCTTCTTTAGGTGAAGATATCAACAATGATCAAAGAGTAAGGAAGATCATCCGGGCTCTTCCTCCTTCATGGGAAGTTAAAGCAACAACCTTGAAGGAACTCAACGACAATGAAGAGATGGAGCTTATAGGTCTCATTGGGAACCTCAAAACCATGAGATGGAAAGGAAAGCAAGAGAGGACATGGCTCCTACCAAGAAGAAGACTATTGCCTTCAAGTGTCAATCATCACACTCCGACGAAGATGATGAAGAAGAAGATGACGAAGAGCTCTCACTTCTAGTCAAAAATGTTCGGAGGATGTACAACAAGGCAAAGTTTCAAGGTAGAAGGAGATGGCAAGGAGGCAAAGAAGAAAGGAAGATTGTGTGCTTCAATTGCCAAAAATCGGGACACATAGTTGCGGAATGTCCGGACAAAGCAAAGCCCTCCACATCAAAGAAGCCATACAAGAAGAAGGCTATGAAGGCAACTTGGGATTCGGAGATCGAATCCGAAGAGGAGATAGACACCGCCAACATGTGCTTCATGGCTAATGAAGGCACAAGCAAGGTAACCTCTTCCCCTTCTCATAATGATGAACTTTCTATGGATGAGTTAGAAGAAGCTTTGTTGAGTTGTCACAAAACTATGATTTCTTAAAGAAAAAGTATTTAAAAATGAAAAAGGAAAATGAATCTTTAAGTCATCAAGTTTTTACTCTTACAAAAGAAAAGGATAATTTAGTTTCCACCTTGACCACTACTAAAAATGATTTTGAAAAATATAAGACTTCTTGCAAGGGTAAGGCCCCACTAATTGATTCTAATGAAGTTCCATGCTTAGGGAAAGATTAGACTCATTAAGTGTTGTTTTGAAAAATTGTGAATTTGATAAGAAAAGGATTGAGGCTATGTTTCCTAAGAAACAAGCCCCAAAGAAAAATGCTCATGCTCATGTTCATGTTCATGCTACACAACCTAAACAACATGGCAAACCCCAAAAGCATGCTCACACTACTACACATACACATCATGCATTCATGTATAGAAAAGTGTACTCATGTTCACATTGTGGGCGGAAAGGACACTTAGCAAATTTTTGTTATGATAGACTAAGTGCATCACATCATAATGTTTGGGTTCGTAACACTAACTTTCAAGGACCCAAGAAAGTTTGGGTACCAAAGTCAACAATTATTTTAAATGATGTAGGTACTTTCCAAAGCCCAACGACGTAGAGGTTTGTGGTATCTTGATAGCGGTTGCTCAAGGCACATGACTTGGGACATCAACAACTTTGCAACCCTATCAAGATATCATGAAGGTGGCACCGTCACCTTCGGAGATGACGCCAAGGGTAAAATCATCGGTATTGGTAATGTAAAACTTGGCACCTCTCCTTTAATTGAAAATGTGGTTTTAGTTGATGGCCTCAAGCATAATCTCTTGAGTGTTAGTCAACTTTGTGATAAAGGTTTTGATGTAGTTTTTGACAATGTTGCTTGTAAAGTAATTGATAGAACTTCCAATGTTTGTGTATTTTCCGGTTTTCGTGAAAGCAATGTTTATATGATTGATATGTTAAATATGTCTTGTAATATTACTTGTTTAAAAGCCCTCGATGATGACTCTTGGTTGTGGCATAGGAGATTAGGGCATATTTCTTTTGATCATATTTCTAGATTAAATTCAAAGGAAATGGTGAAAGGTATTCCTTCATTGAATTTTGAAAAGGACCGAGTTTGTGACTCATGTCAATTTGGGAAACAAACTAAGTCTTCTTTCAAGTCAATTAAGGATATCATGACATCACGTCCTTTGGAATTAATCCATATGGATCTATTTGGCCCAACACAAACCAAAAGTCTAAGTGGGAATAGATTTGCTTATGTTTCGGTTGATGATTTTTCAAGATTTACATGGGTTTTCTTTCTTGAACATAAAAACCAAGCATTTTCGTATTTCCAAACTTTTAAGAAAAGAGTAGAAAAAGAAAAAGATTCTTTGATTTTGAGAATAAGAAGTGATAGAGGAGGTGAATTCATTAACCAACCCTTTACCACTTTTTGTGATGAACATGGAATAAAGCATGAACTTTCTTGTCCTAGAACTCCACAACAAAATGGAGTTGTTGAACGGAAAAATAGAACATTACAAGAGATGGCTAGGACAATGCTAAGTGAATACGGTCTACCACATTATTTGTGGGCCGAGGCCGTTAATACATCATGCTACATATCAAATCGTGTTTTCTTGTGTAAAAATACTACTAAGACTTCTTTTGAAATGTATTTTTCTAGAAAACCTAATGTTTCCTATTTAAAGTTTTTGGTTGCAAATGCTTTGTTTTAAACACAAAAGATAATTAGGAAAGTTTGATGCTAGATCTTATGAGGCTATTTTTGTAGGTTACTCAATCACTAGTAAGGCTTATAGAGTTTTCATTAGATCATCTTTGACTATTGAAGAGTCTATTCATGTTAAGTTTGAGGAATCTAACAAGTTTGTTAAGAATGTTGTAGAAATAGATGCCTTGCATGAAGGCTTGGAGAAAGTCACCTTGGAGGATGCTTCTACCATGGGAGACAAGCCAAAGGATGATGATGGAAGTGAAGCCAAAGTGGAAGAGGCCCAAGGAAATGAACATCAAACAAATGAGGTGGAGCCTACTCAACCACTACCTAAGGATTGGAGATTCAACCCTCATCATCCCAAGGACCTCGTCATAGGTGAAGTATCAAAAGGGGTAACTACTCGTTCTAAAATTCAAGATTTTTGTGGCCACTTTGCATTTATTTCACACATTGAACCCAAAAATGTCCTCGAGGCCGAGGCCGATTCATATTGGTTGCTAGCTATGCAAGAAGAGCTCAATCAATTTGAGCGCAACCAAGTATGGCACCTTGTTCCTAGGCCCCACGATAGACCAACAATTGGTACTAAGTGGATCTTTAAGAACAAGTTGGATGAATCGGGTAATGTAGTTAGAAACAAGGCTAGGTTAGTTGCCCAAGGTTACACTCAAATCGAAGGGATCGACTTTGAAGAAACCTTTGCACCCGTAGCACGGCTTGAAGCCATACGGATGACACTAGCATTTGCCTCATATAAAGATTTCAAATTATTTCAAATGGATGTTAAAAGTGCTTTTCTAAATGGTTTTATTGAAGAGGAAGTGTATGTTGAACAACCCCCCGGGTTTGTTGATCCTACACATCCGGATTTTGTTTTTAAATTAGACAAAGCTCTTTATGGTTTAAAACAAGCCCCTAGGGCTTGGTATGAAAGATTGTCTTCATTTTTGATTTCCAATGGTTTTAAGAAAGGTAAAATTGACACAACATTGTTTACAAAACATGTAGAAAAAGATATTCTTATTGTGCAAATTTATGTAGATGATATTATTTTTAGTTCTACTAATGAATCTCTTTGCAAAGTTTTTGAGTCATGCATGAAGGATGAATTTGAAATGTCTATGATGGGGGAACTCAACTATTTCCTTGGACTCCAAATCAAGCAAAGGAAGGATGGGATCTTCATCAATCAAGCCAAGTACACAAAGGAACTAATCAAAAGATTCGGGCTTGAAGGATCAAAAGTAAGCAAAACTCCCATGGCAACAACTACCAAGCTTGACAAGGATGAACAAGGTAAAAGTGTAGACATTAAACTTTATAGAAGCATGATGGTAGTTTGCTTTATTTGACGGCTAGTAGGCCGGATATCATGTTTTCGTTTGTTTATGTGCACGTTTTCAATCATGTCCTAAGGAATCACACTTAATAGCGGTAAAACGCATAATTAGGTATCTTAAGGGCACAATTGAATTAGGTTTGTGGTATCCTAAAACCGGATTATTTGAAATGAAGAGTTTTTCGGATGCCGACTATGCGGGTTGTAGGGTAGATAGGAAGAGCACAAGTGGAACATGTCAATTCTTAGGTAATTGTCTTGTATCTTGGTCTTCCAAAAAGCAAAATTCAGTAGCCCTATCAACCGCCGAGGCGGAGTATGTTGCGGCCGGAGCTTGTTGTGCACAAGTTCTTTGGATGAAACATACTCTCCTTGACTATGATTTACATTTTGATCATGTTAAGATTTTTTGTGATAATACTAGTACAATTCACATGACCAAAAATGCTAATCAACATAGTAAAACCAAGCACATTGATATTAGGTATCATTTTCTTAGAGATCACTTTGAAAAAGGTGATATTGATATTGACTATGTTTCTACCGATTTTCAACTTGCCGATATTTTCACTAAGCCTTTAGATTATGCAAGATTTTCCTTTATTTGTGGTGAGTTGAATGTATGTATGATTGATTCTTAAAATATTTTTGTGTTTTGATATGTTTTCACCCTTTTTGATGTATGACAAAAAGGGGGAGAAAAATATATAAGTTTGGAGAAAAAGAATATAAGTTGATTAAAATTGTTGGGAGAAAAATATACTAGTTTGAATATACTTAGATTTTGAAAATAATAAATTTGTTCATTATTTGGTTTTCCTTGACAAAATTTATGGTGATGACTTTTTCAAATGCTTTATGTATGATTTCATAGTTTTTCATATTCATGATAGATACATAGCATTGTTTGAGGGGGAGCTTTCCAAGCTTTTTCCTCTCTTTATTTGTTTAATAACTATATGTTTTGTCATCATCAAAAAGGGGGAGATTGTTGGCCCAAGGTTACAATCACCCTTGTTTAGTGTATTTTGATGATTACAAAACATATTAGTTATTTGTACTAATAACAATTGTTGTTTAAGTGTGTTTCAGGTTTATCATCACACTAGAAGTACTCTCACTCAAATACAAGGCTCTTGGACTCAAGACAATTCAATTTGGGCTCAAGTTGCAAATATTGAAGATCAAGTGAAGATAGCCCACCTTAAAGAATAGCCTTGAAGTCTTTTAGCAAGTTTGTAAGTTTAGAATGTTAAAGTTTGAATATAGGAAATTTGGCTCTAGGATTTGCACACACACTTGTTTCATGTATTTCCTATGTTTTGAAAAACTTGTTTAAAAACATGTACCAAAGCTTTAGTTTATGCCTTAGTTTATATATACATGTACCAAAGCTTTATATCTTGAAAAACTTATTTAAAACATGTATATAAACTATTTTCTGCATAATACTTAGCTATAGGTATTTTCAAAATGTTTTCAAAAAAATTCCCTCTTCAAAACAGCCCAGTTTTCAGCCTCAGGCAACATCGGTCGACCGGCCCGGTCGACCGGCGTTGTGCCTGGACATGCACTGTTTGTGCATGTCCGTCGGTCGACCGGACCGGTCGACCGACAGAGAGCCTTCTGCTCTCGGGAAATTTCGGTCGACCGGACCGGTCGACCGGAAGAAGGAAACTGTGTTTCCTCCTTTTTGGTCGGTCGACCGGACCGGTCGACCGGGAGCCAACGGCTATATCCAGCTAGGCTGGCGGTCGACCGGACCGGTCGACCGCCAAGCCTGCAACACAGCAACGGCTCTTTCCTCTTTGGGATTTTCTGAAAAACTGTTTCTTTTTCTGTTTTAGCAGATTTTTGGAGAGTGGTTGGGGAGCTTTTGCAGGTTGAATTAGGTGAAAAGAAATTGTTTTTAACCTATTTTCTAACCCTATAAATAGAGGAGAAGTCTCTCTTCCTCATAACTTAGAAAAATCCTCAAGTTTTGTTGTTTTCAAAAGAGAAAAGAAAAATTGTTTTAAGCCTTTAATTCCTACTCTTTCAAGATTGTTTTTCAGTTGTGTTTGATTCTCTATATCACTCTACAACTGAAGTTTTCTCACCACACTTCATAGAGCCAAAAAAATTCTATACTCATTCTATAGTGAAGTTGTAATTGAAGTGAGAGTATTTGTAAAAGAAATTGAGAAAAGTGTAGTGATCAAGTTGTGATCACTTTGTTCTTGTAATTCCTTCTTGTGGAGCAACCTCTTCGGTAGAGGTCCTTTGTACTCGGTGGAGCTCGGTGCTCGGTCTTCGGTAGACCCAATTGTAAAGGCATCCTCGGTGGATAGTGAAAACCCTTCACGGAGGTGAAGGCGGGGACTAGAGCAAGTGTGCTCGAACCTCGAAACAAATCATCTTGTTTGCGATTGCCTTTGCGTTCTTCTTGCTTTTAATTTCTATTGCTTTATATTACCTTGAATTAATTGCTTGAGAACTAACCCTCTACTTGTGGAATCTTGTGTTGTTTACCTTACTTGCTATACTTGTTGTTTTACATTGTGAGCATTTCATCTTCATCATCATACTTGGCATTGATCGATCACACCTCAATACAACACGGTTGCATTACGCACCTCTAACCCATTTAAGGGGAATTGGGAGGAAGGAGTTCAGAACCTCACAAGGGGTATTCAGCTCTTAGTCGTGTTTTGAGAGATCGTTGCATCACTCATTTAATTAAAGTTTAAAAAGATCACTAGATTAGCATTCACACCTATTCACCCCCCCTCTAGGTGTTTTTCAGGAAGGATCATAGAAGAGAAGGCACTAGCAAGGCATTGGATGGCTCAAGGACTTGAAGATAGCTCAAGAAGTCTTCATGTAATTTGTTTTTCAGTTTATAGTATGTTAAAGAATAGTTGATAGGTTTGAAGCTCTATCACACACGTTTTTGCGCACATGCTCATTCCAAAATAATTTCTTATAAATTATACAAAAATATTTTGCATACAAGTTTTTGCCTACAAATACATCTTTATGTTTAATTCTATTCCCTGTTCAAAAGTATTTTTGTTAAAATCAAAATCCTCTTTATTTTCTTTTCAAAAAATGATTTTTGACCTGATCCGGTCGACCGGGACAGTCGACCGAGTCTGTGTCAGTCTGGTCCGGTCGACCGGACCAGTCGACCGTAGTTCTGGCAGAGGCACGTATCAGTGTGCATGTCTGCCAGTCGACCGGGGCGGTCGACCGGGATATTGTTTTTTGCTCACTGGTTTTCTCAGTCGACCGAGTCGGTCGACCGCTAGCCTATAACGGTCAAATTTTTGATCTACCGGTCGACCGGCCCAGTCGACCGATGTGTCCGTTGAACAGTAACGGGCAGATTTTAAGTGAGCTGTTTATTTTTGTCTTTTGTGTTTAAAAATTCGTTTAAGGATATATTTTGATCTAATTACCTCCTAAACATCAGTAATTATGTTTTATCCTAAACCCTAGCCCTCTCCTATAAATAGGGGTGTTTGGGGAGAGATTTGTTACAACAATTTTTGCTAGAAAATTCAAAAGTTTAAGGCTTTCTAAAGAGACTTGTTTCTTGGTTTTGTGCTGAATTTCTCACTGATTTTCTGAAGGGTTTTCAAATACTCTCTGATTTAATTTCTTTCTTCACTTACAACAAGAGCTTCATTCCTACTCAATATTCTCTAAGGACCTTTGTAAGGGAAGAGATATTTGAAAGAGAGAGTTTGTGGTCTTTTGACTACCAAGGAAATTACTTGTTCTTGAGATTGTAGGAGTTGGGTACTCCATTGTATTTGAGATCTTTGTGATAGTGGAAGTGGTCGGAATCCTTCTGGGGAAGGCGGGGAGTAGAGCTGGGTGCTCGAACCTCGATAACATATCCTTGTGTTTGCGATTGGTTTACATTCTTGCAATTCTTGCTCTACTTTGCTTGCACTTATTACTTGCTCATCATATTCATTGTCATACTTACTTGCTTGCATTCATCTTGTGATTCTTGATTGTGATTGTTGTAGCTTTAAATTTTTATTTGCCCTTTGATTAGCATTGTCACCTATTCACCCCCCCTCTAGGTGACTTTTCAATTGGTATCAGAGCTTGGACTCTAGGTTTGGCTTAACATCCATAGAGAGATCCTTAAAACTTGCTAATCAACATTTTCATTTCATTCATTCATCACTAGTAAACATGGCCGACAACATTAAATCCCCACCTAAATTTGATGGCCTCAATTTCCCAATTTGGAAGGTTAGGATGACTATATTTTTGCAATCTTTGGGTAGCTTAGTAGCCAAGTCCTTGACCAAACCCTATGAAGCACCCGATGGTGATGAGAGCACTTGGACCGACCTTGACTTTAAATTATATGAGGCTAACTCCAAGGCCCAAAACTCCTATTGACCGCCTTGAATGAGGATGACCTTACACGGGTAATTCATTGCCAATCCGCCTATGAGATTTGGCAACACTTATTGGTCACACACGAGGGGACTTCACAAGTCAAGAGAGCTAAGATAGATCTCTTGAGGTCCCAATATGAGTTATTTAAAATGCTTGATGATGAGTCTATTGATAGTATGGCTACAAGGTTTACTAAAATCACTAATGGTCTTTCTTCCTTAGGTGATGACATCTCCAACGATCAAAAGGTGCGGAAAGTAATTCGGGCTCTTCCTTCATCATGGGAGATCAAGGCCACCACCTTGAAGGAGTTGAACGACAAGGACGAGATGGACCTCATTAGTCTCATTGGGAACCTAAAGACCCATGAGATGGAGAAGAAGGCAAGAGAAGAGGCCACTACTTCAAAGAAGAAATCTATAGCCTTCAAGACTTCATCCACCAATGATGACGATGAAGAAGACGATGAAGAAGATGAGGAGCTAACTCTACTTGTGCGAAATGTCAAGAGGATGTACCGGAAGAACAAGCTCAGCTTCCGGAGAAAATTTGAAGGCAAAGAGGAGCGGAGGATCATTTGCTATAATTGCCGCAAACCCGGACATATCATGGCGGATTGTCCGGAGTTCAAGAAGAAGATGACTTCCTCCTTCAAGCCAAAGAAGCTGGAGAAAAAGAAAGCATACAAAGCAACATGGATTCAGAAAGCGAGTCCGAAGAGGAGGTAGATCAAGCTAATATGTGTTTTATGGCAAACACACCCAAGGTAACTCCTCAATCCCTTGATGATGAAGATGATGATGTAAGTAAGGAAGTTCTAGTGCATGCTTTTGTAGAACTTTCTGAAACTTATGATAACAAGAAATTTGAATGCTTAAAATTACAAAAAGAAGTTGCTTTTCTTAAGAATCAACTCGCCATTGTTTCTAAAGAAAAAGATGATATTTCTTCAAATTCATTTCCATGCAAAAAGAATTTTGTGCCTACAAGAGTTCTTGTAAGGCTAAATCCCCTATTATTGATGAAAAAGAAATTTCTTCTTTTAAATCCAAAATGAATGATTTTGAAAAAGTTTTAAAAGATTGTGCCTTTAATACTAAGAAACTTGAAGAAAAATTTTCTAAAAAGCACACATCTCATGCTAAGATTTCTCATGCTCACACTACACCTAACACGTCTCATTTTCATGCTCAAAATTCTCATGCTCACAAATCACATACTCACTATGCTTTTAAATATGGTAGAGTGTATAGATGCACATATTGTGGTAAAAATGGACATTTAGCTAAGTTTTGCTATGATCAACTAAATAGAACAAATAATCTTGTTTGGGTTCATGACACTAACCCTAGAGGACCCAAGAAAATGTGGGTACCAAAATCAAGTCTTAAATTGTTTGATGTAGGTACACACCAAAGCTCCAAGACGTAGGGAGCGGTGGTACCTTGATAGTGGTTGTTCAAGACACATGACGTGGGACATCAACAACTTCACAACCCTATCAAGGTACATGGAAGGTGGCACCGTCACCTTCGGGGATGACTCCAAAGGAACTATCATCGGTATAGGTAACATTCAAATTGGTACATCTCCTATTATTGAGAATGTTGTTTTAGTAGATGGTTTAAAACATAATTTGCTTAGCATTAGTCAACTTTGTAATCGTGGACTTAAAGTTGTTTTTGATGATACTTCTTGTAAGATTTTTGATGTTAAATCCGATGTTTGTATTCTCACCGGTTTTCGTGATAATAATATTTATATTATTGACATGATAATTTAGATTGTTCTACTAAATGCTTAAATGCTTTTGATGAAAATTCTTGGCTTTGGCATAGAAGATTAGGACATGCATCTTTTGACCATATCTCTAGGATTAATTCAAAGGAATTGGTGAAGGGTATACCTTGCTTGAATTTTGAGAAAGACCGCATTTGTAGTGTGTGCCAACTTGGGAAACAAACCAAGTCTTCCTTTAAACCAATCAAGGATATCATGTCAACTAGGCCTTTAGAATTAATTCATATGGATCTTTTGGACCAACTAAAACTAAGAGTTTAAATGGAAGTAGATTTGCATTTGTTTTGGTTGATGATTTCTCCCGTTTACTTGGGTTTTCTTTTTGCAACATAAAGATCAAACTTTTTCTCATTTTAAGATTTTTCGAAAAAGAGTTGAAAAAGAAAAGGGTTTTCCGATTTTGAGAATAAGGAGTGATAGAGGTGGTGAGTTTGTTAACCAACTCTTCATGACTTATTGTGATGAAAAGGGAATTAAGCATGAAATGTCTTGTCCTAGAACTCCACAACAAAATGGAGTAGTAGAAAGGAAAAATAGAACACTTCAAGAGATGGCTAGGACAATGATAAGTGAATATGACCTCCCTCAATATTTATGGGCCGAGGCTGTAAACACCGCATGCTATATATCGAATCGTATTTATTTATGCAAAAATTCTTCAAAAACTTCTTTGAAATGTATCATTCTAGAAAACCAAATGTTGCATATTTTAAAGTTTTTGGATGCAAGTGTTTTGTTTTGAATACTAAGGATAATTTGAGTAAATTTGATGCTAAGGCTTATGAGGCTATGTTTGTTGGATATTCCTCTACTAGCAAAGCATATAGAGTTTCATTAGATCTTCTCAAACCATTGAAGAATCCATGCATGTTAAGTTTGAAGAATCTAATGTGTTTGTTGAGAATGTTGTAGAGTTTGAACCATTAGGTGAAAACATGGAGAAACTATCCTTGAAGGACTCACCCGCGCAAGAAGATAAGCAAGAATCTATAGGTGAAGTTCAAGAGGATAAGGAGGAAAGCACTCAACCGCTTCCTAAAGCTTGGAGATACGCTACAAATCATCCTAAGGAGCTCATCTTGGGTGATGCATCTAAAGGAGTCACTACGCGCTCCAAACTCCATGACCTATGTGGTAACTTTGCTTTCATTTCTCATTTTGAACCAAAAGACATTCTCGAAGCCGAGACGGACCCATATTGGTTGCTTGCCATGCAAGAGGAACTCAATCAATTTGAGCGCAACCAAGTTTGGCACCTTGTTCCTAAGCCCCACGATAGACCAATAATTGGTACTAAGTGGATCTTTAGAAACAAGATGGATGAGTCCGGAAATGTCATTAGGAATAAAGCTAGGTTAGTGGCCCAAGGTTACACTCAAGTTGAGGGAATTGACTTTGAGGAGACCTTTGCACCCGTAGCACGGCTTGAAGCCATACGGATGACACTAGCTTTTGCATGTTTTAAAAATTTTAAACTTTTTCAAATGAATGTAAAAAGTGCATTTTTAAATGGTTTTATTAATGAAGAAGTTATATTTCTCAACCTCCCGGTTTTGTTGATCATGTTCATCCCGATTTCGTTTTTAAACTTGATAAAGCTTTGTATGGATTGAAACAAGCTCCAAGAGCTTGGTATGAAAGGCTTTCTAGTTTTCTCATTTCAAATGATTTTATTAAAGGCAAAGTAGAGACAACTCTTTTTACTAAGCATGTTGATAATGATATTTTAATTGTGCAAATTTATGTTGATGATATAATTTTTGGATCTACTAATGAGCTTTTATGCAAGGATTTTGAGAAAGTCATGCAACTTGAATTTGAAATGTCTTCAATGGGTGAGCTCAATTTCTTCCTTGGACTCCAAATCAAGCAATTGCAAGACGGAACCTTCATTACCAAGCCAAGTACGCAAAGGAGCTAGTAAAGAAGTTTGGGCTTGAAGGATCAAAGGCTTGCAACACTCCAATGGCAACTACAACCAAGCTTGATAAGGACGAACAAGGTAAAAATATTGATATTAAATTATATAGAAGCATGATAGGAAGTCTTTTATATTTGACGGCAAGTAGGCCGGATATCATGTTTAGTGTGTGTCTTTGTGCTAGATTTTAATCGTGTCCTAAAGAGTCTCATCTTATTGCGGTTAAACGCATTATTCGTTATATCAAGGGCACTATTGGAATGGGTCTTTGGTATCCGAAAACTAGAGATTTTTCAATGACTAGCTATTCGAATGCCGACTGTGCGGGTTGTAGAGTAGATAGAAAGAGTACTAGTGGGACATGTCAATTTCTTGGTAATTGTCTTGTTTCATGGTCCTCTAGGAAACAAAATTCCGTAGCTCTCTCAACCGCCGAGGCGGAGTATGTTGCCGCGGGGGCTTGTTGTGCACAAGTCCTTTGAATGAAACATACTCTCCTTGATTTTGATTTGCACTTTGATCATATAAAAATATTTTGTGATAATACTAGTACTATACACATGACCAAAAATGCAAATCAACATAGTAAGACCAAGTACATTGAGATTAGATATCACTTTCTTAGAGATCATTTTGAGAAAGGTGATATAGATATTGATTATGTTTCCACGGATTTACAACTAGCCGATATTTTCACTAAACCTCTTGATTTTGCTAGATTTTCGTTTATTTGCGGAGAACTTAATGTTTGTATTATTGAATAGACATGTTTTCATAACCCTTTTTGATGTATGACAAAAAGGGGGAGAATAAGTTTACATGACAAAAATAAGTTCATTTGGTCTTGGTTCCATATGAATTTATATGCTTTAATTTTAAAGATTTGTTTTATGAGTTTTTGAATTCATGTATTTTTAGAATTCTTGTGTTTAGTTGTTTTGGTATTTTTGGTATCAAGAGCAATTTTTGTGTTTTTATTAGTTTCAATAATTGGTGCATCATTTCAATTATGGTATCTAGAGCATATTCTTGTGTTTTATGTATAGCATAATTTGAGGGGAGTTTTCTCCTCCCTTTATTTTTGTTAATAGCCTATTTGTTTTGTCATCATCAAAAAGGGGGAGATTGTTGGCCCAAGAGGTTACACTCTCCAATTGTTTTGTGTTTTGATGATGACAAACCAAAGTAGACCTATTTGGTACTAATAAGTTTGTTAAGATAAGTTTCAGGTTTGTACCATGTTTAGAGACCATTCGCTTAGCTATTGCAAGAACTTCTAAGTTCCACAAAGTAAGGAAGGCAAATTGCACATCAAGGAAGGATCATAGAAGAGAAGGCACTAGTAAGGCATTGGATGGCTCAAAGACTTGAAGATAGCTCAAGAAGTCTTCATGTAATTTGTTTTTCAGTTTATAGTATGTTAAAGAATGGTGGATAGGTTTGAAGCTATCACACACGTTTTTGCGCACATGCTCATTCCAAAATAATTCTTATAAATTATACAAAAATATTTTGCATATAAGTTTTTGCCTACAATACATCTTTATGTTAATTCTATTCCCTGTTCAAAAGTATTTTTGTTAAAATCAAAATCCTCTTTATTTCTTTTCCAAAAATGATTTTTGACCTGATCCGGTCGACCGGGACAGTCGACCGAGTCTGTGTCAGTCTGGTCCGGTCGACCGGACAGTCGACCGTAGTTCTGGCAGAGGCACGTTTCAGTGTGCATGTCTGCCAGTCGACCGGGGCGGTCGACCGGGATATTGTTTTTGCTCACAGGTTTTCTCAGTCGACCGAGTCGGTCGACCGCTAGCCTATAACGGTCAAATTTTTGATCTACCGTCGACCGGCCCAGTCGACCGATGTGTCCGTTGAACAGTAACGGGCAGATTTTAAGTGAGCTGTTTATTTTGTCTTTGTGTTTAAAAATTCGTTTAAGGATATATTTTGATCTAATTACCTCCTAAACATCAGTAATTATGTTTTATCCCTAAACCCTAGCCCTCTCCTATAAATAGGGGTGTTTGGGGAGAGATTTGTTACAACAATTTTTGCTAGAAAATCAAAAGTTTAAGGCTTTCTAAAGAGACTTGTTTCTTGGTTTTTGTGCTGAATTTCTCACTGATTTTCTGAAGGGTTTTCAAATACTCTCTGATTTAATTTCTTTCTTCACTTACAATAAGAGCTTCATTCCTACTCAATATTCTCTAAGGACCTTTGTAAGGGAAGAGATATTTGAAAGAGAGAGTTTGTGGTCTTTGACTACCAGGAAATTACTTGTTCTTGAGATTGTAGGAGTTGGATACTCCATTGTATTTGAGATCTTTGTGATAGTGGAAGTGGTCAGAATCCTTCTGGGGAAGGCGGGGAGTAGAGCTGGGTGCTCGAACCTCGATAACATATCCTTGTGTTTGCGATTGGTTACATTCTTGCAATTCTTGCTCTACTTTGCTTGCACTTATTACTTGCTCATCATATTCATTGTCATACTTACTTGCTTGCATTCATCTTGTGATTCTTGATTGTGATTGGTAGCTTTAAATTTTTATTTGCCCTTTGATTAGCATTGTCACCTATTCACCCCCCCCTCTAGGTGACTTTTCAAGAACTCTTGAAAACACTCCCACCTACACTACTGCCAAACAGGTACCAATGATTAGCCTTTGGGATCTGTGCACATCCCTATTTACCTATGAAGGAATCACTAATAAGCAAATTATGGAGACCACTATACCATGCAGTATTCCATTAGGCAGCTCGAAAGCGGTGTTGCAGACAACCTCAGGAGGATGGATCAGGATAGAGCAATAGTGTGCAGTGCTGATGAAGCCACTTGATTATCTTATTGTACTTTTGGTGTTGTATTGTACTTTTGGATGTTGTACCTTTGGATATTATATGGTGTGTTCTTTCTTGGAATGATAAAGGACTAGATGTTCCCAAAAAATGAAGTCATATTCGCGACTTTTTATACATGTATTGTATTGACATTGTTCTACTTCAAGAAACTAAACTGCTTTTCTATTAGACTCTTTCTTTCGATCTCTTGGAGGTTCCTTTATAATAGATTGGAGTCATTTGAATTCATTTGGGGCATCGGGGGGACAATTTATTGGATGGCAGTATAATATCTTGGATTGCATTAGAAACTGGCGGGTGATTAGTCTCTAAAACTGCATATTTCATATCACATCTTCACAATTATTTCATATGAAATTCTGCTAATAAACACCTCTCTTGCTTGTTTCTAGGTCCATGGTGTGCAATGAAGAAGAAGACCCTAAATCACCATTTATTTGGTTATTAAAAGCCTACATGAATAACTATTGACTTTGGAGAGCTGATTCGTCAAAACCAGGGGCCCAAAATCAGAAACCGAGACTTCCACCTGACAGGGGACAATGGGACAGCGCGCGGCGTGAGGCGCAGTGCGTGGGACTCTAGAAGATCCGCGAAAACAAGACTTTCGTCACGTTTTCACGGCCAAACGGGCGCCGCGGCGCCCGTACTTTGGGCCCGGGTTTGCCCCCTGGCTCCCCTTTCCCCTGGTGCCATAAATACCCCCTGGACTTCCAGAGCAGAGGATATACAAAGTTTAGGGTAGTTTTCATTTTCATTTTGTAGTTTAGGGCAGTTTAGGTTAGTGTTCTCCTTCTTCCTCTTTTGTATTTTTCATTTCTTGTAGATCTTATAATAAGGAGAGAGTGTGGTACATGTTGGGAAGCAAGAGTGCTTGTAAAAGAAGGTGACAATTTATGAAAGGTGCTCTCTTAACTTATCTTTGTTTACCTCTCTCTAATTCCTTTTACATGTTTAGCTAATCTTTTCTCTCATGGCAACTAACTACTAAACGCTAACTTGCTAACTTCTTATTTGATAATCCACATGAATCTAATATCCTCTACTTGGTCTTGCTCCTGCAAGAGTTATTGATGGCTCATGATGATGGATCTAACACTCTAACATCTAAATCTCTAACAAGCTTGCATTACTTTATTTCATGCTTGCTCTTATTAGATTTTGATGATTTAAGTGTAGCTTGCACTTGTTGGTTGAATTTGGATGTAAAAGTTAACATATGAACCATGCTTCGTAATGCTCTTGAACCAAGGACTAGTGATTGCCATGGATACATGTGAGGCAACTATCACTAAGAGGTTAGCATGTTAGTAGAGTCATTAGTAGTTAGTAGCTATGAGTTTTCTTTCTTTTTTCACTTTATTTTAGATATATAAACAAAAATCATAAAAACTATTTCTTCTATGTTTCTCACTTCTTTGTGTTTCACCGTATTTATCTTTTCATTCTTTGTTTCCTTTCTTTTCATTCTTTCAAACATTGAAGAACTTTTAACACACACGTGAATCAATGGATAAAGCTTCTATCGCCTCCCGTCCTTGTGGATTCAACTCGTTTTAGCCTCTATGCTATAACGGAAGTATCATGGAAGCCAAAGCACATACACTTTAAATATCAATTCCAAAACATACACTTTTTGTGCGCGGTTTTCCCTGACCAAATTTTGGCGCCGTTGTCGGGATGGGAACGGTTGATTTCACATTATTTTTAACCTTTCTTCTTTGTTTATGGTATGCAAGTTAAAGCTTTAGCATTGCAAAAGTCCATACTTTCTCTTGTGTGGTTGGGTAAATTCTTGTATATTCTTATACTCTGCTACTAATTTTTGTTTATATTACCTGTACACTGTAAATAATTTTAAAAACTAAAATACAGAAATTGGATGCTTTAAAACGGTTTAGACATTTGCATCTAGGCAATTGTTAATTTTCATTCCAATATAATGTATTTTGTTCTTGTTTTGTTATGATCTTGATAGGAGGTGTACGAATGGCATTGCATGTAGCACAGGACAAATACTTGGGTGATTTACTCTCTTTGTGTGTTCATTCTTATCTATATTGCACACTTGCACAAATTAAACTTAAGGGCAAAACCCAAGACAACATAAGGTGGGACCCTTAGCCCAAAAATTACCTCCCCACTCACACAACCCAAGCCTAAATAAAACTTGCTAGACGTTGGCCTCAAGGGACATCTCGGATTCATTTAAGAGATTGACCTAAGAGGGAAGTTGTTAGAAGTTGACTCTTATCAAATCGGTGTTTAAGGTTGGGGATTGAGAGGCGAAACCTCGAAGAACAGTGGTTTGGCATAATTAGGCCCGTTGCTCAGGCACGGATACCTCTCACTAATCTTGCCCCTACCTGGCTGATTAACTTGTGGTCCACTTCCGACAATATACCCTCCGTGGATAGTCTAACCAGTTAGGAGTCGTCTAGGTCCAAGTCAACCCTAGCATAGGCTTGGTTTCTTTTTCTTTTTCTTTATTTGGTTGTTTGTTTGTTTGTTTGTTTTTTTGTAAATTGTGATATAGATTTCAATAACAACAATTTTTCAATCCAAATATGAATCCATATTTCACTCCGACCTTATTTGACTCAGATAACTCCAACCGGCTATATACAACATGAACCAACCATATATGCCGAGTTGGGTTATCCGACTCAATATGACCCATATCCTCAATTATATGACTATAATTTTCAAAATAATTTTAATTCTTCACAGAGTCAATGGGGATTCAACTCTCCCGAATCAAATTTTCAACCGCCTTGTCTATAATTTTCACAAAGTTCATTCTCCGATTTTAGTTCATATACTTCTTTTCCTGTCCACCAACCGAAGAAAAATCTGATTTGAAAAGGAGTATGGAAGAGTCCCTACAACAAGTTCAAAATTTTCTCAATTCACAATCCTCCTCACACAAACTCCACATACTCCTTTTCTAGAGCATCCAATTGAAGAAGAATTTGAGTTAGAAAAGCATTTGGAAGTCTTTTGTGAAAGAATGCAAAACATGTTGGACTCATCATCTCAACCAATTTTTCAAGAGTCCTACTCATCTTTTTCAGTCTTATCAATCCAAAATGAACAACCATCAATACTGGATTTGAGTATGGAACCCTTGCGTAAGTCCAAGCAACAATCACAAAATCTGATGGACTCACAATTTTACCACAATTTCCAAAATCAACTTCCATACTCACCTTTTCAAGAAGAACCAATTGCAAGAGTATGAAAGACACGATTCTGAATCCAAATTCTGTTACACGGCCTATCAGTAGGTTAGACTCACTTATGAGCGAATTGATCATTGAGAGCGAGGAAAATCTTTCTTGTCAACCTTTGACCGATCCTTATATCCCTAACTCTACTGATTGGACCCATGAATCATGTCATTTTGGGAATCGAGATTCAATTTCAGAACGCACATTTGAACTTGACCAAACTCCAGGTTATGAAAGTCGCCGGACATTCTGGAAAGTTATCCCTTTCCTGAAATTGAAATCGAACCTGAATGTGATCCTGAACCTCATGTTAATAATTCCATTTCACTTTTTGATTCAATAATGAATCCGGTATCTTTATCAGATTTTTTCTCTATTCCGGAGTCAACATTGAATCCTATATCCGTACACCGTGAAATTGAATCACCAATATCTTATGATCACACTTCATTAATGGGAAAAGTGTGTGAACATTAATTCTTTGGTTTGGACCCTATTTTTAAACTAATTTCGACTCTCATTGTTGACCTCGACTTGATTTGAGTCAAATTCCTGAGTCGGTATCTGTTTTTACTCCTGTTCCATTTGAATACAAATCACTCATCTTCCAAAATCACACTTCATTGTTGGACAAGAATGTTGAAGTAAATAACTCAGTAATTATTTTGAAAATTAAAAATTAGATGGGGATAATTTTTTTCAATATGGACTATTCATTCCATCATTATTTTACTTGGTCGTATTAGAGAGGTCATTGGGGGGTTTCTGCAAGATCCACGATATTTTGATTGGCTAGCAACGCTTGGCTCAATCAGACCAGCACCAGAGCCACCACCATGAGGTAATTTTCCTTCTCTTCCTATTTGTTTCATGTATATACACATTCACGATGCATTGAGGATAATGCATGAGATAAGTATGGGGAGGGTTTACTAACATAGTTAGTTTTACATTTTCTTTCTTTTACACTTCTCTTTAATTAAAAAAATTAGAAACTTTTCTTTTTCTTTTTACAAAACTTTTGAAACAAGGTAAATAGTTTTGATTTATTTTTAAAAAAATTAAGATTATCTTAGGAATTAGAAGACCTAAAATTATGAAATTTTAAACCGAGTCAAAATAATAGATCTTGTTTAAATTTTAGAATAAGAAAGTAAGATTGGAAAGATAATTTGATCTTGAATTTTTTGCCTGAGATTTATGCACTTCACACTTACAAAATTTTGGGATTGAAACAAAGACTGAAAATGCCATTAAAAAAATATAGTTAAAACAATAAAAAATTTTAAAATCACTTATTGAAGTTGGCTAATTATACCTCAAGAGCATGATTATTCTCACCTAAAATGGTGGATAAAAATAAAAATAATCCCTTTAGTTTTGTGGCCTTATTTACTCGAGTCCTTAAGTCCAAGGGACGTTTTCTCATCTTTTGCCCTGAGATCATCTGGTCTGGGAGTCACCGGGTAAAGGCTCACTATCCGGGTAAATAAGAAAGCCTAAGAAAACTATGGGAAAGAAAGAAAAAAGAAATATATATATATATATATAATATATAAATAAATGGCATGAAAGTTAGAGTCAATATCCTAAAAATCTTCACTGTTCACAAAGTGCATATTTTTCTAAGAGTTTTATAAAAGATCAAAGAGTCAATTCAATTTTAAATTCTTACATTTAATTTATAACAAGATTTTTACATTTCAACTTAGTTTAAGGAAGAATAATTTCTGATTAATTTATGACCTTGGATCACTTATATTTTGTCAAAAATATTTCAACACTTTTCTCTATTTCAAAATGTGTTTTCAAAATACTAACATTTGATTTTTTTTTCTTTATGAATTTTGTAGGTATAATCTGCTAAAAACCCTCATGAGACAAAACTCCTCCTCTAGGGGAAACCTAGAGGTTTAACGGCTTGTTGCACATACTCAGTGCAATCGCGTCACCTGCGAAAGTGGTGTAATAATTCTTTTAGTTTTTTGTTTTGCTCGGGACGAGCAAAAGATAAGTGTGGGGGTGTGATTAATCTCTAAAACTGCATATTTCATACCACATCTTCACAATTATTTTATATTAAATTCTGCTAATAAGCACCTCTCTCGCATGTTTTTAGGTCCATGGTGTGTAATGAAGAAGAAGATCCTAAATCACCATTTATTTGGTGATTAAAAGCCTACATGAATAGCCATTGACTTTGGAGAACTGATTCATTAAAGCTAGGGGCCCAAAACTAGAAACCGGGACTTCCACCTGACAGGAGACTGACGGGACAGCGCGCGGCGTGAGGCGCCGTGAGCGTGACTCTAGAAGAGCCACAGAAATGGGGTTTTGCCGCGTTTCCGCCGCCGTAATGGGCGCGGCCATGCCCGTACTTTGGGCCAGGGTTTGCCCCGTGGCCCCCTTTCCTGGTGCCTATAAATACCCCTGGATTTTCAGAGCAGAGGATATGCAGAGTTTAGGATAGTTTTCATCTCCATTTGTAGTTTAGGGTAGTTTAGATTAGTGTTCTTCTTCTTTCTCTTCTGTATTTTCATTTCTTGTAGATCTTGTAATAGGGAGAGAAAGTGGTACATGTTGGGAAGCAAGGGTGCTTGTAATAGAAGGTGACAATCTACGAAAGGTGCTCTCTTAACTTATCTTTGTTTTCTTCTCTCTAATCCCTTTTATATGTTTAGCTAATCTTTTCTCTCATGATAACTAACTACTAATCGCTAACTTGCTAACTTCTTATTTGATAATCCATATGAATCTAATAGCCTCTACTTGGCTTGCTCCTACAAGAGCCATTGATGGCTCATGATGATGGATCTAACACTCTAACATCTATTCTATCAAGCTAACATTACTTTATTTCATGCTTACTCTTATTGAATTTTGATGATTTAAGTGTAGCTTGCGCTTGTTGGTTGAATTTGGATGTGAAAGTTAACATATGAGCCATGCTTTGTGATGCTCTTGAATTAAGGACTAGTGATTGTTAAGGATACATGTGAGGTAACTATCACTAAGAGGTTAACATGTTAGTGGAGTCATTAGTAGTTAGTAGCCAAGGGTTTTCTTCTTTTTTCAATTTGTTTTAGATATATAAACAAAAACCATAAAAACTATTTCTTCTATATTTTCCATTTCTTTGTGTTTGACCGTATTTCTCTTTCATTCTTTGTTTCCTTTCTTTTCATTCTTTCAAACATTAAGGAACTTTTAACACACACATGAATCAACTGGTAAAGCTTCTATCGCCTCCCGTCCTTATGGATTCGACTCGTTTTAGCCTCTATGTTATAACGGAAGTATCGAGGAAGCCAAAGTACATATACTTTAAATATCAATTTCAAAACATACACTTTTTGTACGCGCTTTCCACGATCAGCGAGCAAATTCTTACTTTCACTAAACTAATCAATCGCAAAACTGGACAACAATTTGTAGTAACTTTGGTCTATAGGCCATGTGCAGAGGGACGCAGAGCAAGCTTTTGGAAAGAGCTTCGAGCTACTAGAGATTAGGCTAGAGGCCATGGTTGATAGGGGTGATTTTAATGTCACAAAATTCTTCGAAAAGAGAACATGCCCTGAAATTCATATCTGAGGTATAATAGGTTTCAAAGACCTTATCCAATCCCTTATTGAACCTCCCTAGCTAGTCGACTCTACAGATCGGCAAATGATTGGTAACCACCCACTCCAGTAAAATTAGCAGATTTATTTTTTCTGTACTATGGGAGTAGTACTATCCAAGCACCTCTGCCCACGCACTTTGATCTGTGACTAATATTACATTATTTATTATCATATTTCATATTTATTTTTTATTAACCCTGCTATTTAATCATCTTTTTGTCTAATATTGTGCATGCCTTGTTTAATGGAGAAGGAGAGAAAATGAGCCAAAAAGCCCAATTAAATTTAGATTTAAAATCAAAAGCAAGGATTGGGACAGTTCTAACTGAAGAAAAGAACATATCAGTGAAGATAATACCAAATAAATACAGTTAAAATCAGATTTATATGGATCTATTTGGTTAACTGAAGATCAATGGAGATATTGCCAAATTCGAAACTCAAACTGGAAAATCAATGAGGATCAGGAGGTATCCAAATAAGAGAAGCCACGCGCCTCTGGATGTGGCCAACTAGCCAGATCCCAGCCGCACAAACGTGGCAAAAATCACGTTTCCGCAGCTTAGTTAATTCAGTTAGGGGAGCGTTTGCTTCCCTACCTTACACACTCTTCTCCTCTCCATTTTAGCTATAAATATTGCATACTACCAAGGTAAACAGGCACCACTCCAGCGGGGAGTTTATATTAGGCTTTTTCTTTAGTTTTAACTTAGATTTTTTTTTATTTCTTATGTAATTTTCAGTTTTTATGTAAATTAGATTGGAGAGAGCATCATAAGAGAAATTGGAAGAAAAGTTGTATTGAGAGTTACATCAATGTAAGTTTCCTTATTTCTTTTTTTATTTCTTTATTTAATAAAGGTTACAATTTTATTCTTTTGATATTTACCTTCTTACTTGATTGTTTTATCCAAATGAATCCAATAGCCTCGAATATGGTCTGCCTTCGCAAGTGTTGCTGATGGCTTATGGTGATGGATATCTATTTCTAATACTACAATAGTTTAGTATTCTTTAATGCTTACATTTTCTCTTGACAGACCGATTAGAAATAGGGAAGATCCTATATGACATGTTGTGATCATTTTCAAGCCAAGGTAAGTCATTGATACGAATCAGAGGTAAAGCAAGCTTCAAGGAGGTAAGTATTCTTTAGTTTTTATTCTTGTCAGTTCTTAATTTAGAAACACATTCTAAAAATCAACCCTTTTTCTTTCTTTCAATCCTTCTTTTTAACTTAGTTTTTCTTTTAATTAAAATAACAACATCCCATCTCTTTTTCTATCATCTCCTCTTTAACTTAACACTTTTATTTTCCTTTTAAAACTAAGAAGAAATATTTTAGCTGATTTTAGTAACATAGAAAGACTTACTAAATGCTTCTATTCCTGTCTCTCCTTGTGGATCATGACCCACAAAACTAGTTGCCATAGTGGTAGTATTGAGCAGCCTAACACTTTCTTAATCTTCATTCCTAAACTGTAATTTTCTGTGTAGGTTTAGCCTCAATCACACTTCCCCGCATCCTTTCTGATGACATACCTATCTGATTGATACTCTAGAAACCCTACCACATCATTTTATATCATATTTGAGAATATTATAGTTATCTCTTGCCCAGTTTGATAGTGAGACGAGGCAATTCTGGTCCTCCCTAAGCATAGCAGCTGGAGACCCTGGTGATTTACTGGTCTTGAAGCTTTGATCTTTAAGGTCTTTTTCTCAAAACCAAGAGCAGGCACCACTCCGGCCTTATGGCCCTTAGCAAGTGGTAACTACCTACATCAATACAAATCATTCAAGCTATATGTGATATCTGCCCTCTTACAACAATGGAGATCTCCCTCATCTCTTTATACAATTAGAGCAACTCCAAAATACAAGGGAAACTATATGGGCACAAAGAGCTAAAATCAAGTGGCTTAAAAAGGTGACATAAACACCATATTTTTCATGACACAATTAATAGAAGAAGTAAGAACCATATTTCACAGCTGGAAGAAAATAAGGGGAAACATCAAATCAAAATACCGTTTATGTTTCCTTCACTCACTTCTTTCATGATCTGATGGGAACGACGACACCACTCCCTTTAGTAATATTGATGTTAATTGAGAGCAGTATTATCCAGTGATTGAGACGTACCTATGCACAAAAATATAGAATTCAGAAATCGATTGCCAGGTTCTCAATTCTACCACTATAGCAAGTGGTTATGCAGGTTGTGATCCACAATGAGGGACATGCGATGAAGCGTATTGATAAGTTCCTTTCAAGTTTACTAAAACTGGTTAAAAGTTCTTCTTGTTTTTGAAAAGAAAAAGCTAAGTTAGAAGAGAAGAAGATGGAAGAAGAAGTGATGATATTGGTGTTGTTGTAAAAGAATGGAAAAACTTTGTTAAAAAGAAAGAATTAAAATGGTAAGAAAGAGTTATTTTTGGAAGAGTTTCTAACTATGAAATGAAAAGAAGAAAAAGAAAGATCTAAAGTTTACTTGCTTCTTTATCCTTATGTCACCTTAGATCCTAAGGAAAACTATCCTTGGCTTGAAGGCGATCATTGCATGAAATATACGATTATCCTCACTCCAAACTACCTATATTATATCATCAAAACTATGAAAATAAGCATGAAATGATATAGAACTTACCTTTTTAGAAGTGGAATCTATTATCATAAACCATCAATTGCTCTTGCAAGGACGAGGCACGTTCAAGGCCATTAGAACCGTGCAGATTTGAGATCAAGTATAAAAGAGTAAGTACTAAAGAAAAGCAAGAATAAAAGAAAAAAAAATGTAACTTTGACTAAATAAGGAACAATAAGTAAAAGGAGGAACTTACATCAATTGTCACCACCCTTGAATCCACTCTCTCTTTTTTCTATGAATCTCTCTCTAATCTCAGTTACATAAAGAAACAAAACTTACATAAAGAAACAAAAATTACATAAAGAATAACAAAAATCTAAGTTAAAACTAAAGCAAAACCTAACCTAAGCTCTCTTTGCTGGAGTGGTACCTTTTTGCCTTTTGAAGTAGTGGTATTAAAAGGTTGACACGGATAAGAGAGAGCACGCTTGAAGATGAGACCAAATTGCTGACCTAACAGAAAAGATCTTTTGATAATATCTCTTTGGATCTCTATATTTTGATAATATTCCTTGATCCTTCAAGCTAACTAAATTGATTCTTCTAAATCTGATTTTAACTGTATTTATTGGCTTTATCTTCAGTTAACCAAATAGATTCAATTAAATCCGAATTTAACTGACTTTTATTTGGTCTTATCTTCTCTCCTTTCATTAAGAAAAACTTGCAGAATAAGACATTAAGATAAGAAATTAGCAGGGTTTATTATAAGATAGACGTAAGAATGTCATAATAGATATTCAATAAACGAGTATAATCACACCCCACACCTATCTTTTACCCATCCGTTAACTTAATCTAACACACTTTCATAGGAATCACGGTTGCACTTAACATGTGCAACAAGCTGTTAAACCTCTAGGTTATCCTTAGAGGATGAGTTTATCTCGTGAGGTTTTTAGTGAAGTACACCCATAAAATCCAAAAAGAAAGATAAATAAAGTGTTAGTATTTTGTAACACATTATGAAAGGATGAGAAAATATTTGAAGTATTATTGTCAAAATTCAAGTAATATATAAGTTATTATAAAATCAAACTATTCACTCTTAAACTTAATCTCTATTCAAAAACTTGTTATCAATCAAAATAAGGTGTCAAACTGTATTTCTCATCTAATCTATTATTTACCCTAAGTCATATGGACTTTCATGGCCGTGAAATTTTGACTCGGGGTTCTTCAACTCTAACTCTTATGCCTTATTTTTATAAATTTTTGGTGGTAATATCCTTAATTCTATTAGGCGTTCTAATCTCCCATGTAACGAGCCTTAGGTCGGTGGCTCCAAGCCGGACGGTTTAGAGCAGCGGGTGAGAAAACACCCAAAGTATAAATATTCACGCCTAATTATCTCGGGGTTCTTCAACTCTAACTCTTATGCCTTATTTTTATAAATTTTTGGTGGTAATATCCTTAATTCTATTAGACATTCTAATCTCTCATGTAACGAGTCTTAAGTCGGTGGCTCCCAAGCCGGACGGTCTTAGGATAGCGGGTGAGAAAATGCCCAAAGGACTTAAGGACTCGAGCAAACAAGGCCATAAAACTTAAGGATTTTATTAATTATAAGGACCATGATTAGGCGTGAATATTTATACTTTATGAGGCACAAATGCCCAGCTTAATCAGAGGATTTTTGATATATATATATATATATATATATATATAATATATATTAATATATATATATATATAATATATATATATATATATAATAATATATATATATATATAATATATATATAAGGCATAAGAATCTTTATTTTTGAACTCTAAGTGTATAAGTGTATAAAGTATGTATATTTCATCAAGGTAAAAATTAAGACTAAATTATTTTTCAATTTTTCTTCCTAACCCTATAAATTAAACAAATAATCTTATGTTGACCAAGTATAAGAAATTCTAATTATGATTCCCTATTCCTTAAAACTAACTTAGTTTCTTACAAAAAATGGGTTAAAATATGTTTTCTTTTTAAAAAGTTTATAAAAGTAAATAAAATATTATTTTAAAATTAAAGAAAACCTATGTTATGTTAGAACCCTCCCCCACACCTACCTCATGCATTGTACTCAATGTATGAATGGACACATATATGCATGAAGAAAGAAGAAAGAAAAAAAAAAAAATGTTATCTCAAGATGATGGTTCCGGTGGTGGTCTGATTGGACCAAGTGTTGTTGCCCAATCAAGAAATATGGTGGTTTACGTAACCCATTTTTATGGCCTCATTTTTATTTACATATTTACAATCCCCAATATGAATAGGATCATGTAAAATCCTATCGTGCAATTTTCTCCTTTATGACCAATCTTGGAATATCATCTCGGAGTCATTATGCTCTATACTAAATCTAACAAAGGAATGTGATTTTATGGAATGGATGATTTGAGCTCTGGAATATAAGAAGCAGGAACCACACTGACTCCGGTAAAAATTAAGATTCACATTTTTTCCATCAATGGAATATGACTTTCCAAAATAGGTGGTTCAATTTCAAAATCTATGGGTACAGGAATCAATGTTGGCTCAGGAAATGGGTTCAAATTGGATAAGAATATCAGAGTCAACATAGATTCAAAAATTATAATTGAATCACAAAGTTGTGGATCGAGGTTGCATTCATATTCAAGTTCAATTTTCTTGAAATGAAAACTTGCCAATTTGTTCAAAAATTTGGGATTGGTCAAGTTTAATATGTTGTGGTGGAATTGAGTCTTGGTTAAAATCTTCAAGACACCATAATTCTTGGTTCCTATGAATATGGCTAGATGAATCAGAAATGGTAAAAAATTAGGTAGGGAGAGTTTCCTATCGTTAATTGGGTTGACCAAATGATTCATTTGCGCTTTTAGCCTATTGATAGACTGGGTAAAATTAAGATTTGATTGGGTGAATTATTTTACTGAATCATGTTTTCTATTCTCTTTTTCAAGTCAATAGGCTCTTCTTGTTGTGGGGACTTGAAAAATAGAGTAAGGATCTTGGATTTGAAATGATGGGATTGTGAGTTCGTTAAGTTTTGAACTAGTTGCTCGGACTCATGCAAGAGTTCTAGAATCTTATCGTTGTTAGACTTGATCAAGGCTTCCATTCTCTTTTCAAAATCTGATTTTTCCTCTATAATTGTTCTAGAAAAGAAGTATGTTGGTAAGATGGTTGATAGAATGATTCAGAGGAGTTGTATCCCAACTGATTTGGTGAAGAATAGAGATGATGATTACAATATTATTCATAATATGGGACTGGGGCATATGTTGATTCGGATAAGACCAATCTGGCATACTTGATTAGTTAAAGTTATGAGAGGTGGTTGGTAATATCCGAATCAAAAGAGGTCGGGTGAAGGTTGGATCACTATATGCATTGGAATAATTGTAATTGTAATCCATATCACAATGATGTCAAAAAAATAAAACAAACAAATAAAAAACAAAAGAAAGAAAAATTCTAGCTTAAGTCAGGGTAGATCTTTGACTTAGATGACTCCTAACTGGTTAAACTGTTCACGGGAGGTATATTGCAGCAATCTGATCACAAATTAATCGGCCAGGTCAGGTAGGAGCAAAGCCAGTGGAGGTATCGGTGCCTAAGCAACGGGCCTAATTATGCCGAACCACTGTTCTTCGAGGTTTCGCCCCTCAATCTCTAACCTTGGACACCGATTTGACAAGAGTCAAACTCTAACATCTTCCCTCTTAGGTCAGTCTCCTATTTGACTCCGAAATGTCCCTAAAGCCAATGTCTACTCAATTTCAAGTTAGGCTTAGGTTAGTGAGTGAGGAGATGGTTTGTGGCTAAGGGAGTGTAATGACTTCCTATCTTATTGTTTATAGCACAAACTCTTAATTTATTTTAGTGCAGTGTACAAGTATATAGTAGAAGCAACACTTAAAGTATATGAATCACTTAAAATATGTTTTCTAAACTATATGCAATGTACACATACCTTTACTTCAGCACTCTTCAACAGTAATGTAATGTAACGAAATTAGACACGTGCCTAGAATACAATGTCTAAGCATTTTTTAAGCAATTAACAAACAAATGTTACTTGAATTAATACAGTGTGTACAATAGGCAAAATAAGAAAAAATAATAGTAGCAGAGACTTAAACTTTTAATTTTAATCAACTTGCAGAAAAGCAGGTTGGTAGTCCCCCACAAATACCACGCAAACGCTGCTTTGGACACGTTTCTATGGAAATATTGTGGTGCCCTGAGCTCTGCTTTCTAGAGCAGGGGCTCAAGGTTGCTATATGTCCACTGCAGTATTAGAGTCTTCAACTAAGCCCCTGAACACAAAAATAGAGGAGAAAGTTAAAACAATAAAGTAAATTAAAAAGATTAACTTACGTCCCTCCCTGGCAACGGCGCCAAAATTTGATTGAAATATACCTGAGCACAAAAATATGGAATTTAGAAATCGATAGCAAAGTTCTCAATTCTACCGCTATAGCAAGTGGTTATGCGGTTCGTGATCCACAAGAAAGGACTTGCGATGGAAGCATGTTAATAAATTCTTTTCAAGTTTACTAAAACTGGTTAAAATTCATGTTTTTGAAAAAAAAGGAAAAAGCTAAGTTAGAATAGAAGATGGAAGAAGTTTGAATTGGTGTTGTTGTAAAAGAACGGAAAAATTAGTTAAAAAGAAAGAATTAAAATGGTAAAGAAGAGTTGTTTTGGAAGTGTTTCTAATTATGAAATAAGAAGAAGAAAAGAAAGATCTAAAGTTTACTTATCTCACCTTAGATCCTAAGCAAAACTTTCCTCGGCTTGAAGGCGATCACCGCATGAAATATAAGATTATCCTCACTCCAAACTACCTATGTTATATCATCAAAACTATGAAAATTAAGTATGAAATGATAAAGAACTTACCCGTTTAGAAGTGAAATCTATTGTCATAAACTATCAGTTTCTCTTGCAAGGGCGAGGCACGTTCGAGGCCATTAAAATTATGCAGATTGAGATCAAGCATAAAAGAGCATGTACTAAAGAAAAGTAAGAATAAAATAAAAAATGTAACTTTGGTTAAATAAGGAACTGTAAGAAAAAGGAGAAACTTACATCAATGATCATCCTTGAATCCACTCTCTCTTTTTTCGAATCTCTCTCTAATCTCAATTACATAAAGAAACAAAAAATTTACATAAAGGAAAAAAAAAACCTAAGTTAAAACTAAACAAAACCTAAGCTAAGCTCTCACTGCTGGAGTGGTGCTTTTTGCCTTCTGAAGTAGTGGTATTTATAGTTGAAATAGATAAGGGAGAGCATGCTTGAAGATGAGACCAAATCGCTGGCCCAATAGAAAAGTATCTTCTGATAATATCTCTTTGAATCTCTAGATTTTGATAATATCTCTTTGATTTTTTAAGCTAACCAAATTGATTCTTCTAAATCTGATTTTAACTTTATTTATTTGGTTTTATCTTCAGTTAACCAAATAGATCCAATTAAATTCGAATTTAACTGGCTTTTATTTGGTCTTGTCTTCTCTTTCTTCATTCAGGCAAACTTGAAAAATAAGATATTAAGATAAGAAATTAGTAGGATTTATTATAAGATAGATGTAAAAATGTAATAATAGATATGCAAAAAACGTGTACAACCATCTAGCTGTATCTCTCCCATTGATCTTGAAGGACCTTTCACTGAATAAGAAATTTGAGGAGTGTTTCTTTCATTGGGAGCAGATACACTTAGGCCTAAAGGCTTTAATATGAGATTTTATTGATAAATACTATAACAAGACTTTATTGGATATCTTCCAAGCTTATTATGATGGAAATCTTGATCTCTCCTGCTTCAATACAGCCAACATCGCACTGATGCCTAAGATGGCAGGAGCTAGAAGAGTCGAAGATTTTCAGCCAATTAGTTTGATTAATGGTATCCTTAAAATCATATCAAGATTCTTGCATGCAGACTCAAGAAGAAAATCAGTGCATTAAATTGAACCCTCTCAATCTTCTTTCCTACATGGGTGATCTATTCTAGATCTTGTGGCCACTGCTCAAGAGTTCATGTCAGCATGCACCAAGTATCATTAGTCAGCTTTCTTTCTTAAGTTTGATCTTGCAAAAGCTTTTGATATGATAGATTGGTCCTTCCTCTCAAGGTACTCCAAGCTAGGGGTTTTGGTGTTAGATGGAGTGGATGGATCCTATCATTACTTAGCACAGGCTTTTTTAGAGTCCTAATCAATGATCAGCCAAGAGCCTCCTTCAGATGAAAACGTGAGTTGAGGCGGAGGGATACCCTTTCCTTAGTTCTATTTATACTAGGGGTGGATGTTCTATCACGGACACTAAAACTTGCTTATGAGGGGGGTTTGTTCAAAAAATTGGTCTTTGGAACCGGAGATTCCATGTCTACAGTATGCTAATGACACTATTATGCTCTACTTCCAGATCTTTCTCAGTCAAAAGGGTAAAGATACTTATATATAACATATTTTTGAACTGCTATCGGGGCTCTCCATTAACTTTCATAAATCATCTATATACCAACTTCAACCCCTAAGCTTGGATTTATCTCAGGTCTCTATCCTACTACATTGCAGAATGGAAAGTTTTCCTTTTACATACCTTGGTTCCCACCTAAGCCGACCACCCTATCTAAAGTCGATTGGCAGCCCTCATTGATAGAATAGATAAGAGATTATATGCTTAGAAAGGACATTCATTATCTCACAGAGGCAGATTAATTCTAGTCATTGCAGTTCTTACCAGCCTCCTTTCTATCTTATGTCATTCTTCCTCCTACCACAATGGGTGATGGATCACATAAACCATTTGTGATGTGCTTTCTTCTGAAAAGAGATAGTAGTGTCACCAGGGGGCAATGCTTGGTCAGTTGGGATTCTCTGTTCTCTTCCTAGTACGGGTGGACTTAAAATTTGTCGATTAAGGGACTTCAATATCTCCATGTTATCTAAATGGTGGTGGGAACTTCTGTCATTTATCAATCCCGAAGGGTCCATGTGGTCCATTATAATTACTATCTTCGACGAAGGCAGTTGAATCTACTGGATTAGCTCCCTGTGCCAGTATCCCCATTTTGGCAAATGTTACTACGTAAAACTAATGCTTGTAAACTTGAACTCAGGCTAAATTGTGGGCAGGGAACCTCGATGAGATTTTTGTAGTACTACTGGATTAGGGTGGTTCCCCTAGCCTATGCATTCCCCAGCCTTTTTGAGATGGTGTCAAATAAAGATGCATGGACTTAGTTCACAAATTCAGGATAGCTATTGGGCCCTCACCTTTTGTCATCCCTCTCTTCGACAAGACT
This sequence comes from Agave tequilana, assembly GCA_038442645.1. Taxonomy (NCBI): domain Eukaryota; kingdom Viridiplantae; phylum Streptophyta; class Magnoliopsida; order Asparagales; family Asparagaceae; genus Agave; species Agave tequilana. Next base: position 128,357 of record JAVJIF010005443.1, read on the forward strand.
CCAAGCATTGTCTGCTCGTATATGCACTCTTCGATGTCACACATTTCTAGATGTTCCAAATCAAATGACTTTGAAGGCGGGTCCATCCGCTAGTCTGCTCTCACTACCAGTTACTGCTACCTTAACAATCACAGGATAAAACAACAAAGAATTTATGGAAGATGGCATCACCACTGAAGATCAAGAAAACCACATGGCTTGCAGTCCATGAAATATTGCCTACTGGACTCTACTTACACAAACGCTACATTAGGCCATTGTCGTTGTGTATCTTTTGTGGAAATCACCCTGAGCCTTCTAATCACATCTTCTTATTCCGTGACTTTGCCTGTAGAGTGTGGGCCCTTATTGTGCCCCGGCTGGCCCTTAAATCCTGACCTATATCTCTCCAAAACTTGTGAGAGGACAGGCGAACTTCTTATATTCTTGGTGCATCTTGAAAGTTTGGGACATTCATGTGCAAGTCATGATCGGGTCCATCTGAAATCAATGCAACTTAAGGATCTTTAACAAAAAAATGATTATCACAGAAGAAGTCTCTCAGCGGGCTCTTTTCAACTCTGACCTCTGGAGTAAAACTCTCATTTAGCATTGTATTTCTTCTCCTTATATTGTATGTTATCTTTGTATTTTATTTTGTTCTTCTCTCCTCACTCGCTTTACGAGGGAAGTTTTCTCCTTTCCTGCCTTGTAATTTGCTCGTCTTTTCTAATAACATTCAAACTGGGCCTCTTAGGAATCATTTTCATCTCAAAAGAAAAAAAAAATGATGTGATGCTTCCCTATAGGCTATGTCATGTGAAATCAAGAAGCCAAGGGGAGACTAATATTTCATGTTACTGGTGGCGGAGCCAGGGGGCAGGGGGCACGTGCCCTCCCAGCTCCGGTCCCGCCCAAAGGGGCTTTTGGCCTCTGAATTATGCCCCCCTCTGACTTTCTAGCGTGCCAACAAGGCCCTCATCATCGGCGTAAGTCCTTCTGCCGATGCCTCTGATGCTTCTTCACCATCTTCATCATCTGCTTCCTGCTCCTCATCGCTCTCTGGCGCTGTCGCTTACCTCTACTTCAAGCCAGCCTCCCTCATTTTGGCTGCAGGCAGTTCAGACCCTGCGGTCCAACACCACCACCGAACTCGACGGCAATGGCATGTTTGTCAACACTGTGATGGTGGTGAAGATCTTCACGTTGAATCAGAACTAGGAGATCTTGTTGTCATACAGGGCGAGCAATGTGGCGGTTTACATTTTCGACAAGGATGGGGACATGGCGGCGGGGGACCGGGCTGATGTCGGGGTTTGTACAGTGGAGGAACAACGCGACGGTGATGAAGTACGCGGGGAAGGTGAAGGGGGTGTTGATGGACGACGCGTTGGGGCCATGGAGGTGAAGGGGGTGCTGGTGGACAACGCGGTGGGGCTGCGAAGGTGAAGGCTGTGCTGGTGGACAACGTGATGGGAGGGAGGCAGAGCCAGGTTTAAGAGCAAGGAGATTAGGTTTGGGGTCCAGATGAGGACAAGCGTCGGGGTAGGAGTCGGAGGGAAGATGACAAGTCAGGGCTTGACCCGGATCAACTTCCCGTCGGTGAGCTTGAAGCAAGTGAAGGGGAGGGATGCTGCCCAAGTGTGAAATATAGAATATTTGTAAATGTATTAAGAAACTAAATGTATATAAGCTACGTGATTTTTGCAAAGTCAAAAAAAATTAGAAGTAGATGTATAAATAAATGAACTAGTAGTTGTGAGCATGAATCATGATGTTTAGTTCTCACCTTGAGAAAGATCTCTACAAGTGCAGAGCAGTCTTTTGACAATATTGTGCCAATATACCTACAGATTTGCAAGCTGTCCATTTGTAAAAGTAAGTTGGCGTATTACAATCTATTACATTTATATTCAAATTAGAATAAGTTTAGAATTGTGACCTATTTTGATCATCTATTTACAGTTAATTATGTTAATACTTAACACAACAGGTGGCAAAACCTCTCAAAAAGTTTGAAGGAGCCATCCAAAAGGTACAAGGTGCTTAATGTTGAAATGTACAATTGGGAAAAGTTGTTAAGCTTTCCAACCTTCAAGCTCACATTAATATGTTTGTGAATGTGGAGGGTTAGTATTTGACCATCCCCCCGACACCCCCCCCCCCCCCCCCCCCCCCCCCCCCCCCCCCCGGGTTTCGGCCGATGGCCCGGTGAGTGCCCCCCCTCCTACGTCAGTCTCGCTCACTCTGAGATTGTCCGGTGATCTCACCGGATCTGAGCCCTATGCCATCAATCTCGCAAATTTAAACCAATTCTGCCACATGTTTTGCTTCCTTTGGGTCTCAAACCTTTTAAGTTAGTTCAAGATTTTTGTTTAGTATGCAATTTAAATAAATATGCTGAATTAATATGTGTGAGACTGTTAAAACTATTGAATTGACAGTAATGTATTTAATATTTGTCTTGGTCTTTTGTGAACTTGTTAAAGACTTAGTTGTGCTTATTGAAATAATAGTCATACCTCTACTTAAATTAGGTATGTGCTCGTTTACAAAGATGCATTTCGTGACATATTTTGTGCCCTCCCTCCCCCAACCCAACCCCCACAGTCTTTGAAATCCTGGCTCCGCCAGTGCATGTTACTGCCAATTGTGCATGTTACTGCCAATTCCCAGCCAGTCTGCTGAAAGGAAGAATGCACCTTCACAGCCATGCAATTTCGGAACATGAGAAAAAATCGGTATAAAAATCGTTTGGTAGAGAAATCGTTTGGGTACTATCTTCATAAATCGCAGTCCTTTTCGCTGATTTCTGGGGATATGAATTGATAACCTGTCTATTTTCAATTAATTTGATGATTAATGGAGGCCCTTTGTTTTGCTTTTATCGAAAACACAAACTGATAACATCATTTTTACTTCTATTTTTAATAGGAAATACTTGTAGCTTTCTTATCTCTCAAAATCACCAATATTAGACAGCTGATTTTCTAATATATAGTCTCTAAAACCATGCAATACATCACGTCAGCTGCAATTAGAACCAGTATTGGAATATAAACACAAAGAATTACTATTCGGTGATTTCTAGAGATTATGAGCTAATTTTAGTTAGAACACAGAATTATTTGATTTAGCATAGACAGAACAATTAGATGATCACAGTTATACATTAGTACGCGTAATAATGTGTGCAGTATATGTGCATGTACATGTACGCAACTAACACGCTGAAATGCCGTGCACACAATATGTGAATATTATACAGTCATTATTATGCATGTAAATATGCATGCATACATGTATCATATGTGAATAAATAGAATTTAACCCATAGCATACATTAGTACACATTGACAAGTATGCATATAAAAATGTTGTTAGAACTTAACCAGTGAATAACCCTAATGAGATTGTTTAGTGCGACTTCTATTCTCTGGACTTCAAGCAGCAAATTTCAGGTAGGCAATTGATGTCATGCCGGCAAACCTGGCTAACTACGCATTTAATTGGGAGCTTATGACCCCAATAATGACTCTAATCAATTATTATGATGCTTTTCTACTTTTGGGGAAGGTTTTGGGGATTCATGTGACACCAAGAAACTAAAGAGAAAGGAAGGGGGAGAAGGCTCAGCTGACTTTGTAAAAGAAAAGGAGCAAATGAGTCAGAGAGTTAGATGATAGGTGAAAAAAAGGGGGGGAGAAAAGGAGCTCTCTTTGTTCAAGTGCCTCCTATATATAAAAACTCACATGTCATGGACACTTGTAGGGGACACAGAAAAAGGAAACCAAAGAAAAAGGAAGAAGAAGAAAGAGAGAGATTGAGAGAAAGAGAGAGTAGTAGGGAAGAGAGAGATACATAGGGGGTGGATTGTGAGGTAAAGAGCCAGCAAGCCATAGCCATGGTAAGGCCTCCTTGTTGTGATAAGGTTGGCATCAAGAAGGGTCCTTGGACACCGGAAGAGGACATCATCTTGGTCTCCTACATTCAAGAACACGGCCCTGGAAATTGGAGATCAGTGCCGACTAACACTGGTAATATGCTTGTCTTCTTTTTAGTCTTGTTATCTCATCTTTCTCTCTCTTAATTTTATGCTTGTTTTGAGGCCTTAAGGATATTTCTTGGTCAAATTGGGAATGAGTACTGAGTGCTGGGTACATTTCTTGGGAGAACGCAGGGTTGATGAGATGCAGCAAGAGTTGCAGGTTGCGATGGACGAACTATCTCAGGCCGGGGATCAAGCGAGGGAACTTCACCCCACATGAAGAAGGGATGATCATTCATCTCCAGGCTTTGCTAGGCAACAGGTAAATTTTTCTTTCCATCCTCAGCAAAAACTAGCCTTTATATCTCAATCCAACAAATGGATCCTCGAAAACAGCAAAAGTTAAACCTGTATCATCCTTGTTGAATACTTTGTCCTCTAGCATCAATAAGTTTGTGAATCCTCAGCTAACTCCCCATATTTTTTTCATTCTTTGTAGGTGGGCAGCCATAGCATCCTACCTCCCTCAGAGAACAGACAATGACATCAAGAACTACTGGAACACTCACCTCAAGAAGAAGATCAAGAAGTATCAGCCAACCATCGACAGCTATGTGACTTCATCCGATACAGTCACGAGCTGCCGCCATATTGAACTTGCACCAAGGGGCTGCAGCAGTGACAAAGTAGTCCCACAGGCAACCATCACACACTCTACACTCCCTAGGTTCACTCACAGCTCCTCATCAACCTACGCCTCGAGCACTGAAAACATATCTAGACTCCTAGAAGGCTGGATGAGATCCTCCCCGAAAACAACTACTAATACTACTAATGCGAAGGAAGAACAGAAACAACAACGAAGGATCACCTTCAGCGGCAGCAGCAACGCGCCCATCCCTCAAGAAGAGCTCGAATCGCTGCTCTCATTCGAGAATTTGGGCTGCATTGGATGGGAGAGGTCGTCTGTGGATTCTGCAGCGTGCCACGGGCCTCAGTCCGCAACAACTACTGATGCTGACGAGGCAAAGCAGGGATCGGAGAGCAACCAGCCCCTTTGTCCATACTGGAGAAATGGCTTCTTGATGAGGCCACAGGACACGGAGAAGGCCTGATGGAGATATCAGATGCCATCTTCTAATGCTTTGTTTTCTGCAGATGCACAAGGATACCTGCATAGCTTATTACTGTACTATTTTCTACTGTTGTTACTACTACGACTACTACTACTTGTTAGGTTCCAAATGTAAGATAGTGAGAATGAGAGAAGTGTTTCATTCTAGCTTCCTAAAATAAAAATCAACTTGGGGTTTTCTGTCACAAGATTCATTCAATCATCACTAAGTCGAGAATTCAAATCGCTACTGCTACCACATGGAGCTTGTGTATGGGAAGGGGATGATGAGTAGGTCTCCTCACATGTGGGGCAAATCATGGCGTCTGACAAAAGAATCCGAACGATATGTGTGAAACAAAAGCAGGCAGTATAGCGGCGTTTAAATCTATGCCACCTCTGAAGGGCCAACATATAATTGAAGACAAAATTAACCAACTTACAGCTTCTGTAAGAAACTCTTGTAGCTACATTGAAGTTCTGGTGGTTATGCAATTGAAGACTGAAAAGGACATGGATGGACATTAACTCAGAGCTTTTAATGTGCAGTCCACATTTGAAAGACAAGTTTTTATGTGTGTGGGTGGCATCTGTGAAAAAGTTTTCTGTTGGGAGAAGGGCTTAGTGAATGTATATAGGGAGAATAACAACCAGATAAGGAAATTAGAATTTCTGCAAATATTTCATGCTGGAAAATTGTAGGAGTTGACATCATGTGATTCTATAATTTTAAGGGAAAACTCAAGTGCTTCTTGTTTGACAAGCATGCATATTTTAAAATTTTGAACGTATAAACTAAAGAAGCTAAATGATGATGATGATGATGAGTAATAAAATAAAAGGAGAAATAACAATGAGAGGAGAGTTAAGGTGATAGAAGAATGGGGTATAAGAGAAAAAAATGCAAGGGAAGGTGTTTCACTTATTTATTGCTAAGTGGATCGTCTTCTAAATGTGGAAAGTTTGATAGTTAAGGAGGGTAGAAAACCTTATTATATAAGGTAAGTGGGGTAAGGGTGCCACATTCTCCCTTTCCTTGGATGCCATTGTCAAGGACTCCCCCTTCACATTAAAGATCATGATCGGTAATTGGTGATTCCCACTAGCTTGTAATCACATGGCAAGCATCAATCCCATGTCCCATGATGATCTATACATGCGCTTGCCAACACGTGCGCGCGCGCACACAAAGGATAATGCCAATGGATCCCACAGAAGGACCCTTGTTGCCAAACAACTTGGTTATATAACAGGTTATATAACAATGTGCAAGTTCTCAACTTAAAGTCTTTTTTTGAGAAAGAAAAAAAAAGAGTTCTCATCAAAATTTAAATGAGTTGGCATGGGCCATTTACGGCTACCATAATCACCGTTCTGGGCAAGATACAAGATAGGATGGAAGCCAGGACCACAACCAAAAAGGAGGAGATAGTAAATGGAGTTGATTTTGCATGGGACCATATACATGGTTCTTTCTTTCAGAGTAAAACAGGCAACACAAAATTGCATGACTTGGGGACTTGCAAATTTTTCCTTGAGGAAAAATTGATGTTTGGCCGAAGGGACCTCTATTTTCAGGCACTTGAGAAATACTACCACCTTGCTTTCATTGGGATTCTGCTTTCATCTATGTTTGCACTTTCTCCCTGTTCAAACAAACATACATACTAAATTTTATGAAGGACCAAGAGTAGTACTACAATGTTACAGGAAGAGAGGACTGGAACCAGTATGCAAACACTTATAGCAGAAAAATGCTAAATCTACCAACATCATTTACTGACAACTTTATGGGGGGCATCTTAGATTAATCAAGTGGGAGCATCAGAAGAGAATAGTAGAAATGTCCTACATACAATGTGGGGCAACAATTGAAAGGATGAACTGTCTTCTAAAGTATTGAAGATAAGCCGATTTTAAGCGCAATTTCATGACTGATACTAGCAGAATGAATCCTTAGAGAAAACTAAAATCCCCAACCCAAGCACTATTATATGTTCGAATTTCCCTACAGAAAAATAGTATCCAATTATAAGCAACAGAACATTATATCTTCTGAAGACTGACATGAAAGATCACCTAGAGGGGGGGGTGAATAGGTGATTATGCTAATCTAGTCAACTCAATGCGGAATTAAAAACTAATTTGCAATTTCAACAAGAGATGCACACAACCAAGCCAAGCATATAAGTATGTATGAGCAATATGAATAGATGAAAGGCACAAAGTAAAGAGAGAGAGAGTAAGAGTCAATGAACAAGCGCAAACACCAAGATATGTTTCGAGGTTCGAGCACCCAGCTCTACATCCCCGCCTTCACCCAGAAGGATTTTAAGTCCACTAGCTTGTCCACAAAGGACTCCCACAAAGGGAACCTCCACCGAGGATTTGGGGCAATCACAATATAAGGAGTACCCAACTCCTCTCCTTACAAACACAACCTCCTCCTTGAGGCACAACTCCAAGCCAAAAACAATCACCTCACAACCCGAGGGATTAGCACAAAGCCAAGCAAGGATCACCTCACAACTTGAGGGATGCAAACCACTTCCACAAACAACCTCCTCAACCCAAGAGGGAAAAGCACAAAGCAAAGGATAGAGGGTTTACAACTTGGTGGTTCAACAACAACCACAAACAATCTCTTTTCCCCACACACAAGATCCTATAGAAAAGATAGTAGATTTTTGCTCAAGTGTGGAGAAAACCAAGGGATGGAAATCAAAAATCACAAAGAAAATCCTTGGAAAAACTGAAACAAAGATATAGAAGATGAATCAAAATCTTTTTCCCAAAAACCCTTTTCTTTGAATTTCTAAACCCTAGCAAAAACACCAAATAGATTGTTCAATTTGAATCAAAAAATTCTTTTAATTGCTGTGAAAACACCAGAGAGTAGGGAAAAATTCGCACAAAAAATCTTAAAGAAAAACTCTTTCCAATGGGGTATTTATAGACCCCAGAAAAATATAGCCGTTGGCAGCAGAAATGCCAGAAATACACTGCCGGTCGACCGTCCAACGGTCAATTTCTGCCCGTTGGCAGCTGCCGGTCGACCGCCCCGGTCGACCCAAACAAACAGAGAGCTCTGCTCTCAGTCCCGGTCGACCCGGCCAACGGTCAATTTCTGCCCGTTGGCAGCTGCCGGTTGACCGCGCCCGGTCGACCCAAACAAACAGAGAGCTCTGCTCTCATACCGGTCGACCGGTCCGGTCGACCGTCCCAGTGTCTCCAAACGTGCACAGATCTGTGCACGTCGGTCGACCGGCCCCGTCGACCGACTTCATCCTAGTCGACTTGGTCAGTTGACTTAGTCGACTGGTGAAGCCCGGAATAGAAAACTGGGTTAGAAACATATTTAAAAATTCTTTTATCATTTCTAAAAATCACCAAAAATAGTTTTATCATTTGCATTGATGTATAAACATGTGGTAAAAAGTTTAACTCAAATATCAATCAATATGAATTATTTTTGTGTCTTATCATTTTTACCAAAAACCAAAAACTGTATTTTCTAAAACTTGGATTTTGAATAGAAAATATGTTTTGTCCAAAACTCTTCCAAATACAAAAACATGATATTTAAACACTTTGAAGCATGATGCATATGGATAGAAATCTATATACATGAAACAAATATATATTATAGTTTTTATCATTAATTCCAAAATATGTTTTGTCAAAAATACCAAAACATATAATACATGAATAAGAGAGTCAAAACTAAGTTTGTCTAGGAAATTAAAGCATGCATGTATATAGAACAAATCATATATACATTAAACCATGTAAACTTGTTTTGAATCTATCTATTCATGAAAACCAAGATCGGTTAAACCTAAAACCGAAAAAACCAAAAATCAATATTCAAAACATGAAACGTGTGTGTTGTGAACTTGAGCATCATCATACTATTCTAATCTTTACATTTTGGATCTAAACACAAAACTAAACTATGGTACCGAAGTCTTCTTGCAGAGCGCAAACTCCAAGCTGACTCGATCCAAAACTCCTTGATCCATCGAGCAAGTGCTATATGTGATCTTTGACGCTCGGGCTTTTGAATCAACTTGTGAAAGATGTGTGGAAGCTTTCACCAACTAATAACTTGATTAATGATCTGAAACTAAAATATAAGATTATTAGTACACATAACTACATGAGTTAATCATCATCAAAACTAGAGTGGAAGGCCTTTGGGCCAACAATCTCCCCCTTTTTGATGATGATAAAACTCATGGAGTTATATATGCATGGATTAAAATTAAGCTTCAAAGAAGCTCCCCCTTAACTCATGCATAACCAAATAAATATAATGAATGTGCAAAGAAGGCTCTTAAACATGAATCATGAAACATGCATATCTATGCATAAACAATAAAGGGTTCTAGATACCAATGAAATGTTCAAAAACAAAACATACAAAACATGCTCTAGATACCAATTCCAATGAAGTGTTTAAAACAAAACATGCTCTAGATACCAATTACACTCTAGAGATACCAATTACAAACATCCAATTACAAAACATGCATTAGATACCAATTAAAATTAAACTAAATTAAACTTAATATATGCAAAACAAAACATGCATAAATACCCAAATTCTTCTCCCCCTTTTGTCAATCATCAACAAAGGGGGTAAAAATCAAAACAAAACAAATCTTCTCTCTTTTCAATAAGGGTAAAAAGCAAAGCCAAATCAATTGAAAAATCAATAAATATTTCTCCCCCTTTTTGTTCGAAATAATGAATCAATAAAAAATAAGATTTTCCTTTTTGTCTAAAACAAAAACAAAGTCAACTAGAGGTGACAATCAATTAAGGTACCAATTGAAAATATGTTAAAAAAATAGCATCTTGATACCAATTGAAAGGAAACAAACAAAAATATTGATACCAATTTTAAGCAAAAACACATTAAACATCTTGATATCAATTGAAATTAAACATAATAAATCTTGAATGTCTAAACACACATATTTTGATACCAATTGTAAATCATTTTCATTTAAACATATGATACTAATTTGAAATTTTCAATCATAAAGTAAGGGAGTGGGAATCAAATACCAATTGAAAAATCACCAATTGAAAGACAAAATCAAATTTTCTCCCCCTTTATGAAATACCAACTAAAATGATGCAAGGGCTTGATACCAATTTAAAAGTAATCAATTGAAACAAAATTGAAGCTCAAGCACTAGCATAAACAAAATTTTGTGCTTAAAGATATAGGGATATAATAAGCACAAATAAAACATATATATGTATGAAAAATAGATACCAATAGAAATTGATATTCTTGGAATGAAGCATACATACATACAAACACATATGAGTATACAGGAAATGTCAAGATTGATACCAATTGAAAGAATTCAATGATACCATTAAAATAACAATAATATCAAATGTATATCTCATATTATCTATACCTCCCAATCATGGTTCAAGTTTTAAATGATTTTCATTATAAAGTATGCATGAACATGATCTCCCATCCATCCTCCCATAAATGGTAGGGGTTTTCAAAAATAGGTTTGAAAATAAGCTTTGTTTGAAAATCTCTACCATAGTGAAGAATACGAACTAGTTATAGGAAAATTTTTAAAAACTAGTACGAAATCCTTCAAGTAAGGAATAAAACAAAATTGTTTTTCATGAAACACATGTAAATCACATGATCACTAAACACTCAAAATCCATAAAGCTCATATCATAGTCTCATGAAAAACAAATCATGAGAAAACTAACAAGGTGAGTGTACAAGTAAAATGTGACACATATCAACATGAAAATATTCAATTAAACTCATATGAAATTCCTTGAAAACATGAAATTCATCCAAACGACTTAAACTTCAAGGCATATGTATGTCATGTACAAACTAAAGTATACATACATATCCTAAACACAATGAGTCCACAAAAGTATATGCATGAAGGCATGTGGCTCAAGGATGTACAATGTATAATCAATAGTTTGGACAAGATACACATATACATGAAGTTAAACAAATAAACACAAAATCAAGAAAAACTAAATTTCACCAAAACTAATTTCATTTCAAGGTATATGTATGAATTGTCAACACAATAAGTATACATACATATCCCTAAACACAATTGAGTCCATATATATAGATTTGCATGAAAGGCAAATGACTCAAAGGGTATACATGTATATCTTAAGGTTTGGCAAATAAACATATACATGAAATGAAAGCTCATACACATAAAACAAATCCAAAAATAGGAATACGAGTTTAAAATGCATGAATCATCAAAACTAGGCTATACTAGCACATTTAATGGGTACAAATAAGCATCCAAGTACAAACATATATAAAGATTTATTTGTGTCCCATTACATGTGCAAGTATAAATTCTAGTCTTAATGAAAACTAACATCTAAATAAGTAATCAAATCATTAAGCACAAAACGGGATATAAATCAACATGAAAGACATAAAAATGATCATGAAAAACATTCACATGCTATTAGAATCAAGAAATACACAATAGCCTATAATCATCAAAACATGTTGCAAAATTAGAAATCATACAACACATCACCATTGTTAAACTATTACAACACAAGTTATTTATCAAAACATGAATCATTAAAACACAAAGTCATAGTCAAACATGTGATTAGCATGACAAAGACATGTGCATTAGATCTATGATTAACATGATAGCTAAAACATAAAGAGAACACAAAATATGGGTCCATATTAAACAAGGGTGTCTCAACAACTAATCATGTAAAGCATAAGTCTAATAAACATGGCAAATATCATACTAAACATGAAATAATAAAACATGATTCAACAAAACAAAAATCATAAACATCCACATGATCATTATGTATATGCATGTGCATTAGATCTAGGGCATACATGTTAGTTTAAACAAGGTGAGAACACTAAATATAGATCCAAATAAGACATGGGTGCTCAAGTAACTAAACATGTATAACACTATTCTAATGAGCATGGCATAAGCATAATGAACAATAAACCATGGCATGCTAAATAGATGAACATGAAAAGCATGCAATTAAAAATGGGAGTTAGAGAATGATACCAAAACCGATGAAGGTGCATCTCTAGTTCTCCAACCACGGTGGTCCTCCCACCAAATCTCCTTGAGAGTGAAGCATCCAAATGGTTCTCTTTAGGCACGGAACGCATCCACTCTAAGGCACCAACACTCTCACGTTTTGCGAGAGCTCCCACCTACATCAAAAAGTATAGAGGTGGTCTTTGGTACCAATTTCTTTGTGGGTCACGGGGTTAGTATCCTTTCTAACCCAAACAAGATTAGTTGTTAAATTTTCATGATAGATACGATCATAACAAAATCTAGCAAGATGACCTTTTCGGCCACAATGTGTACATATGTACACATGAGCATACGTACGATGGTGGTGACCGTGGAAAGCATGTGTATGCCGTGAAGAGTGAGCATGCAAAGATGGACCTTGTTTCTTACGAACCAAGGTTTCCAAACGTGAATGATTCAATGTGCATTGGCTCAAAGTGGAGCCCAAACATTCAACACTCATCTTCAAAACATTTATATCATTTTCAATGGTGGAAGATAAAGTGGAGCATGCCATAGGTGTGCTAGAAGAAGAAGAAGCTATACTAGCATGGCACACATGAGAATCAATTTCAATTTTCAAAGATTCATTTTTCTTCAACCAAATCCAATTTCTTTGTAATTGAATCAATTTTATTTTTCAAAACAAGGTTATCTTTTAAAACAAAATCTAATTTAGAAGATAAAACCTCATTGGTTTTCACACATCATTGCAATCATTTTGTTTTTCAAAATCTCAATCTCATCAAGGGCAAGGTCTAGTTGAGATCTTAGTGAGTCACGTTCACTAGTGATCTCTTCCTTTTCTTGCAAAACCAATTCAAAATTAGAACACAAATCCTTCAATTCATTTTTCAAAACAAGGTTATCCTCTTTCAAAAGATTGTGTTTTTCCAATAAATTTTCAAGCTTTTGAGCAAGTTTCAAATTTAAAGTTTGAACTTCAAAAACAACCATGGCAATAGGAACTAGAGCTATCATCTAATTGAGTGTCCGATTGTACCTCAAGGGAGTTTTTCTCTTGGACCATGAAGTAATGCTCTTCGGACTTTTCTCTCTTAGATCTTCTCATCTTGTTGATAATCCTTGGAAGCTCGGGAGACGTCAAAATCTCCAAACTGCAAAAGCCGAATCATAACGATCAAACACCGGTAAAAGATGTTCACTAAGAGATGCTCTAAGTGTTCTAAGTGCTAATGCATTTGCCTTCTTATGCTTGCTACTATTAGGGAATGATTCCATAGTGGAGGCTTGATAAACTAGGTGTCCTAGTCTTTTGAAATGGCTACTCATATTGGCCTTCAAACATCAAGTCTAATATGATCAAACATAGGAGGGCTATCCATGAGTGTAAACTAAATGAGTGCAAATGAATAATGCAAATGAAGATTAGCAAACCAAGATCTCACTCCTAGGTGGTTAAACCTAAATATCAGGACCACTAGCTCTGATACCAATTGAAAGATCACCTAGAGGGGGGTGAATAGGTGATTATGCTAATCTAGTCAACTCAATGCGGAATTAAAAACTAATTTGCAATTTCAACAAGAGATGCACACAACCAAGCCAAGCATATAAGTATGTATGAGCAATATGAATAGATGCAAGGCACAAAGTAAAGAGAGAGAGAGTAAGAGTCAATGAACAAGCGCAAACACCAAGATATGTTTCGAGGTTCGAGCACCCAGCTCTACATCCCCGCCTTCACCCAGAAGGATTTTAAGTCTACTAGCTTGTCCACAAAGGACTCCCACAAAGGGAACCTCCACCGAGGATTTGGGGCAATCACAATATAAGGAGTACCCAACTCCTCTCCTTATAAACACAACCTCCTCCTTGAGGCACAACTCCAAGCCAACAAATAATCACCTCACAACCCGAGGGATTAGCACAAAGCAAGTAAGGATCACCTCACAACTTGAGGGATGCAAACCACTTGCACAAACAACCTCCTCAACCCAAGAGGGAAAAGCACAAAGCAAAGGATAGAGGGTTTACAACTTGGTGGTTCAACAACAACCACAAACAATCTCTTTTCCCACACACAAAGATCCTATAGAAAAGATAGTAGATTTTTGCTCAAGTGTGGAGAAAACCAAGGGATGGAAATCAAAAATCACAAAGAAAATCCTTGGGAAAAACTGAAACAAAGATATAGAAGATGAATCAAAATCTTTTTCCCAAAAATCCTTTTCTTTGAATTTCCAAACCCTAGCAAAAACACCAAATAGATTGTTCAATTTGAATCAAAAAACTTCTTTTAATTGCTGTGAAAACACCAGAGAGTAGGGAAAAATTCGCACAAAAAAATCTTAGAGAAAAACTCTTTCCAATGGGATATTTATAGACCCCAGAAAAATATAGCCGTTGGCAGCAGAAATGCTAGAAATACACTGCCGGTCGACCGGTCCGGTCGACCGTCCAACGGTCAATTTCTGCCCGTTGGCAGCTGCCGGTCGACCGCCCCGGTCGACCCAAACAAACAGAGAGCTCTGCTCTCAGTACCGGTCGACCCGGCCAACGGTCAATTTCTGCCCGTTGGCAGCTGCCGGTCGACCGCCCCGGTCGACCCAAACAAACAGAGAGCTCTGCTCTCTTACCGGTCGACCGGTCCCGTCGACCGTCCCAGTGTCTCCAAACGTGCACAGATCTGTGCACGTCGGTCGACCGGCCCGGTCGACCGACTTCATCTTAGTCGACTTGGTCAGTTGACTTAGTCGACTGGTGAAGCCCGGAACAGAAAACTGGGTTAGAAACATATTTAAAAATTCTTTTATCATTTCTAAAAATCACCAAAAATAGTTTTATCATTTTGCATTGATGTATAAACATGTGGTAAAAAGTTTAGCTCAAATATCAATCAATATGAACTATTTTTGTGTCTTATCATTTTTACCAAAAACCAAAAACTGTATTTTCTAAAACTTGGATTTTGAATAGAAAATACGTTTTGTCCAAAACTCTTCCAAATACAAAAACATGATATTTAAACACTTTGAAGCATGATGCATATGGATAGAAATCCAATATACATGAAACAAATATATATCATAGTTTTTGTCATTAATTCCAAAATATGTTTTGTCAAAATACCAAAACATATAACACATGAATAAGAGAGTCAAAACTAAGTTTGTCTAGGAAATTAAAGCATGCATGTATATAGAACAAATCATATATACATTAAACCATGTAAACTTGTTTTGAATCTATCTATTCATGAAAACCAAGATCGGTTAACCTAAAATCGAAAAACCAAAAACCAATATTCAAAACATGAAACGTGTGTGTTGTGAACTTGAGCATCATCATACTATTCTAATCTTTACATTTTAGATCTAAACACAAAACTAAAATATGGTACCGAAGTCTTCTTGTAGAGCGCAAACTCCAAGCTGACTCGATCCAAAACTCCTTGATCCATGGAGCAAGTGATATATGTGATCTTTGACGCTCGGGCTCTTGAATCAACTTGTGAAAGATGTGTGGAAGTTTTCACCAATTAATAACTTGATTAATGATCTGCAACTAAAAACACAAGATTATTAGTACACATAACTACATGAGTTAATCATCATCAAAACTAGAGTGGAAGGCCTTTGGGCCAACATGACAAATACTAGCGTAGATTCATCTCTTGATCTGATTCTTGAATTTCAGTATCTTCATACTGACAGAGATCCTTACCTGTGAATAAAACATATGATTCCTGTTTGGTCCTCTCACGCCTCAACCATCCATTAATGAAAAAGAAGAAAGAAAACCCTACAGCTACTGTTCTATTGATAAGAAACCCACACTAACTCTCAACTCGCGCTATAAATTATTCTGCACAATTTCAGAAAAAAATGAGGCTACAGGGGTGCCACTTTACCTTTTGTTTCGATCTCCACGTTGCTTGCCGGTCGCTCATGACATGGCGACATCGGATAGACTCTAATGTGGACCTGTTACGAAGAGTCTAGGTTTATGCAGATGACCGATATTTAATTCCAGCTAATCCGGTGCTTAATTGCAGTCAGGTTAGTTCAAAGTATGAACCAGATGAATCCTGTCAATCAATGTGCTTAAGCTTCCTCTAGAAGAATGTTTTGCTTCTTACTAATATGAGAAAGTATCATTCATGCAAAGATATGATGTTACTTCATTCATGCAATGATATGATGTTACTTCCACTAATTATCAACACATAATAACCCCTCCCTCGACAAAGTGAACCCCAATTAGGTTACATCCGACTATTTACGCAACAATGATATTTACACTTACGTTACAAAATATTACTCTATCATATTTCCTTTTCTCTTAAATGTACGTCAACTCATTTAATCTCTCTCACATTTTAAGGATTCAGTGAGGGGAGAAGACACAGGTCTATTTAATTAACAATGCTTGTATTTAGATACTATGCCAGAGACTGAATAAAGGAGGGCAGGTTATCTTCATAAATTTACTCCAGTATATATATTTTATCTAGCTCATCAAAATTAAGAATTCAAAGAAGCCATCCTGTACTGAGCCAAACTTCATGCTTGAAAACACATCATATTTAGTGGTAACTGTTGCGAAATTGATATCCTTTGGTGCCAATTGTTGCGAAAATGATATCCTCTCATACCAATTGTTGCGAAATTGATATGCTCTAATACCAATTGTTATTTTGACTCGCAGGATCGATGTTAGCGAAACTTGACAATATGAACAGTACTTGCAAAAAGAAAGCTTGATGTAAAGCAAACTAACAATACTTAAACAAAAGAGTAATAAAGAAAGAACATAAGGATTTAACGTGGTTCGGTCCAAACTTGGCCTACGTCCACGGTGAAAGAACATGAGATAGCTTTATTAATAAACTTAGCATAAAGAGATCTAACATTCCTCTTTATGCAACAAAAGTATTCACCTTCCACTTGAATCTAGTCCTAAATTACAAGAGTATTACCTTCTCTCTATGCGCCTTCAACTTGCTCCTCTCTTTCATGGCTTCCTCTGATGTTATTTACTTGAGATTTTTTGTTGTAGAGACCCCTTGAGACTTGTTTGGTTAAGATAATTATAATGCTTGATTACAACCTTTAATTATAGGATTTTACAATACAACTCCTACTTGGACTATGAGATGATCTTGGCCTTTAGATGGTTGAAGAATCTTGATCAATCTTTTTATGAATTGATCTCCTTGATCTAAAAGCATTCTAGGCCCTTTAATCTTTAGAAACTAACCTCATTGAATAGGAGCTAAATCTTATTCATACTCCTCTTGAAAAGGAAACTCACAATCACCTGAAAAGGAAACTGTTTCATCTTAATTTGCTTCTTCCGCTTCAAGCCATCGTCTTCTTCAACTCAATTGAATTTTTTTTGACCATCATCTCTTCTTGAAAAATAAGGCAAAATCCTAATAATCTCCACTTTGACTTATTTTTCAATTCTTTAGCAAAACAACTTAAGATCTCAGATTAATACCTTGATTCTTTCCTTGGTTATAACCGTACCGTGAAGCCTTTAACTCTTGCCCCTCTTCCCGGAGCTTTTGGCTGATTTACAAACATGGCTTGGGCCATCTCAGGCCTTGCCTGAGTGCACCTTTTCTCTTACTCACAACACTTTGACCCGGTTCACGTGTTATTGTAGTCTTCCTTGAAGCTCCACCTCGCGATGAACTCCCTTCCAAGCTTATTCTTGAAACTCCACCTCGAACTGAGTTTCCTTCCTTCAGCTTATATAACTCTAAACACTTCTCTCCTTTCACGATTACCATGTCTCCTTGGCTAACTGTGACGACGTCTTGTTGTACTTGAATTTGGCATTCTTCTTCTTCCAGCACCCTTATGGATATTAGATTATACCGTGCTTCCGAGACATACCGGACCGCCTCCAGAGTGAAAAACACCTAGAGGGGGGGGGTGAATAGGTATTAATGTTAATCTAATGATCTTTTTAAACAAGTATGTATGTATGATGCAACCGGTCACTCAAAACAAGAAATTGAAGCCGAATTTCCGTGAAGGGCTCTAGAACTTCTCCTCTTTGATTCCTCTAGATTATGAGTTGAGGCGCGTAATTGCTTTCTTGTTGAGATGAGTAAAGATCGAAAAATGTAAGTAAATGAAATAGGTAAAATAATGAAGTGCAAGCAATAGGTATCACAAGATAAAAATGTAAAGTAATGAAAAACAATAAGGAAACCAATCGCAAACTTAAGGAATTTGTTTCAAGGTTCGAGCCACCGCTCTACGTCCCCGCCTCCACTACTGTGAAGGATTTTCACTAAATCCGCAAAGAAAATTACAAGAGGTCTACACAAGACCGGAGTACCGAACTCCCACCAATCCAACCTCTACACAAGAGGGATCTCAACACAAAGAAAATACAAGTAACAAGGTGATCAAAAAGACCACAAACTTCTCTCTTACAACTCCTTATAGAATGGGAATGATTTTTGGCTCAAGAAGTGAAGTGAGAAAATTCAGTTATAAAGAAGTAAGAAAAGAACTTGAAAACCACTGAAAAACTTAAACCAAGAATGCACTTTAGAAAGTGAGAGCTTTGAAAACTTTTCTTTCTTTTGGAAACCTAAAACAATGGGGATTTTTCTTGAATTTAACAAGGGACCAATGCCATCTATTTATAGGGATTAGAAGAGATCTAATCATCATTAAAACTAGGCTAGTAGGTCAGGAAATAGCCTCAGGAAATTCAGAAATAGCTGAAAGATATATCAACATCAAATCCAAAAAAAACAGTTTTCAATAAACTAGCCGTTGAGGGCTGCTGGCGGCTGTCAGTCGACCGGTCCGGTCGACCAGCAGTATATCTGGCAAACTAGCCGTTGGACTTGGTCGACCGGTCGGTCGACCGGAGGCTAAATAAAAAATATAAGTTTGTTCTGTCGATCGACTGGCCCGGTCGACCGACAAAACCTGAGAGCAAGGGTGAGTCAGTCGGTCGACCAGTCCAGTCGACCGGCAGACGTGCACAAACATGCACGCCAATGCCACAAGGCCCGGTCAACCGTGCGGTCGACCAATCAGGCCTGAAATAGATCCGGTCGACCGCCGGTCGACCGTTGGGCCTGAAACAGTATTTTTATGGGAAAAATTTTGAACTTAGAAGAATTTTTAAAATATTTTTAAATGGCTAGATGATTAAGTAGCATGCTATAAGAGTTGGTATACATGATATAAACAAGATGTAAAAATATAAAATATTTAGAGACATGTATATCAACCAAGACATGTACCTAATCCAACTATCCAAAACAAAAACTGTATTTTGAAAAAAAATGAAAGTGTGTGTGTGTTTTCTTGAGCCAACTTATAATAACCTCATTCTTTAACAAACTAATTCTTATAATAGTTCTAGGTGTCTACAAGATCTTCAAATTAGGGCTTCTCCATATGCAATGTTGAATAGCTTGAATCCTTGAACCCGAATTGAGTTAACTTGAGTAAAAAATACCTTCCTTTAGGGAAGAACATATCATGAATCCTTAGAACCCTGAAACACACTTAAACACTAAAATATGATTAGTACAAATAACTATATATGTTTTATAATCATCAAACTCAAAAACCGGGTGATTGTAACCTTGGGCCAACAATCTCCCCCTTTTTGATGATGACAAATCATATGAGTTATTTAACAAAAAAAATGAGAAAAATGGGAAAAGAGCTTGGAAGCTCCCCCTCAAAACATGCTATATATATGAATGGCTATATACATGAATAAATAGTAAAAATAAGAACTTGGCATAACAAGGACATAAGAGTTCAAAACATATACTCAACAAATAATAACTCAAAACATAAAGCACATAACTCAAAACTCAAAACTCAAAAGCTCAAAACTCAAAACTTAAAAACTCAAAAATAATAAACTAACTTTTTTTCACCCCTTTTTGTCATACATCAAAAAAGGGTAAACATCTTTTTTATAAAAAATCTTTAAGATTCCATAACACAAACATTCAATTCTCCACAAATAAAACAAAATCTAGTATAGTCTAATGGTTTTGTAAAAATATCGGCAAGTTGAAAATCGGTAGAAACATAATCAATGTCAATATCACCCTTTTCATAATGATCTCTAAGAAAGTGATCCCGAATGTCAATGTGCTTAGTCTTACTATGTTGATTTGCATTTTTAGTCATATGAATAGTACTAGTATTATCACAAAATATTTTAATATGATCAAAATGCAAATCATAGTCAAGGAGAGTATGTTTCATCCAAAGGACTTGTGCACAACAAGCCCCGTCGCAACATACTCCGCCTCGGCGGTTGAGAGGGTTACAAATTTTATTTCTTGGAAGACCATGAAACAAGACAATTATCAAGAAATTGATATGTTCCACTTGTACTCTTCCTATCCACTCTATAACCCGCATAGTCGGCATCCGAAAAACTTGTCATGAAAAATTGTCCGGTCTTTGGATACCACAAACCCATTTCAATTGTTCCCTTAAGGTATCTAATAATGTGTTTTATCGCAATCAAATGGGACTCTTTAGGACACGATTGAAATCGAGAACAAAGACATACACAAAACATAATGTCTGGTCTACTAGCCGTTAAATATAACAAACTACCAATCATACTACGATAAAGTTTAATGTCTACATTTGTACCTTATTCATCCTTGTCAAGCTTTGTGGTGGTAGCCATGGGGTTTTGCTTGTCTTAGCCCCTTCAAGCCCAAATCTCTTGATAAGTTCCTTCGTGTACTTGACTTGATTGATGAAAATCCCATCCTTCCTTTACTTGATTTGGAGACCAAGGAAGTAGTTAAGCTCGCCCATCATAGACATCTCAAATTCCTCCTTCATGCATGATTCAAAAGCTTTGCAAAGATTTTTATTAGTAGAACCAAATATGATATCATCAACACATATTTGAACTATAAGTATATCATTATCAACATGTTTGGTAAACAAAGTAGTATCTACTTTTCCTTTATTAAAGCCATTAGAAATAAGAAATGAAGAAAGTCTTTCATACCAAGCCCTAGGGGCTTGTTTTAAACCATAAAGAGCTTTGTCTAGTTTGAAAACAAAATCCGGATGTGTAGGATCAATAAACCTGGGGGTTGTTCAACATACACCTCCTCTTCAATAAATCCATTTAAGAAAGCACTTTTTACATCCATTTAAAAAAGTTTAAAATCTTTATTGAAGCAAATGCAAGTGTCATCCGTATAGGTTCAAGCCGTGCTACGGGTGCAAAAGTTTCCTCAAAATCGATACCTTCGACTTGAGTGTAATCTTGGGCCACTAACCTAGCTTTATTCCTAATAACATTTCCCGACTCATCCAACTTGTTCTTAAAGATCCACTTAGTACCAATTGTTAGTCTATCATGGGGCCTAGGAATAAGATGCAAAACTTAGTTACGCTCAAATTGATTGAGCTCCTCTTGCATGGCAAGCAACCAATATGAGTCGCCCTCGGCTTCGAGGATGTTCTTTGGTTCAAAGTGAAAAATAAATGCATAGTGCCCACAAAGATCATGAAGTTTAGAGCGAGTAGTTATCCCTTTTGATACTTCACCTATAATAAGGTCCTTAGGATGATGTGGATTGAATCTCCAATCTTTTGGAAGTGGTTGAGTAGTCTCCACTTCAACTTCTTGAACTTCATTTTCTTCATCACCCTTTGGCATGTCTTCAAGAGTAGGTGAGTCCTTCAAAGAAATTTTCTTCATGTCTTCGTTTAGGGAATCTATTTCTACAACATTCTCAACAAACACATTAGATTCCTCAAACTTTACATGTATAGATTCTTCAATAGTCAAGGATGACTTATTGAATACTCTATAAGCTTTATTAGTGTTAGAGTAACCAACAAAAATTGCTTCATAAGACTGCATCAAATTTACCTAAATTATCTTTAGTATTCAAAACAAAACATTTACAACCAAAAACTTTAAAGTATGAAACATTTGACTTTCTAGAAAAATAAATCTCAAAAGATATTTTAGAAGTGTTTTTGCATAAGAAAACCCTATTTGATATGTGGCAAGATGTGTTAACGGCCTCGGCCCATAGATAATGAGGGAGACCGTACTCATTTATCATTGTCCTAGCCATCTCTTATAATGTACGATTTTTCCTCTCAACAACTCCATTTTGTTGTGGAGTTCTAGGACAAGATAGTTCATGCTTAATTCCATGTTCTTCACAAAAAGTGGTAAAGGGTTGGTTATTAAATTCACCACCTCTATCACTTCTTATTCTTAAAATAGAAGAATCTTTTTCCTTTTCAACTCTTTTCTTAAAGGCTTGAAAATATGAAAAGGCTTGATTTTTGTGTTCTAAAAAGAAAACCCAAGTAAAACGAGAGAAATCATCAACTAAAACGAAAGTAAAACAATTCCCACTTAGACTTTTGGTTTGTGTAGGACCAAACAAATCCATATGGATCAACTCCAAAGGTCGTGATGTCATGATATCCTTGATTGACTTGAAACAGGACTTGGTTTGTTTTCCAAGTTGGCACGCATCGCAAATGCGGTCCTTTTCAAATTTGAAACAAGGAATACCTTTCATCATTTCCTTATTGTTTAATCTAGATAGATGGTCAAAAGAAATGTGGCCTAATCTTCTATGCCACAACCAAGAGTCATCATCGAGGGCTTTCAAACAAGTAGCATTAGATAGCATATTAGACATGTCAATTATGAATAAAATTCGGAAAATATACATGTATTGGATTGTCTATCAATAACACTACATGCTAGGTCATCAAAAATAACATTAAAACCTTTATCACAAAGTTGACTAACACTCAAGAGATTATGCTTGAGGCCATCAACTAAAACAATATTTTCTATTAAAGGAGATGTACCAAGTTTAACATTACCTATACCAATGATCTTTCCTTTGGCGTCATCTTCGAAGGTGACGGTGCCACCTTCATGGTATCTTGATAGGATTGCGAAGTTGTTGATATCCCAAGTCATGTGCCTTGAGAACCACTATCAAGATATCACAACCCCTTACGTCGTTGGGCTTTGGAATGTACCTACATCATTTAACAAATTTGTTGACTTTGGTACCCAAACTTTCTTGGGTCCTTGAATGTTAGTATTCCGAACCCAAACATGATTATGCAATGCATTAATCCTATCATAGCAAAAATTAACCAAATGACCTTTACGGCCACAATATGTGCATGAAAAAACTTTATCATACATGAATGCATGATGAGTGTGTGGAGAGTGGGCATATTTAGGGTGCTTGGCATGATGTAAGGGTTGTGATTTATGAACATGAGTATGAGTAGCATGTGACTGTTTCTTAGGGACATGTCTCTTAGGAAACATAGCCTCTAGTCTAGTTTTATCAAATTCACATTTCTTCAAAACTACTCCTAATGAATCAATTTTCTTCTTTAGCAAGAAAATCTTGTTTTCATCAATTTGTGAAAATTTACCTTTGCAAGAAATTTTATAGTCATCGAAATCATTTTGAGTAGAAGATAGAGTTGAAAACAATTCATCTTTTTCTTTTGTAAGAATGAAAACCTTGTGGTTGAGTGATTCATTTTCCTTTTTCATTTTCAAGTATTTCTTTTTGAGAAAATCATAGTTATGAGATAGTTCTTCAAAAGCTTCTCCTAATTCATCTATACATAGTTCACAATCAATAGATGTATCGGGAGATACCTTGCTTGTGCTTTCATTTGCCATGAATCACATGTTGGCGGTGTCGACTTCCTCATCGGATTCACTCTCCGAATCCCAAGAAGCCTTTAAAGCTTTCTTTTTGTATGGCTTCTTGGAGGTGGAGGGTTTGCCTTTGTTTTCCGGACATTCCGCAACAATGTAACCCAGCTTCCGGCAATTGAAGCAAATGATTTTCTTCTTTTCTTTACTTTGCCATCTCCTTTTATTTTGAAACTTTGCCTTGTTGTACATTCTCCAAACGTTCTTTACAAGAAGAGAAAGATCTTCTTCATCCTCTTCTTCATCATCCTCGTCGGAGTAGGTGGAAGAACTCTTGAAGGCAATAGCTTTCTTCTTGGGAGGAGCCATCTCTTCTCTTGCTTTTCTTTCCATCTCATGGGTTTTGAGATTCCCAATGAGAGTGATAAGCTCCAATTCTTCCTTGTCATTGAGCTCCTTCAAAGTTGTGGCTTTGACTTCCCAAGATGGAGGGAGTGCACGGATGATCTTTCTCACTTTTTGGTCGTTGTCAATACCATCATCTAAAGAAGTAAGTCCATTAGTAATCTTTGTAAACTTAGTAACCATATCATCTATGATTTCATTCTCTTGCATAGAAAAATTTTAATATTGAGAACAAAGAAGGTCGATTTTTGCCTTCTTTACTTGTGAAGTTCCCTCATGAGTGACAAGTAAGTGAGTCCAAATCTCATGTGCGGATTTACAATGAATAACTCTAGAAATATCATCGTCATTAAGAGCTTGAAGTAAGGCATAGAGTGCGCTAGCATTAGCGCAAACTCTTTCGTGGTCATATCGGACTAAGCGTCCTCATTACCAAGGGGTGCACTAAAATGTTTGGTCACCGCCTTTGTAACCTGGCTCCCTAAGGATTGCAAAAACACGATCATCTTAACCTTCCATATGGGAAAGTTAAGGCCATCAAACTTGGGTGGGGTCTTAATTCCTTCGGCCATCCTTACTAAATGTATGATGATGAAAAATGAATAAAGTAATTAGTAATATAGGATCTCTTTAAGGTTGTTAAGGCAAGAGCCTAGAGATCAAAGCTCTGATACCAATTGAAAAACACCTAGAGGGGGGTGAATAGGTGTTAATGCTAATCTAATGATCTTTTTAAACAAGTATGTATGTATGATGCAACCGGTCACTCAAAACAAGAAATTGAAGCCGAATTCCCCGTGAAGGGCTCTAGAACTTCTCCTCTTTGATTCCTCTAGATTATGAGTTAAGGCGCGTAATTGCTTTCTTGTTGAGATGAGTAAAGACCGAAAAATGCAAGTAAATGAAATAGGTGAAATAATGAAGTGCAAGCAATAGGTATCACAAGATAAAAATGTAAAGTAATGAAAAACAATAAGAAAACCAATCACAAACACAAGGAATTTGTTTCGAGGTTCGAGCCACTGCTCTACGTCCCTGCCTCCACCACCGTGAAGGATTTTCACTAAATCCGCAAAGGGAATGACAAGAGGTCTACACAAAATCAGAGTACCGAACTCCCACCAATCCAACCTCTACACAAGAGGGATCTCAACACAAAAAAATACAAGTAACAAGGTGATCAAAAAGACCACAAACTTCTCTCTTACAACTCCTTATAGAATGGGAATGATTTTTGGCTCATGAAGTGAAGTGAGAAAATTCAGTTGTAAAGAAGTAACAAAAGAACTTGAAAACTACTGAAAAACTTAAACCGAGGATACACTTTAGAAAGTGAGAGCTTTGAAAACTTTTCTTTCTTTTGGTAACTTAAAACAATGGGATTTTTCTTGAATTTAATAAGGGACCAATGCCATCTATTTATAGGGATTAGAAGAGACCTAATCATCATTAAAACTAGGCTAATAGGTCAGGAAATAGCCTCAGGAAATTCAGAAATAGCTGAAAGATATATCAACATCAAATCCAAAAAACAGTTTTCAATAAACTAGCCGTTGGGGGCTGCTGGAGGCTGTTGGTCGACCGGTCCGGTCGACCGGCAGTCTATCTGGCAAACTAGCCGTTGGACTTGGTCAACCGGTCGGTCGACCGGAGGCTAAAAAAAACAAAGTTTGTTCTGTCGGTCGACTGGCCCGGTCGACCGACAAAACCCGAGAGCAAGGGTCAATCCGGTAGACGTGCACAAACATGCACGCCAATGCCACAAGGCCCGGTCGACCGTGCGGTCAGCCGATTAGGCCTGAAATAGATCCGGTCGACCGCCCGGTCGACCGTTGGGCCTGAAACAGTATTTTTATGGGAAAAATTTTAAACTTAGAAGAATTTTTAAAATGTTTTTAAATGGGTAGATGATTAAGTAGCATGCTATAAGGGTTGGTATACATGATATAAACAAGATGTAAAAATATAAAATATTTAGAGACATGTATATCAACCAAGACATGTACCAAATCCAACTATCCAAAACAAAAACTGTATTTTCAAAAAAAATGAAAGTGTGTGTGTGTTTTCTTGAGCCAACTTATCATAACCTTATTCTTTAACAAACTAATTCTTACAATAGTTCTAGATGACTACAAGATCTTCAAATTAGGGCTTCTCCATATGTAATGTTGAATAGCTTGAATCCTTGAACCCGAATTGAGTCAACTTGAGTCAAAAATACCTTCCTTTAGGGAAGAACATATCTTGAATCCTTAGAACCCTGAAACACACTTAAACACTAAAATATGATTAGTACAAATAACTATATATGTTTTGTAATCATCAAAACTCAAAAACCGGGTGATTGTAATCTTGGGCCAACACAGAGCACAAACTATCCCATCTCTTCCTGTAACCTTGACTGTTCCAATGTTAATGACCTTGCAAACTGAGCCATCCACCATCTTGACAATCCCTTTCTCCTTTATAACTAAGGAGTTATTGAATAACTCTTTTTGGGAACATACATGAACCGTATTACTTGAATCAAATATCCAGCCTTTACCTTGAGAAGTGATGTCTTCGCAAGAAGCCATTAATATTTTTGGTGTCCTCTACACCGCTTGCTACGTCTGCCTCCGCAGCTTACCCCTTCTTCTTTAGCCACTCTTGGTGATGCTTGTAGTCATTCTTCCAATGATTTTTCCTGTGAAAAAAGTGACACGCCTTTGATGAGCTTGGACCTTTTTTTCCTTCTCTTCTTCCTTTCCTTCCCGTGACCACCAAACCCGATCATGTCTGCTCCTCTTGATTTGACCTTTTTCTAATCTCATTAGATAAGAGAGTTGACGTGACCTCTTCCAAGATGAAAGTTTCCTTACTGTAGAGAATGGTGGTGACGATATGATCATATGACTCTGAAAGAGAACTGAGAAGTATCAACGTCTTGTCCTCCTCGTCGATCTTGACATTAACAATTAGAAGCTAACGACCTCGTTGAAGAAGTTTAGATGCTCCAACACTGCTGTCCCTTCCTTGATGCGTAGCCCATATAATTGTTTCTTGAGATACAGCTTGTTGGAGAGATTTTTCATCATTTGCAACGTTTCTAACCATGACCACAATCTCGTAGTCGTTTCTTCATCCATCACGATATTCATAACCTCGTCTGCGAGACATAGCTTGATTGTACTTGCCGTCTTTAGATCCATCTCCTCCCAATTCTCGTTTGACGTACCTGCAGGTTTTGCTGACTTACCCTGCAAGGTCTTATGAAGATCTTGTTGCACCAGCAACGCCGTCACCCTCTTTTACCATAAGCTGAAGTTTTCTTTACCACTGAACTTCTCGACTCAAACTTTGTCGTAAAACTTTCTATCTTCGATATATTGCCCTTCGTCAACTTTTAGCTCTGATACCAATTGTTGCGACTAATTGTTATGCTCTGATACCAATTGTTGCAAAATTGATATGCTCTGATACCAATTGTTGCTGTGACTCCCAGGATCGACGTTAGCGGAACTTGGTAATATGAACAGTATTTGCAAAAAGAAAGCTTGATGTAAAGCAAACTAGCAATACCTAGACAAAAGAGTAAAAAGAAAGAACACAAAGATTTAACGTGATTCGGTCCAAACTTGGCCTACGTCCACGGGGAGAGAACTTGAGAGAGTTTTATTAATAGATTTGGTGCAAAGAGATCTAACCTTTCTCTTTATGCGATAAGAGAATTCACCTTCCACTTGAATCTAGCCCTAAATTATAAGAATATTACATTCTTTCTATGCACTTTCAACTTGCTTCTCTTTTTCTTGGCTTTCTCTGGTCTCATTTGCTTGAGATTCTCTGTTATAAAAACTCCTTGAGACTTGTTTGGCTGAGATAATTACAATACTTGGTTACAACTTTTATTTACAAGATTTTGCAATACAACTCTTATTTGGACTATGAGATGATCTTGGCCTTTGGATGTTGAAGAATCTTGATCAATCTTTTTAGAAATTGATCTCCTTGATCTGGAAGAATTCTAAACCCTTTAATCTTTAAAAACAAACCTTCATTGAATAGGAATTAAATCCTATTCATACTCCTCCTGAGGGCCTGTTTGGTTAAGGGTGGAAGTGAGGAAGTGAAGAAGTGAGGAAGTGGTAATAGTTTCCTTTGGAACTTGGGAATTGGTTAGTAAGTTTTTCGGTGTTTGGATGTTGTTGGGAAGTGTGATTTGAAAAATGTTATGTCTTTTCCGGTGTTTGGATGATAATGTGGAAGTGGAAGTGGAAAGTTGACCACAAAGTTGACCGCAAAATAATATTAAAATAAAAATTAATTAAGAAAAATAAAAATTGGACTGTAATTAGAATGCAAGTGAGATTTATATGAGCAAAAAATAACTGTTTTGTACTACAACTTATTACAAATGAGATTTACATGACCACAAAATTAACTGTAGCACTCTGGAAGTGAGAAAAAGGTTGTGTAAAAGAGAAAAGAGAAAAGGAAAAGACCTTTTCCATTTTCCTTTTCCGGTGTTTGGATTAACAGCGGAAATGGGAAAAAACAGTTCCCACTTCCTCACTTTCACCCAATTCATTGAATCCAAACAGTCCCTGAAAAGAAAACTCGCAATCGCCTGAAAAGGAAACTGCTTCATCTTAATTTGATTCTTTTACTTCAAGCCATCGTCTTTTCTAACTCAAATGGATTTTCTTGAACCATCATCTCTTCTTGAAAAATAAGCCAAAATCCTAACAGTAACAAAGAAAACTAAGCAAGTAAACCAGCTACCACGTTTACTGCTGCTATTGGCAGACTGAAGGTAGGGGACCCAGTGAGGTGTCGAACTTCATTGTACATTACTGAGCATGCAATATTGCAACTCAAGGGATGGGGCACCTTTGTGTGTCCATCTGAGAAAGAGAAAAGGCATGTACTCTGACCTGCCTTCTAATTAGGTAAGGCGTGCCCAGCACCTGGGCCCTGCCAGGTTGCCCATTGCAAGTACTATGAGATTACCTACCATTTACATGAAACATTCTACCTTATGGAGTGCTTTGTCTCTTCAGTTAAGTTTGTTCTTGTGCATGCAAAGGGGAAGGGCTCACTAAATTAATCAAGATGTGATTGCATTGTATCACAACATTTCTAGGGTATTAGGAATTGCTTAGGTTGGACAACCTAGAAAAGGTGTTTATTAAGAATTGTAGTTATAGATTGATGAACTCTTGGAAATCAAATTGTGGTGTTTGAGGTCTGGCGGTAATTGTTTTAGGGCAAAATAATTGTAAACCTCCGTGTTAAGGAAGAAACGAGAGTAAAAGATATTATGAGTAAACCTAGCGTAATTGAGCATAGTACCGGATAACTAAGAAAGGAAATAGAAAAGAGTAATGGAACATAGAAAAGAAGTGATTTACATGATTAGGCACAATGAGCTACATCCACCAACAAGTGGCAACAGATAGATGCTTCCACCAAAATAAAAGATTGAAGAGTACAAACTTGGCAACTTAGCTCTAAAACCCTAACACTAAATCTACAATACGAAATGATTGTAGCTTCAGAAAACACTAAGTACCTCCGAGTTCAGAACCCAACAATGTACAGACTGAGTCTAATACAATACATTACTGTATTTCAGCTAAGGATCCCAAAGCTGTAGTGATTATTGGACTTATATAAAAAACATTGTAAAATAGAATATAAGCCTTACATGACAATACTAGCTAGGATATGTGGGGAGAGAGTATAAAAACTTATTGATATAGTTTTTTAAACTTTGTTCGAGTTTAGCCAAAGAGAAATGCAATCAATAATGTCGAATACGAGAGTGTGTCGGTCTATCGAAGTTGGATTACACAGGTGGGAACATGATTAGTCGACTTATAGAACTGATTGCAGAACATACAAAAAGTTGGAGTTTCTGTTTTACTGTAGATTAGTCGACTAAGATATTTCATAATCGACTAATAACATCGACTAGTCGACTAAGGCGGCTGCAGCGACTTTTTTCAAATCTGATTCTGAATTCGTTTCTGATCCTATTTCAGTGCTTTTGGTTTTCTTTTCTTCATGTCTTCTTTGTCTATATAAACAGAGATATTGTCTCCAATATTTGTAATATGTAATTGATCGATCAAATAAGAACTCTTTCCCTTTCTACCCCGAGGACGTAGGCAAATTGTCAAACCTCGTTAAATCTTGTGCTCTCTCTTTCTTTCCTTTGTTTACTTGTTCGTGTAATTGGTGACTATTCTCCGATATTGTTGTTCTCTATTAATTGGATTCCAATAAGTGGTATGAGAGATTTTCAGGTTCGACGGGAAATTTTCATTCAAGTGGAGCAAATCAACTTGGAGACTGTATACCGTTTTGTTCAAAGGTAAAGATCTGATCTTTCCTATTTGAATTTGTTTTTACTAATCATTTTTCGCATTGTGTGAGGATCTATTGAGAAGATGGATAGAGAAAGTCAATCTACGGTGAAATCCGTGAACCCATATCTGATGAAGATTGATATGGTAAAGTTTAATGGCACGAGCTGTTTTGGGATATGGATGTGTGAAATTGACAGCATCAAACCTTGAAGACACTCTACGATTGAAAAGAAAGCTAAAGGAGACTTCTGAGAAGGATTGGGATAGGATAAATAGACAATATGTGGTCTTATAAGGTCTTGTTTGACATAAGACATCAAGTATCATGTGTTGTATGAGACATATGCAATCAAAAAATGGGAGATTCTCGAGAAGAAATATCTGACGAAGAATATCGAGTCTCGACTACATCTAAAGAAGAGGCTTTATCGCTTCCAGTTGAAGAAGGGACTCTCCATTGCTAAGCATATGAACGACTACACAAAGCTTCTTACATATTTGGTTAATGCAGATGTGGATATCGAAGAAGAGGATACGGCATTAATTCTTTTGAATTCTCTTCTGATCAAGAGTATAAGACCTTCATCCTCACTTTGATTATTGAGAAACAATCACTTAACTATAATGATGTGTCGGCTGCTCTTGTAAATTATGAAGTGAGGAGGAAGGAAAAGCAGTCTCCATCCAATGGTACATCAGAAGATGCGTTGATAGTAAGAGGCAGAGGTTTCAATCGGAAAAGCAAATGAGAGCGTGAGAGATCCAAATCCACACAAGGTTTTAGAGATCTGAAGAAGAAACAGTGTGTCTTCTGCAAAGAGATATGGCACCGGAAGGTTAAATGTCCAAGAATCAAAACTAAGAAGGAGTCAAAAATTGAGGCAAATATCGCACAGGTGGTCAGTACACAAGCTGGTACTTCACAGACAGGTGGATCGGACTCAGACTCATCGGTATTCTCGTTCTCCGTTACTACTCCTACTATTGGTTACTCAGGTGATTCTGAATGGGTATTAGATACAGGAACTACTTATCATGTATGCCCGAACATGAATTGGTTTTCTAGTTTTGAGAAGCTAGATAGCAGTTTCGCTATCATGGGTGATGATCATTCGTGTAAAGTGGAAGGGATAGGAACAGTTCGTATCAAGATGTTTGATGGGATGGTACGAGAACTGAAGGAAGTGAGGTATGTACCTCGAGTGAAAATGAATCTTATCTCTGTTGGTACCTTGAAAGTATTGGGTCATGGAGTATCAGGCTCGATGTGGTGTTGAGGGGCGTCCACTGCAATAACTTATACTACTTGATGGATAGTACGGTTACAAGGCGAGTGGTGACTTCTATTTCTTCAGGTGATGTTTTGTACATAGTTTTGGTATATGACGTTCGGACATACGGGAGAAAAGTCTTTGCAAGAAGGGATCATTGGAAGGTGCATCAACCTGCAACATAAAATTGGGTGGACACATTGTTCTGGATAAGAAGATGAAGGTGAAATTCGGCACCACCACTCACCGCTCAGAAGGTCTTCTTGATTGAGTTCACATTAGTAGTCGGGACCCTGCCAAGACTGCATCGTTTAAAGGTCATCAGTACTTTGTCTCTTTTATTGATAATTTATCTAGGCATTGTTGGATATATCCCATCAGATAAAAATTTGAAGCCCTAAGTATGCTGGTGAAGTAGAAGGATATGATGGAGAAACAGACTGGTAAGAAGATTAAGAAGCTCCAAATTGATAATGTTAAAAAATAAAGAATCAATTCCTACAATTTGGCCAGAACACTGGTATTGGTACTCACTTAACAAATGAAATATATGGGCTGACTAAGAAAATCAACCGCTCCTTTCTGGAGAAGGTTCGTTGTTTGTTGTCTAATGTACGATTAGACAAATTGTTTTGGGCTGAAGTGATTGTATATGCTATCCATCTCCTAAATAGATTGTCATCGACTGCGATAGGAGGCAAAAATTAGTTTAATATTTGGTCAGGTGGAGCTGCTCAGGATTATGATTTGTTGGGGATATTTGAAAGTCTACTTTAGTGCCAAAGAAGGCAAGGTAAATCCGCGAGTAAAAAACTTTATGTTTTTAGGTGTCAAGAGGAATATGAAAGGTTACAAATTATGAGACCCCAAAAACAAGAAGATAGTGTTGAACAAGTATGTCACTTTTGATGAGACTTCATTGTTGAAGTATACCATCTCTAAGTAGGTGGAGAGATTGAAGACAAAGGATGTATCTCAGCGGGTGGAGGTTGATACTACTCCACCACCTCCAGTTGGTTCGGTATCAGTAAAGATTTCACCAGATATGACACCAGGTGGAGATCATGCAGCCGGTTTGTATACTAAACGGGTTGAAGATATTGAGGAGGATGTCGAATTGTTTGCAGCTATTGAAATCAAGATAAATTCACGAAAGTGGGTGAATAAGTATGAATCTCAAGTTTGTGATGTGACAAGCTCAAATTGAAGGTCGTTGTTCTCCATGACGGTATTGCTAAGGATATTCATATGACTCAGCCAGTTCGGTTCACTACTGAATATTCAGTCACAATTGCTTGAGCTCAATGGAGCTCATTTAGATGAACTACGTGTGGCTTGATCCCATTGGGCATGGCTACATAGGCATCCTTATACTACATAGGATCAATCTGAATACTTCTAACATTACTGTGTTCTGTTTCAAATTCAGCTCTGTTTTCAATTTTTAGTTTGTTAGATTTTCCAAATATATTTGGAAATACTCCTCTACTCTTTGGATCAAAGGAAAATTTTGAATCTGTTTTCAATTAGACATCTTTTCCAGCATCTAATAACTGTATTTCCTGCAGCAAAGAGATGTTCGAACCTTCTAACAGTGAAAACTTTCTGAATGCTAATTTTATATTCTTTATGAATCTGGGATTCCGCCCCTCCAGCAAGGGAAGAAGTAGATCCACAGGAGATTGAACTCATTTTTTGTTTGGCATTCACTCAGACAAAAAATGAGTGCCTCTTCGGTCACATGCACATCACTCTACAGATTAATAGTGATTTACTTGGAAAATATGGTATTATCTTTGCATAGAATAAATTAACAAGGAACTTACTGCCCCATAACTACACATTCTTATTAGATGAGAGATTGTTGGACAAGCCCAAGGATCCTGCCCCATAACTAGATATCAGTTTATCAATCATAGACTCAAAATCACGACATCTCCTGATTGTTACAAATTCACGCAGTTAGTTACACGTCTGAAAAGCACAATAAAAAGGAAGCAAATAACTATACTAACGCTAACTAAATGAACTATCTAGTTTAATAATGACAAGTATGCAAGAATACGTTCGCAGTTTTTTGTAGAACATGTCTAAGGGGGCAATTCACCTTATCCAGAGTTATATGTTCGGCAACAGGAATACTTATTTGATAGACAATACAATCATCTCAGACTTGCAGCTTCTCTAAATTCAGAGATGATAGAATTGCTAAAACTGGAATTCAGGCATTACAGAAAGGGTCAGATTGTTAGAATTTTATCTTATTTTCAAGAGGATAAGAAGGTCCAAGAAGAGTCAATCGAGTTAGAGAAGATGAAGGCTTGAAGCAGAAGAAGAGAAGCAGATCAAGGAAAATTAGTCGACTTATAGTCGACTAATAAAGACTAATAGTCGACTAGGCCTAAGTACTAATCGACTAAGATAGATACGAGAGGAAACAATTTACAGTAGTTGACTATATAAACCTATTAGTCGACTAATGAAAGGAATTAGTCAACTAGGCCTAAGTGCTTGCCGATTATATGGGCCATTTTCTGAAGCAGAATCAATTTCCTTTTCAAGCGCCGATTTCCTTTTCTGGTGGAGTACGAATATGACTCAGTTTCTATTCAATGAAAGATTTATTTCTGGAGATTAAAGGGTCTATAATCCTTTTAGATCAAGGAGATCAACTCTTAATAGGATTAATCAAAATTCTTCAAGTATCCAAAGGCCAAGATCATCTTATAGTCCAAATAAGAGTTATATTGTAAAATCCTATAAATAAAGGTTGTTGATTGAGCACGTGCATTGAACATTTTGTATCACATACGTCACATTTTCTTCATTTATTTTTAAATAAAACTCTATTTTTAATGTATTTTCATGTTCAATGGTATGCAGTGTAATTAATGAAGAAAATGGAGATATTGACAGATTTATCCAATTAAATTCCAATAATTCAAAAGATCAAGCATATCAAGGGGATCAATTCAAATCCAAAGGTTCTGGGAACTATCTTATCTGTAAACTGGATATATCAGATAAGACAATATCATCTAATTTAAAAAAAAATGAATTGTTTGAAGACCCTATAAGTTTCATTGAAGATAAATAAATATCTTATCAATTCTAGAAGGCAATTGAAAATTCAAGAGGATAAATGGATAGAGAGAAGATCAACGAATGAGATGAAACAATTTAAAATTAGAATTGAATTTTTACAAAAAAATTATAAATAAATCAAGTCAAGTTTGGAGATAAGGAAAGGATTCAATTCAGAAATAGGCATCTCTCCTTATCTTCATACGCTTCCTATCCTTCTGGTTTTCTCCTATAAATACCCTCATACCTCAAAGGCAGAAAAGGACACCATCTAAGAGAGAGAGCTTTACTTTAGATTTTTTTCTTTTCTTCTTAAATGTAATTTTTATTTTTTTATTTTTCTTTTTAGCTTAGCTTTGAGAGAGTTACATGATTAAAAGAGAGGAAGAGTTATTGTAGAGTGACACTATTGTAATCTTTTCTTAAGAAACTTATATTGAAGCTGATTCCCACTTTTTTCATTGTGCTCGATTTTGCGGAAGCCTTACTTTCATTTATTCTTTTCTATTACTTCGCTTTACTTCATGTTAAGGTAAAAAATCGTTATGATTCAAACAGTAGAGGTAAATATTCTTCTCTTATTTCTTTTTATTTCTGATTTTTGCATCAACAGTTTTCTTTCTCTCTTTTTGTTCGTTATCTTTTATAATTAAAATAACAACACCACCACAATCTCTTCTTCTACTATCTTCTTCTTAGCTTAACTTAATATTTTATTTTCTTTTTATAAACTGAGAAAATAAGTATTAACTAGTTTTAGTAAATTAAAAGAAGAAACTTACATAATGCTTCCATCATTGTCCCTCCCTGTGGATCACGACCCGTTAGCCCTAAGGCTAGACGGTAGAATCGAGAACCTAGCACTTTTTTAAAAGTCTATATTTTTCTGTACATATTTGGCTCGATTAACAGTTGTAACGCAGCATCATATTTGTCTCAATCAAGCTGATCTCAAGGATAAAAAGGAAGAGAACACCAAGGAGATCAGAAGGAAGCCAAGGAAAGAGAGGAGCAAGGTGAAAGTGCATAAAGATAAGGTTACTCTTGTAATCTAGGTCTAAATTAAGGAGGAAGGTGAATACGCTTGTTGCATCAAGAGGATGGTTAAATCTCTTTGTATCAAGTTATTAATAAAGCTCTCTCAAGTTCTCTCCCCATTGATGTAAGCCAAGTTTGGGCTGAAGCACATTAAATCCTCGTGTTCTTTCTTATTGTTCTTTTGTCTCAGTATTGCTAGTTTTGTATACAAAGTTTTCTTTTGCAAGTATTAATCATATTGTCAAGTTCTACAAATGTCAATCCTTGGAGTAATAATTGGTACCGTAGGATATCATTTCATCACAGCAGTGATATCAGTGCTAAAAATTGACGAAGGGCGATTATGCCAGAGATAGGAAGTTCTACGACAAAGTTCGAGGTTGAGAAGTTCAATGGCAAAGAAAACTTTGGTTTATGATAAAATAGGGTAAAAGCGTTGCTGGTGCAATAAGGTGTTCACAAGACCTTGTAGGGTAAGTCAGGAAAACCTTCAGGTACGTCGAACGAGGATTGGAAAGAGATGAATCTAAAAGCGGCAAACACAATCCAACTATGTCTCGCAAACGAGATGATATGCAACGTGATGGATGAAGAAACGGCTACAGGATTATGATCAAGATTAGAAAAATTGTATATAACGAAAAACCTCTCCAACAAGGGATATCTCAAAACATAACTATTTGGGCTACGCATGAACGAAGAGACAGCAGTGGTGGAGCATCTAAACTTTCTCAATAAGGTCATTAGCGAGCTACTAGCTGTTGATGTCAAGATCAACAAGGAGGACAAGACGTTGATACTTCTCAGTTTTTTTTCAGAGTCATATGATCACATCGTAACCACCATACTCTACGGTAAGAAAATTCTCATCTTGGAGGAGGTCACGTCACCTCTCTTATCTAATAAGATTAGAAAAAGTCCAAATCAAGAGGAGTAGGTAGGATCGTGTTTGGTGGTCACAGGAATAAAAGGAAGAGGAGAAAGAAAGAAAGGTTCGGGCTCGTCAAAAGCATGTCACTTTTGTCACAGAGAAAGTCATTGAAAGAATGATTGCAAGCATCGGCAAGAGTGATTGAAGAAGAAGGGGCAAGCTGTAGAGGTAAGCGTAGCATTGAGCGGTTTAGAGGAAACTAAAGTATTAATAGTTTCCTATGAAGATAACACTTCTCAAAGTAAAGGCTGGATTTTTGATTTGGGTAGTATGGTTCATGTATGTTCCCAAAAAGAGCAGTTAAACTCTATGATTGCAAAGGAGGAAAGGACTGTCAAGATTGTAGATGGTTCGGCATGCGAAGTCATTGGCACTGGGATTGTCAAGGTTACAGAAAGAGATGGGACGGGGCATGCTCTGGAGGCAGTTCGGCATGTCCCAGAGGCACGGTACAATCAAATATTCATAAGGGTGCTCAACAAAGAAAGATGCTGGATCTAACTACAACAAGGTGTCATCAAAGTTAGCTAAGGAGACATGGTAATAGTAGAACGAGAGAAGTATGGAGGGTTATACAAGCTGAAGGAAGGAAACTCATTTTGAGGTGGAGTTTAAAGGATAAGCATGGAAGAGAGTTCATCGCGAGGTGGAGCTTCAAGGAAGTTGGCAACAGACGTGAACCAGATCAAAATGTTACAGGAAGAAGAAAAGATGCATCCGGCAAGGCCTAAGATGACCCAAGCCATGGCAGTAAATCAGCCAAAGGCCCCGGGGAGAGGAGGCAAAGAGTTAAAGGCTTTACGGCACAGTTACAACTAAGAAAAGAATTGAGGTAGTAATCCAAATCTCAAGTTGTTTTTACTAAAGGCTTGAAAAGTAAGTCAAGATAAAGATTGTTAGGATTTTACCTTGTTTTCAAGAGGAGATGATGGTTCAAGAAGATCCAATCGAGTTAGAGAAGAAGAGAAGCAGATCAAGGAAAGTTAGTCAACTTATAGTCGACTAAAAAAAACTGATAGTCGATTAGGCCTAAGTACTAGTCAACTAAGATAGATACAGAGAGGAAACAATTTATAATAGTCGACTACATAAACCTTTAGTCGACTATTAGAAGGGATTAGTCGACTAGGCCTAAGTGCTAGTCGATTATACGGGGCATCTTCTTAAGAAAAATCAGTTTCTTTTCAAGCGCCAATTTTCTTTTCTGGTAGAGTACGAATACGAGTCAACTTCTATTCAATGAAGAATTTGTTTCTAAAGATTAAAGAGTCTAAAATCCTTCTACATCAAAGAGATCAACTCCTAATTGGATTGATCAAGATTCTTCAAGCATTCAAAAGCCAAGATCATCTCATAATACAAATAGGAGTTGTACTATAAAATCCTATAAATAAAAGTTGTAACTCAACATTGTATGTATCTCAATCAAGCTGATCTCAAGGAGAAAAAAGTGAAGAGCACCAAGAAGATCAGAAGGAAGCCAAGGAAAGAGAGAAGCAAGATGAAAATACATAGAGATAAAATAATATTCTTGTAATTTAGGTCTAGATTAAGGAGGAAGGTTAATACTCTTGCTGTATCAAGAGGAATGTTAGATCTATTTGTATCAAGTTATTAATAAAGCTCTCTTAAGTTCTCTCCTCATAGACGTAGGCCAAGTTTCGGCCGAATCACGTTAAATCTTCATGTTCTTTTTTATTGCACTTTTGTCTAAGTATTCCTAGTTTGCTTTACAATTGTTTTCTTTTGTAAGTACTGATCATATAGTCAAGTTCCGCATATGTTGATCTAGGGAGTAATAATTGGTACTGTAGCATATCATTTCGTCGCAACACTGATTGGGCACATATGTCCAGTTTTGTTTGATTGACTATTTGATCCCACTCATTTTCCTGAAGGTATCTAATCCTTGAAACAATAAAACATCCATGTGTAATGCAATTGGGTGTTGCGTCTTTGAAACATGACCCTCAGTCCTGGAAGTTTGAGCAGATCATGGATTAATATTATCAAGTCTGGGAAGGAAAATGACTGACCTTTAGGTGACACAAAAAGCTAATGATACAGTTCATAGCTTTGTTCTAGAGCCTATGAAGTGAACCATGTTTAGGAATGATATCACAAATATGTAAGTTTAGTTTCTCCTTGTGTTGTGCAATTATTGGACCTCAGTACTAAGATAATACAGCCCAAATTGGATTAAGCATAGAAGGAGATATCCTCCATCCCTTGTGAGAGTTCGAAACGCAACATTTTCCGCTTTGGGCAGCCTATATACCCAGAAGTAACAATAACATAGGAAATCTTATGAAGATGGATGCACCAGTATGGGAAGCCTATTGGAAGACATAAGATATAATGACTAGTATAACCAACTAGTTCTTTTGTTTAGAGAATGATGGATTCAATAGATGTCATTTTATACAACTTGGTGTAGGATGAATATTTTGCTTCCCCTAAAACAAGAATAAAGTAATTAAAAATATGAACTGTCCAATTAAAGAGGATTCATGGGGAAAGATTGTATAGTAAACGGTGGTCAGAAAAGGGACCCCCGCATTTCATTAATAAGTTTTTAATGAAAATATCTCAGAAATACAAATAAAAAAAAAGACCAATTCGGGGTAAACATACCCCTGCAGGCACCGGTACTGGAGGGGAGAACAATAAAAAACTTGCGAACAAACAAGCAGGAAGTAACGTAGGCATTGATCTGCCCAGATACAAAAAACAACATAAGAATAGCACGTCAGCACATGTTACAGATGCCATCAAAAATTCGGGCTCCAAGATGTCGTAGTCACATAGTGTCCTCCTCCTCGTCGCTCCCCCCACTCCTAGACTCCTGTGAGTAGTTGTCGAAGACCTCGCCCCCGTGAGTCTGAGACAAAGTCTTATGTGCCCTCTCCCTAGCTCCACCTAAAAGGAGACATAACCAGTAATATATAAAAGTGGAACAAGCGCGAAGGTTAGGTCAGGGGATCTGGCCAAGTCATCGAAAATTCTATTATTATGTTCCCTCCATATCCCCCTGAAAATAACAATCGTTGATAAATCCCACGCCACTTTATCGCATTTAGAAATAGATGTGTATCTCTAAGAACACCAAAGGAGGATGGTTTTCGGAGACAGTTGGAGATATAGTCCAAGATAATATGAAAAATCGTCCCAAATGTGAATGCTAAAAGAACATGTAAGAAAGAGATGGTCGATAGATTCCTCATCCGCTTTGCAAAGAACACAAAAGCTGGGGCCCTACCAACTTCTCTTCATAAGATTATCCCATGTCAGAATAGCTCTATTAATAAGGAGCCAAAGAAAGGTTGCCTTGCAAAAGGTCAATGAACCCCCTCGTCTTTTATCCTGTAGTAATCATTAGCCAATGAGAAAATCCGTTTAGCATCACAATCAAATTTAGGAGTGTATTTTCCCTCTCCCCTCTACTAAAATATTCCCTAGAGGAAGTGAAGGAGATCGTTGATTTGATTGATGTGTTCCTCCAGAACCATAGGTGGACATTTATATCCCAACCGACAAGAGACCAGTGTGACGAGACTAGTCCTGCCGAGTCTTGTTCTGCCTCGAAGATCTAAAGGAAAAGGACGGTCAGGGGGGATATTGTTGGCCCAAAAGGTTACACTCTCCATTTGTTTAGAGTTTTGATGATAACAAAACAAATAAGAGCTATTTGGTACTAATTAGTTTGTTTAAGATAAGTTTCAGGTTAGTACCATATTTGGAGGCCATTGCTTAGCTATTGCAAGAACTTCTAGGTTCATGAAGCAAAGAAGGCGTTTTGCACATCAAGGAAGGAACATAGAAGAGAAGGCTCTAGCAAGGCGTTGCATGGATCAAGACTTCAAGATTGCTCAAGATATATCATTATATTTGTTTCTAGTTTTGTAGTTTTGTTAAAGAATAGTGAATAGGTTTTGAAGCTCTATCACACACGTTTTTGTGCACATCTCATATTCAAATATATTTCCTATAATATGTACAAAAATAGTTTGTATACAATCTTCAGCCTACAAACTCTTTTTTATCCATTAAATATATCTCTATTCAAAACTATTTTGTTAAAAATAGATTTCTCTTCAAAATTCTGTTTTTGTTTTGGCTTTTGACCTGAGTCGGTCGACCGCCAGGGTCGACCGACCCTATGTCAGGTCAAGCCGGTCGGCCGACCCAGTCGACCGGGGATCTGGCAGCAGTGTGTATCAGTGTGCACGTTTCACGGTCGACCCGGACGGTCGACCGAGACATGCCTGACTGACAGACTTCTGCTCTCTGTATTTTTGGGTCGAACGGGCGGTCGACCGTCAGCCTGCAACGGCTCATTTTTTGAACTAGCGGTCGACCGGCCGGTCGACCGAGGTAGCCGTTTGAACAGTAACGGCTATTTCCTAAGCTGGTTTATTTTTTGTCTTTTTTTCACTTAAGTATGTTTTAATGACATGTTTTGATTATAATATCTTCTGATTAGCCTTAAATATGTTTTATCTCCTAACCTAGCCCTCTCCTATAAATAGGGGTGTTTGGGGAGAGGTTCACACACCAATTATTACAAGAAAAATTTGCAAAAGTTTCAAAAGTTTAAGACATTCAAAAGAGCTTGGTTTTTGTACTGAAATTCTCTCTCATTTTCTGAAGTGTTTTCAAGAACTCTCTGATTTCTTTTTTCTTTTCTCCTTACACACAAGAGTTTCATTCCTACTCATTGTTCTCTAAGGACCTTTGTAAGGGAAGAGAATTTTGCAAGAGAGAGTTTGTGGTCTTTTGACTACTCAAAGATTGCTTGTACTTGAGATTGTGGAGTTGGGTACTCCGGTGAATTTGTAACATCTTTGGGATAGTGGAAGTGGTTGGAATCCTTCTGAGGAAGGCGGGGAAGTAGAGCTGGGTGCTCGAACCTCGATA
Source organism: Agave tequilana (assembly GCA_038442645.1). Classification (NCBI taxonomy): domain Eukaryota; kingdom Viridiplantae; phylum Streptophyta; class Magnoliopsida; order Asparagales; family Asparagaceae; genus Agave; species Agave tequilana. The sequence continues at coordinate 170,213 of JAVJIF010005443.1, forward strand.
ACAATTCTCGGTGTTTGCGTTTGGTTTACTTGCTCTTATTTCTTGCTCTATTTTCAATGCTCTTGTTACTTGCTCTCTACATTCATTGCTATATTCACTTGCTTTGTGAGATTGTTGCATCATAAATTTTAAATTGTGCATTGATTAGCATTATCACCTATTCACCCCCCTCTAGGTGATTTTCAATTGGTATCAGAGCTTGGACTCTAGGTTTTGGCTTAATATCCATAGAGAGATCCTTAAAACTTGCTAATCAACATTTGCAATCATCCATTCATTCACTAGTAAACATGGCCGACAACATCAAAACCCTCCTAAATTTGATGGACTTAATTTCCCTATTTGGAAGGTTAGGATGACTATCTTTTTGCAATCTTTAGGTAGCTTAGTAACTAAATCCTTGACCAAACCTTATGTAGTACCCGATAGTGATGAGAGCACTTGGACCGACTTTACCTTTAGAGAATATGAGGCTAACTCCAAGGCCCAAAACTCCCTATTAACCGCCTTGAATGAGGATGACCTTACACGGGTAATTCATTGCCAATCCGCCTATGAGATTTGGCAACATTTATTGGTCACACACGAGGGGACTTCACAAGTTAAGAGAGCTAAGATAGATCTCTTAAGGTCCCAATATGAATCCTTTAAAATGATTGATGAAGAATCTATTGATTGTATGATTACTAGATTTACTAAAATCACCAATGCTCTCTCTTCTTTAGATGATGACATCTCCAATGACCAAAAGGTGCGAAAAGTGATTCGGGCACTTCCTACATCATGGGAGATCAAGGCCACCACCTTGAAAGAATTGAACGATAAGGATGAGATGGACATAATTAGTCTCATTGGGAACTTAAAGACCCATGAGATGGAAAAGAAAGTAAGAGAAGAGGCCGCTCCACTAAAGAAGAAATCCATAACCTTCAAGTCTTCATCCACTCTTGAAGACGATGAAGAAGATGAAGAAAAAGATGAGGATCTATCACTACTTGTTCGCAATGTGAAGAAAATATACCGGAGAAACAAGCTCAACTTCCGAAGGAAATTTGAAGGCAAAGAGGAGAGAAGAATTATATGCTACAATTGCCGAAAGCCCGGACATATCATGGCCGATTGTCCGGAGTTCAAGAAGAAGATGACTTCCTCCTTCAAGCCAAAGAAGCCGGAAGAAAAGAAAGCATACAAAGCTACTTGGGATTCGGAAAGCGAGTCTGAAGAAGAGGTGGATACGGCAAACATGTGTTTCATGGCAAACACACCAAAGGTAACCCCTCAACCTCTTGATGATGAAGATGATGAATTAAGTAAAGAAGATCTTGTTCATGCCTTTGTTGACCTTTCAGAAACCTATGATAATAAAAGATTGAATGCTCTAAATTGGAAAAGGAAGTTGCTTTTCTAAAAAATCAACTTGCTATTATTTCTAAAGAAAAAGATGAAATTTCTTCAAATCTCATTTCTACCCAAAATGAATTTAGTGCTTACAAAGTTGCTTGTAAAGCAAAATTTCCTAAGATTGATGAAAAGAAATTTCTTCTTTAAAAACTAGAATTGTTGATTTTGAAAAGACTTTAAAGGATTGTGCTTTTAACACTAAGAAACTTGAAGAAATGTTTTCTAAAAAGCACACCTCTCATGCTAAAGATTCACATGTTAAGATTCCTCATGCTCACACTACACATAACACTTCTCATGCTAAATCTTTTCATGCTCACAATTCTCATGCTCACAAATCACACACTCACTATGCTTTTAAATATGGTAGAGTGTATAGATGCACATATTGTGGTAAAAATGGACATTTGGCTAAATTTTGTTATGATCAAATAAATAGAACCAATAATCTTGTTTGGGTTAATGAAACTAACTCTTTAGGACCCAAGAAAATGTGGGTACCAAAATCAAGTCATAAATTATTTGATGTAGGTACACACCAAGGCTCCAAGACGTAGGGAGCGGTGGTACCTTGATAGTGGTTGTTCAAGACACATGACGTGGGACATCAATAACTTTACAACCCTATCAAGGTATATGGAAGGTGGCACCGTCACCTTCGGGGATGACTCCAAGGGGAATATCATCGGTATAGGTAACATTCAAATTGGTGCATCTCCATTATAGAAAATGTTATACTTGTTAATGGTTTGAAACATAATTTGCTTAGCATTAGTCAACTTTGTGACCGTGGACTTAAAGTTATTTTTGATGATTCTTCTTGCAAGATTTTTGATGTTAAAACCAATGATTGTATTCTCACCGGTTTTCGTGACAATAATGTTTATATCATTGACATGCTTAATATGGATTGTTCTACTAAATGCTTGAATGCTTTTGATGAGAATTCTTGGCTTTAGCATAGAAGATTAGGACATGCATCTTTTGACCATCTTTCTAGGATTAATTCTAAGGAATTGGTGAAGGGTATATCTTGCTTGAAGTTTGAGAAAGACCGCATTTGTGGTGCGTGCCAACTTGGGAAACAAACCAAGTCTTCCTTCAAACCAATCAAGGATATCATGTCAACTAGACCTTTAGAATTAATTCATATGGATCTTTTTGGACCTACTAAAACTAAAAGCTTAAATGGTAGTAGATATGCATTTGTTTTAGTTGATGATTTTTCCCGATTTACTTGGGTTTTCTTTTTGGAACACAAAGATCAAACTTTTTCTCATTTAAGATTTTCCGAAAAAGAGTTGAAAAAGAAAAGGGTTTTTCGATTTGAGAATAAGGAGTGATAGAGGTGGTGAGTTTGTTAACCAACTCTTCATGACTTATTGTGATGAGAAGGGAATTAAGCATGAAATGTCTTGTCCTAGAACTCCACAACAAAATGGAGTTGTAGAAAGGAAAAATAGAACACTTCAAGAGATGGCTAGGACAATGATAAGTGAGTACGACCTCCCTCAATATCTATGGGCCGAGGCCGTAAATACCGCATGCTATATTTCAAATCGTATTTATTTATGTAAGAATTCTTTCAAAACATCTTTTGAAATGTATCATTCTAAAAAATCAAATGTTGCATATTTCAAAGTTTTTGGATGCAAGTGTTTTGTTTTGAACACTAAAGATAACTTGGGTAAATTTGATGCTAAGGCTTATGAAGCAATCTTTGTTGGATATTCTACAACTAGTAAAGCTTATAGAGTATTCAATAGATCTTCACTTACCATTAAAGAATCCATGCATGTTAAATTTGAAGAATCTAATGTGTTTGTTGAGAATGTTGTAGAGATTGAACCATTAGGTGATAACATGGAGAGACTATCCTTGAAGGACTCACCCGCTCAAGAAGAAAAGCTAGAATCCATTGGTGATGTTCAAGAGGATAAAGAGGAAAGCTCTCAACCGCTTCCTAAAGCTTGGAGATATGCCACAAATCATCCCAAGGAGCTCATCTTAGGTGATGCATCTAAAGGGGTAACAACTCGCTCCAAACTCCATGACCTATGTGGTAACTTTGCTTTCATTCCTCATTTTGAACCCAAAAGCATCCTCGAAGCCGAGGCGGACTCATATTAGTTGCTAGCCATGCAAGAGGAACTCAATCAATTTGAGCGCAACCAAGTTTGGCACCTTGTTCCTAGGCCCCACGATAGACCAATAATTGGTACTAAGTGGATCTTTAGAAACAAGATGGATGAGTCCGGTAATGTTATTAGGAATAAAGTTAGGTTAGTGGCCCAAGGTTACACCCAAGTTGAAGGAATTGACTTTGAGGAGACCTTTGCACCCGTAGCACGGCTAGAAGTCATACGGATGACACTAGCTTTTGCATCTTTCAAAAATTTTAAACTTTTTCAAATGGATGTGAAAAGTGCATTTTGAATGGTTTTATAAATGAAGAAGTTTATGTTGAACAACCTCCCGGTTTTATTGATCATGTTCATCCTAATTTTGTTTTTAAACTTGATAAAGCTTTGTATGGATTGAAACAAGCTCCAAGAGCTTGGTATGAAAGGCTTTCTAGTTTTCTCATTTCAAATGATTTTATTAAAGGCAAAGTAGATACAACACTATTCACTAAGCATGTTGATAATGACATTTTAATTGAGCAAATTTATGTTGATGATATAATTTTTGGTTCTACTAATGAGTTTTTATGCAAGGAATTTGAAAAGGTTATGCAATGTGAATTTGAAATGTCTTCAATGGGTGAGCTTAATTTCTTTCTTGGACTCCAAATCAAGCAATTGCAAGATGAGAACTTCATATGCCAAGCTAAATACGCAAAGGAACTCGTAAAGAAGTTGTACTTGAAGACTCTAAAGTTTGCAACACTCCCATGACAACTACAACCAAGCTTGATAAGGATGACCAAGGTAAAAATGTTGATATTAAATTGTTTAGAAGCATGATAGGTAGTCTTTTATATTTGACGGCAAGTAGGCCGGACATCATGTTTAGTGTATGTCTTTGTGCTAGATTTCAATCGTGTCCCAAAGAGTCCCATCTTATTGCGATAAAGCGCATTATTCGTTATATTAAGGGAACGATTAGAATGGGTCTATGGTATCCGAAAACCGGAGATTTCTCAATGACGAGTTATTCGGATGCCGACTATGCGGGTTGTAGAGTAGATAGAAAGAGTACTAGTAGGACATGTCAATTTCTTGGTAATTGTCTTGTTTCATGGTCCTTTAGGAAATAAAATTCCGTAGCTCTCTCAACCGCCGAGGCGGAGTATATTGCCGCGGGGGCTTGTTGTGCACAAGTCCTTTGGATGAAACATACTCTCCTTGATTATAATTTGCATTATAACCATATAAAAATATTTTGTGATAATACTAGTACTATTCATATGACTAAGAATGCAAATCAACATAGTAAGACCAAGCACATTGAGATTAGATATCACTTTCTTATAGATCATTTTGAGAAAGGAGATATGAATATTGATTATTTTTCTACGGATTTACAACTTGCCGATATTTTCACTAAACCACTTGATTTTGCTAGATTTTCATTCATTTGTGGTGAACTTAATGTTTGTGTTATTGAATAAAAATGTTTTCTTAACCCTTTTTGATGTATGACAAAAAGGGGGAGAATGAGTTTATGTATGGAAATATGTATGGAAATATGAGTTCATATGGTTTTGGTTCCATATGAGTTTATATATGTTTTAGTTTTTGATGTGTTTTCATGAATTCTTGTAATTTGAGTTTAAGTGTTTTGCAAGTGTTTTATGTTCTCATGGTTTTTGGTTTCATGATGTTTACTTGCAAATTACAAATTACATTGTTTTTCTTTGTTTAATATAACATAATTTGAGGGGGAGCTTTCTCCTCCCCTATATTTTTGTTTATAGCCTATTTGTTTTGTCATCATCAAAAAGGGGGAGATTGTTGGCCCAAAAGGTTACACTCTCCATTTGTTTAGAGTTTTGATGATAACAAAACAAATAAGAGCTATTTGGTACTAATTAGTTTGTTTAAGATAAGTTTCAGGTTAGTACTATATTTGGAGGCCATTGCTTAGCTATTGCAAGAACTTCTAGGTTCATGAAGCAAAGAAGGCGTTTTGCACATCAAGGAAGGAACATAGAAGAGAAGGCTATAGCAAGGCATTGCATGGCTCAAGACTTCAAGATTGCTCAAGATATATCATTAGATTTGTTTCTAGTTTTGTAGTTTTGTTAAAGAATAGTGAATAGGTTTTGAAGCTCTATCACACACGTTTTTGTGCACATCTCATATTCAAATATATTTCCTATAATATGTACAAAAATAGTTTGTATACAATCTTCAGCCTACAAACTCTTTTTTATCCATTAAATATATCTCTATTCAAAACTATTTTGTTAAAAATAGATTTCTCCTCAAAATTCTGTTTTTGTTTTGGCTTTTGACCTGAGCCGGTCGACCGCCAGGGTCGACCGACCCTATGTCAGGTCAAGCCGGTCGGCCAACCCAGTCGACCGGGGATCTGGCAGCAGTGCGTATCAGTGTGCACATTTCACGGTCGACCGAGACATGCCTGACTGACAGACTTCTGCTCTCTGTATTTTTGGGTCGATCGGGCGGTCGACCGTCAGCCTGCAACGGCTCTTTTTTTGAACTAGCAGTCGACCGGCCGGTCAACCGAGGTAGCCGTTTGAACAGTAACGGCTATTTCCTAAGCTGGTTTATTTTTTGTCTTTTTCTCACTTAAGTATGTTTTAATGACATGTTTTGATTATAATATCTTCTGATTAGCCTTAAATATGTTTTATCTCCTAACCCTAGCCCTCTCCTATAAATAGGGGTGTTTGGGGAGAGGTTCACACACCAATTATTATAAGAAAATTTGCAAAACTTTCAAAAGTTTAAGGCATTCAAAAGAGCTTTGTTTCTTGGTTTTGTGCTGAAATTCTCTCTCATTTTCTGAAGTGTTTTCAAGAACTCTCTGATTTCTTTTTTCTTTTCTCCTTACACACAAGAGCTTCATTCCTACTCATTGTTCTCTAAGGACCTTTGTAAGGGAAGAGAATTTTGCAAGAGAGAGTTTGTGGTCTTTTGACTACTCAGAGATTGCTTGTACTTGAGATTGTGGAGTTGGGTACTCCGGTGAATTTGTAACATCTTTGTGATAGTGGAAGTGGTTGGAATCCTTCTGGGGAAGGCGGGGAAGTAGAGCTGGGTGCTCGAACCTCGATAACAATTCTCGGTGTTTGCGTTTGGTTTACTTGCTCTTATTTCTTGCTCTATTTTCATTGCTCTTGTTACTTGCTCTCTATATTCATTACTATATTCACTTACTTTGTGAGATTGTTGCATCATAAATTTTAAATTGTGCATTGATTAGCATTATCACCTATTCACCCCACTCTAGGTGATTTTCAGATATTTGATCGGTCGCCAATTTTGCATATTTATCGTCACATTCACATATTATTTGTTAATAAACTCTTCTATTTATCATTCTTTTTGTCTAATTATTTGTAGGGCCTTTACCAAGAGAGAAGGAAGAGAAAAGAAGCCCAAAGCCCATCTAAATAGTGATTTAATTATGAATTAATTTAAATCAAAGATCAAAGCAAATCAAAGAAGATAAAACTCGTTTAAAATCAGTTAAATCAGATCTTTTACAAATCAAGCGGTTAAAACCGAAAATCAAAAGGAGGTTTCATCAAACCAAAGACTCAAACTGAAAAATCCAGCAGAAAATAAAAGAGTATCGTGAACTTAGGAAGTTGCACCCCTCCGGGTGTGGCCACGTTGCCACACCCGAGCCGCGAAAACACGGCTAAAGCCGCATTTCTGTGGTAATCCTGCAAAATCCCGGGAGCTTTTGCTCCCCTTATCTTTATACTCCTCTCCCCAGTTTATTTCTGCTATAAATACTGCAAAATTCTCAGTACAGAGGGAGGATTAGACAGAGAAGGATTCTTAGCTAGTTTTCATTCTAGTTTAGTGTAGGTTTTTATTTTTATGTAATTTTATTTCTTTGTAAACATAGATCATACAGCGATTCATATAAGTAAGAGAGATATTTATGTTGAGAGGGACACTGATATAACCTTCTTTCTTTCTTTCATCGTTTATCTATATAATTAAAAGGTATGAATTTTTATATTCTTCTTTGTTTTCGTGCTTCTTCTCCTTTCTACTTTTTCTTTTTTTGGTTTTCATGATAATCCAAGTGAGTCGAATGGCATCAGTATTGCCTTGCCTTAGCAAGTGCCATCGATAGCTCATGACGATGGATTCCTCCCTATGTTTGTATCATTTCATACTTGCTCAAAGAAGCCTTGATGATGTAATGTGAATTGGGACTGAGTTTAATCTTATAAGTTATGCGTTGATCGCCTCCAGATCAAGGTAAACATGCAATGAATCCAAGATAAGTCATCAACCAAAGGAGGTAAGTATTTCTTTTAGATTTTCTTTTTTCCTTTTAATTCTTTAGTTTAGATCACCTCCAATCACAACTCTCTTTTATTTACTCTTTTTATTTCTTTGTATAAACTTATTTTTCATTTTTCAAAATCACCATCTTCTCTAATCTACCACTTTCAATCTAATTTAACATAGTTTTTTTCCTCTTTTCTTTCTAAAGAACAAAGAAGGCTTTTAACCATTTTTAGTGAACTTAAAAAAGGCTTACAAAACGTTTATATCTCTTATCCCTCCTGTGGATCACTAATCGGATAGCCACATGCTATCGCGGTAGTATTGAGCACCTTGCACTTCTATTCTTAAATTCTGAAATTCCATATTTTCTGTGTAGGTCAAAACTCAATTAATTTTTGGCATAGTTGCTGGGGAGGGACGGTAAGTAACTCTTTTTTTTTTTACTATTTTGGCTAACTTTCTTCTGTGTTCTTGCATACAGGAGAAGACATCAAGGAAATTTTTGTTATAGCAGACATATAAGTGGCCCTAGACTCTGCTCAAGAAAGTAAAACCCAGAAGTCCTCAGATTTGTCGCATTTCAGTGACAATCTGAGTGAACTACTAACTTATATTTTTTTGCAGATTGGTTAAATTGCAAAGTTTAAGTTTCTGCATCTATATATTTTTTTTAACTCGCTATACATTCTTTTCTAACCTCAACAAGAAATTATTATTTGTAAATGCTAAAAAATATTTAAACTTGCATTTAGGCACGTGTTTATTTCGTTATTCTATTTATTGTTGAAAAGTGCTGGAGCCAAAGAATGTGTGCATAGCATATAGTATAAAAACCTTTTGAATTGATTGCATTGCTTAAGTTTTGCTTTTCATACACATATACTGAAAATCACCTAGAGGGGGGGTGAATAGGTAATAATGATAATCAATGGACAAATTAAAAATTAAGATGTAACAATCACCCAACAAGATTCACAAGATGAATGAAAGCAAGTAAATATAGCAATGATGATGACAAGCAAGTAATAAGTGCAAGTAAAGTAAAGTAAGGAGTGCAAGAATGTAAACCAAACGCAAACACAAGGATATGTTATCGAGGTTCGAGCACCCAGCTCTACTCCCCGCCTTCCCAGAAGGATTCTAGCTACTTCCACTATCACAAAGAAATCACAATTACACCGGAGTACCCAACTCCACAATCTCAAGTACAAGCAATTTCTGAGTAGTCAAAAGACCACAAACTCTCTCTTTCAAAAGTCTATTCCCTTACAAAAGGTCCTTAGAGAACAATGAGTAGGAATGAAGCTCTTGTGTGCAAGGAGAAAAGAAAATGAAATCAGAGAATTCTTTTGAAAAACACTTCAGAAAATGAGAGAATTTCAGCACAAAAACCAAGATCTTTTGAAAGCCTTAAACTTGGAAACTTTTGGAATTTTTCTCTTGTAATTAATTGTTGTAAACAATCTCTCCCAAACACCCCTATTTATAGGAGAGGGCTAGGGTTTAGGGATAAAACATAATTAGGATTAATCAGAGAGTATTAAGTTTGAAATATATCCCTTAAACTAATTTTAAACACAAAAAGACAAAATTTAAAACAGCCCAGAAAATAGCCGTTTACTGTTCAACGGCTAGTCCGGTCGACCGGTCGGTCGACCGCCTATTCAAAAATAGAGTCGTTACAGGCATATGGTCGACTGCCCGGTCGACCCAACAAACCCGAGAGCAAAGCTACTACAGTCAGGTCGACCGCCCGGTCGACCGGCAAACATGCACACTGATACGTGCATCTGCCAGAACCACGGTCGACTTATCCGGTCGACCGGACAAGACTGACACAGGCACGGTCGACTGGTGCGGTCGACCGGCTCAGGTCAAAAGTTAAGTTTAAAACACAATATTGAAAAGACTTTGATTTTTATGAAAAATATCTTTAAATAGTACTAAGTATAAAACATAAAAATTGATTTGTAGGCAGAGGATTTTGTATCAAAATATTTTTGTACATTTTATAGAAAATCATCTTAGAAACAATATGTGCGCAAAAACGTGTGTGATTGAGCTTCAAACCTATCCATCATTCTTTAACAAAATTCTAAACCTATAAAACTAAAAACAAATCTTCAAGTCTTGAGCCATGCTATGCCTTGCTAGAGCCCCTTCTTCTATGTTCCTTTCTTGATATGCAATATGCCTTCTTTGCTTCATGAAACCTAGAAGTTGTTGCAATAGCTAAGCAATGGCCTCCAAATATGGTACTAACCTGAAACTTATCTTAAACAAACTCATTAGTACCAAATAGCACTAATTTGGTTTGTCATCATCAAAACTCAATAAATGGAGAGTGTAACCTTTTTGGCCAACAATCTCCCCCTTTTTGATGATGAGAAAACAAATAGGCTACAAGATAAAATATAGGGGAGGAGAAAACTCCCCCTCAAATTATGCTATATAAAGAAAACATTTAAACTCAAAACACAAGAATTCATTGAAAGCATAAAAACATATATGCTCTTGATACCAATTTAAACCAATTGAAACAATAATGAAAATCACATGTTATTTTCTTGATACTAACAAAACACAAGAATTCTCAAAACGCATGAAAACAAAACAAGACATATATAAACTCATATGGAACCGAGACCATATAAATTTTTTTTATCATGCACTAACTTATTCTCCCCCTTTTTGTCATACATCAAAAAGGGTTAGGAATCACATGTTTAATCAATAATACAAACATTAAGTTCTCCACAAATAAACGAAAATCTAGCAAAATCAAGAGGTTTAGTGAAAATATCGGCTAGTTGCAAATCCGTAGAAACATAATCAATATCTATATCTCCTTTCTCAAAATGATCTCTAAGAAAGTGATATCTAATCTCAATGTGCTTGGTCTTACTATGTTGATTTGCATTCTTAGTCATGTGTATAGTACTAGTATTATCACAAAATATTTTTATATGGTTATAATGCAAATCATAATCAAGGAGAGTATGTTTCATCCAAAGGACTTGTGCACAACAAGCCCCGCGGCAACATACTCCGCCTCGGCGGTTGAGAGTGCTACGGAATTTTGTTTCCTAAAGGACCATGAAACAAGACAATTACCAAGAAATTGACATGTCCTACTAGTACTCTTTCTATCTACTCTACAACCCGCATAGTCGGCATCCGAATAACTCGTCATTGAGAAATCTCCGGTTTTCGGATACCATAGACCCATTCCAATCGTTCCCTTAATATAACGAATAATGCGTTTTACCGCAATGAGATGAGACTCTTTGGGACACGATTGAAATCTAGCACAAAGACATACACTAAACATGATATCCGGCCTACTTGCCGTCAAATACAAAAGACTACCTATCATGCTTCTATATAATTTAATATCAATATTTTACCTTGGTCATCTTTATCAAGCTTGGTTGTAGTTGCCATGGGAGTGTTGCAAGTCTTTGAGCCTTCAAGTCCAAACTTCTTTACGAGTTCCTTTGCGTACTTGGCTTGACTTATGAACGTCCCGTTTTGCAATTGCTTGATTTGGAGTCCAAGGAAGAAATTGAGCTCACCCATTGAAGACATTTCAAATTCAAGTTGCATGACCTTTTCAAAATCCTTGCATAAAAGCTCATTAGTAGAACCAAAAATTATATCATCTACATAAATTTGCACAATTAATATATCATTATCAACATGCTTAGTAAATAGAGTTGTGTCTACCTTACCTTTAACAAAATCATTTGAAATTAGAAAACTAGAAAGCCTTTCATACCAAGCTCTAGGAGCTTGTTTCAATCCATATAAAGCTTTATCAAGTTTAAAAACAAAATCGGGATGAACATGATCAACAAAACCGGGAGGTTGAGAAACATAAACTTCTTCATTAATAAAACCATTCAAAAATGCACTTTTCACATCCATTTGAAAAAGTTTAAAATTTTTGAAAGATGTAAAAGCTAGTGTCATTCGTATGGCTTCAAGCCGTGCTACGGGTGCAAAGGTCTCCTCAAAGTCAATTCCCTCAACTTGAGTGTAACCTTGGGCCACTAACCTAGCTTTATTCCTAATGACATTTCCGAACTCATCCATCTTGTTTCTAAAGATTCACTTAGTACCAATTATTGGTCTATCCTGGGGCTTAGGAACAAGGTGCCAAACTTGGTTGCGCTCAAATTGATTGAGTTCCTCTTGCATGGCAAGCAACCAATATGGGTCCGTCTCGGCTTCGAGAATGCCTTTGGGTCAAAATGAGAAATGAAAGCAAAGTTACCACATAGGTCATGGAGTTTGGAGCGCGTTGTGACTCTTTTAGATGCATCACCCAAGATGAGCTCCTTAGGATGATTTGTAGCGTATCACCAAGCTTTAGGAAGCGGTTGAGAGCTTTCCTCTTTATCCTCTTGAACATCACCAATTGATTCTTGCTTTTCTTCTTGAGCGGGTGAGTCCTTCAAGGATAGTTTCTCCATGTTTTCACCTAATGGTTCAATCTCTACAACATTCTCAACAAACACATTAGATTCTTCAAATTTAACATGCATGGTTTCTTCAATAGTATGTGAAGATCTATTAAATACTCTATATGCTTTGCTAGTAGAAGAATATCCAACAAAGATAGCTTCATAAGCCTTAGCATCAAATTTACCCAAATTCTCCTTAGTATTTAAAACAAAACACTTACATCCAAAAACATTAAAATATGCAACATTAGGTTTTCTAGAATGATACATTCCAAAAGATGTTTTGGAAGAATTCTTACACACATAAATACGATTTGAAATATAGCATGCGGTGTTTACGGCCTCAGCCCATAAATATTGAGGGAGGTCATATTCACTTATCATTGTCCTATCCATCTCTTGAAGTGTTCTATTTTTCCTTTCTACTACTCCATTTTGTTGTGGAGTCCTAGGACAAGACATTTCATGCTTGATTACCTTTTCATCACAATAAGTCATGAAGAGTTGGTTAACAAACTCACCACCTCTATCACTCCTTATTCTCAAAATTGAAAAACCTTTTTCTTTTTCAACCCTTTTTCGAAAAATTTTGAAATGAGAAAATGTTTGATCTTTATTTTGCAAGAAGAAAACCCAAGTGAAACGGGAAAAATCATCAACTAAAACAAATGCAAATCTACTACCATTTAAACTTTTAATTTGTGTTGGTCCAAAAAGATCCATATGAATTAGTTCTAAGGGCCTAGTAGTCATGATATCCTTAATTGGTTTGAAGGAAGACTTGGTTTGTTTCCCAAGTTGGCACGCACCACAAATGCGGTCTTTCTCAAACTTCAAGCAAGGTATACCCTTTACTAAATCCTTAGAATTAATTCTAGTAAGATGGTCAAAAGATGCATGTCCTAATCTTCTATGCCAAAGCTAAGAATTTTCATCTAAAGCATTCAAGCATTTAGTAGAACAATCTAAATTAAGCATGTCAATGATATAAACATTATTGTCACGAAAACCGGTAAGAATACAAACATCGGATTTAACATCAAAAATCTTGCAAGAAGAATCATCAAAAACAACTTTAAGTCCACGGTCACAAAGTTGACTAATGCTAAGCAAATTATGTTTTAAACCATCTACTAAAACAATATTTTCTATAATAGGAGATGCACCAATTTGAATGTTACCTATACCGATGATAGTTCCTTTGGAGTCATCCCCGAAGGTGACGGAGCCACCTTCCATGTACCTTGATGGGGTTGTGAAGTTGTTGATATCCCACGTCATGTGTCTTGAACAACCACTATCAAGGTACCACCGCTCCCTACGTCTTGGAGCCTTGGTGTGTACCTACATCAAATAATTTAGGACTTGATTTGGTACCCACATTTTCTTGGGTCCTAAAGGGTTAGTTTCATTAACCCAAACAAGATTATTTGATCTATTAACTTGGTCATAACAAAATTTAGCCAAATGCCCATTCTTACCACAATATGTGCATCTATACACTCTACCATATTTAAAAGCATAGTGAGTGTGTGATTTGTGAGCATGGGAATTGTGAGCATGAAAAGATCTAGCATGAGAAGTGTTATGTGTAGTGTGAGCATGAGTAGACTTAACATGTGAATCTTTAGCATGAGGGGTGTGCTTTTTAGAAAATTTTTCTTCAAGTTTCTTAGTGTTAAAAGCACAATCTTTCAAAACTTTTTCAAAATCAACCATTTTAGTTTTTAAAGAGGAAATTTCTTTTTCATCAACAATAGGAGATTTTTTCTTACAAGAAACCTTGTAGGCATTAAACTCATTTTGAATAGAAATAAGATTAGAACAAATATCATTCTTTTCTTTAGAAACCATAGCAAGTTGATTTTTGAGAAAAGCAACTTCCTTTTGCAATTTTAAGCATTCAAGTTTCTTGTTATCATAAGTTTCGGAAAGTTCAACAAAAGCATGTACAAGAACTTTCTTACTTAATTCATCATCTTTATCATCAAGAGATTGAGAGGTTACCTTTGGAGTGTTTGCCATGAAACACATTGTAGGCTGTCTAAAAATCACAAAGACAAGCCACCAAAACGCAGAGATTCAAGATCAAGGCGCGTTGGCTCAACGCCCGCGTCTCAGCATCAAGGCGCGTTGGCTCAACGCCCGCGTCTCAGCATCAAGGCGCGTTGGCTCAACGCCCGCGTCTCAGCATCAAGGCGCGTTGGCTCAATGCCCGCGTCTCAGCAGCAAGGTGCCCCCACCTCGGTTGTAACCACCCCGATTATGGCGCCATCCACCGCCCATGTAGCGGGGAAGTTGGCCCTCATCGTGGAGCACTTTTAGGGGCACGATCACCCCCTAAAAACCCTATAAATAGTCCCGTCACTATTGAAGACGAGGACGACAATTATCGGGCAAAGGAAGAGATTCCGAGAAGGAAAAAAGGAGAGATCATCGACAGAGAGAGAGAGAGAAGACTCTTCAGCGAGCTTACTGAGTACTAGCCGCCCTTCGCCTACCTCCTCTTCTAGAGTTTTGGTAGACGGAGCTGAGTTACTCCCTCTACCTGCCAAGGAGAAGATCCCTCGACGGTCCAGGACGGTCATCTGGTCAACGGAGAACAAGATTCACTCTCCACCGCCACCCGAAGAACCCAGCACTAAACAAAGGGGGAATTCAAGATTCAATATTCTCCCTCCCTTGTAACCGGAAGATTAACCCCTTTTCCGCGTCAAACAAGAGATGGCGACTCCGCTGGGGAAACTGTTTGTTACCGACGAACATGTTGTGGCGCAAGATGACGTCCACCACGAGGGAAAGATGGTCGAATCGCTCGTTGTCGAGTTCGACCAGGCGAAGTACGAAGAGTTCCTCTCTTCTGGCTCCAAGAGCCCAAAGACCCGCGTCTGCCGCCGGGTCTCGACGGGGAATTCCCTCGAAGCCCGATCGGTGGCTTTCTCGGGCTCCTCTGCTGCCCACTGTGCCCAGCAAAGTTCACGCGTCCACGCCTCTCAGCAGGCCCGCGTGATCCCAAGCACAGTTGCTGTAGCGACCAACTCCGTCGCACAGAAGACCCGCGTCAGCGTCTCTCAGGAGACCCGCGTGGTCATGAAGGCGAACTCAGCTAGAGTCCAAAGTATTTCGAAATCCGTCCCATTTAACTGCGGAATGTCGAAAACTTTGGAGGGGGTTCTGTAGGCTGTCTAAAAATCACAAAGACAAGCCACCAAAACGCAGAGATTCAAGATCAAGGCGCGTTGGCTCAACGCCCGCGTCTCAGCATCAAGGCGCGTTGGCTCAACGCCCGCGTCTCAGCATCAAGGCGCGTTGGCTCAACGCCCGCGTCTCAGCAGTAAGGTGCCCCCACCTCGGTTATAACCATCCCGATTATGGCGCCATCCACCGCCCATGTAGCGGGGAAGTTAGCCCTCATCGTGGAGCACTTTTAGGGGGCACGATCACCCCCTAAAAACCCTATAAATAGTCCCGTCACTATTGAAGACGAGGACGACAATTATCGGGCAAAGGAAGAGATTCCGAGAAGGAAAAAAGGAGAGATCATCGACAGAGAGAGAGAGAGAAGACTCTTCAGCGAGCTTACTGAGTACTAGCCGCCCTTCGCCTACCTCCTCTTCTAGAGTTTTGGTAGACGGAGCTGAGTTACTCCCTCTACTGCCAAGGAGAAGATCCCTCGACGGTCCAGGACGGTCATCTGGTCAACGGAGAACAAGATTCACTCTCCACCGCCACCCGAAGAACCCAGCACTAAACAAAGGGGGAATTCAAGATTCAATATTCTCCCTCCCTTGTAACCGGAAGATTAACCCCTTTTCCGCGTCGAACAAGAGATGGCGACTCCGCTGGGGAAACTGTTTATTACCGACGAACATGTTGTGGCGCAAGATGACGTCCACCACGAGGGAAAGATGGTCGAATCGCTCGTTGTCGAGTTCGACCAGGCGAAGTACGAAGAGTTCCTCTCTTCTGGCTCCAAGAGCCCAAAGACCTGCGTCTGCCGCCGGGTCTCGACGGGGAATTCCCTCGAAGCCCGATCGGTGGCTTTCTCGGGCTCCTCTGCTGCCCACTGTGCCCAGCAAAGTTCACGCGTCCACGCCTCTCAGCAGGCCCGCGTGATCCCAAGCACAGTTGCTGTTGCGACCAACTCCGTCGCACAGAAGACCCGCGTCAGCGTCTCTCAGGAGACCCGCGTGGTCAAACTTCCTGGTGCCCAGCATCAGGATGTTGTTGGTTTCTCTCCACCTCCTCGACGCAATCGAAACGCTGAGCGTCGACAGAGGAGACGTGCGCGTCAGCTGCAAGTCGGAACCGTTGGTTTTCCAACTGAAGCTGAACGCGACGTACAGTCTCGTACCTTGCCCGCGTCACGTCCAGTACGTGAAATCCGCGTTTGGCGGCCCAAGCGCGCAACTCCTCAAGTTGAGTCCTCTGAAGACCAGCTTACCAAACGCCAAAGTGAAGCTTCTGCGTCTCGTCAAACGCAGAAAGCACGCACCCAGAGACGAGGCGCCCTGCAGCCCACTCTCTCTCACGCGGCTCAGCCCGGACGCACCAGGCAGCAACGCGATGCTCGCGTCTCATCTCAACAGAGACGCCAGACGCGCGTTCCACAGTCACGACGCGGAAACCGCGTCCCTGAAGTCTGCGTCCATTCTGCACAGCACATGGATGCCTCCCGTCTTCGACGTTGTGAGGCTAGTCTCTTTGATCCCTCTTCCATGGATTTGAGGGATTATCTGACAAAGAAAAGAAGTGCCCACCAGGTCACTTCATCTTGCTGCAGCCAACGACTTATCTCCATGCTTGCGGAGTGCCGTTGCGGGTCGAGTGTGCACCAGCAGTCCTTAGCTGGACAACTGACCTCGATTCCCCCGTCAGCCAAAAGAAGGCGCTCCCATAGAAGGAGAGTCTTCTCTGACATTGAATACCCGGAGCTTACTGCGAACATGACAAGCAGGAGCAAGGGGAAACAACTTGCAGTCAGCTCAGACGAGTCTGAGTCTGACTCTGAACCGGAAGGGGTGTATCGACACACTCGCACCCGGACGGGGGCCATTCCCCCAATTGACTATAATGCCTTAGCCCACGGCATTAGAGCTAATGATTCCCACTCCGCCGTAGTGGAATCAAGGGCTTCGAACTCTTCTGTCGAGAAGGAGACCTCTGCTTACATGACAGGCACTCCTGAGGAGACGGCAAGACGTATAGAGCAGGTCCAGAAAGCACAAATGGACATGATTATTTCCCAGCAGGCGTCAATTGACTCCCTCAAGCAGGCGATTGCACAACTGCTGGAAGACAGGAGGAAATCTCCTCCTAGGAGGTCAAAGGGCAAAGGGAGAAAGGGAGAAAGCTCATCTTCCGAACCTTCTGAGGAGGCGCGACGATCTACTTCAAATTCGTCCAAATCTTCGTCGCACGACCCAGAAAAGGCTCATACTAAAAGAGTGAGTCAACTAGAGCAACGCCTCAATGCCCTTGCCAGTCGCAAAGACCTCCAAGAAGTTGGAGTGGTCCGGCCCTATCCAGCTGAGTGGGATTTAGTCCCGTACCCTCCTAAGTTCAAGGCTCCAACCCTCCAAGCCTTCGATGGGAAGGGGTCCCCTAATCAGCACATCTACTACTTCAAATCCCAAACCGGGAATGTAGTAGATAATGACGCCATCCTGGCGCGACTATTCATCGGCACCCTGAAAGGGTTGGCCTTTGAGTGGTTCATGAAACTCCCGGAAGGTTCTATCAAGAACTGGGGGGATCTGGAGAAGCTGTTCTTAACACGCTTCTTCGAAGATGACTCCGAAGTCACGATGCCCACCCTTTTAGCTACCAAACAACGGAGAGGGGAGTCCGTCAAATCTTTCGTGGAAAGATTTCGGAACACGGCACTCCGGTGCCCAAGCGGTATGACCCAGGCCACCCTGGTGGAAACATGCCGCCACAATCTCCAAACCTCACTCCTTGCTCAAATAGGAGTTGCTGAAAGCCGCACCTGGAAGCAGTTAGTCCAACAAGGTGAACAGGCTGAGGAGATTGTCGCCCGCGTCCGAGCAGAGGAAGGCAAGCCGCGGCCGGAAAGGTCGACAAGGCGTGCACCGGCACCAGACACATCCCTCCAAACAAAGCGGAAGGATAACTTGGCGACGGAGACCAAATCTCCCGCCAAACCTCAAACAGGCAGGGCAAGTGGCTCTTCAAGCCAGCCACGCGCCAACAAGCAGTATTCCTTCAAGGAGGAACATGTCGATTCACTCTTCAAGCTACTCAACAAGAGCAATCGGCTGAAACTCCCTGAAGTTAGACGCCCGGAGGAAGTCGGCAAGACCGACAATCCCAACTACTGTATGTACCACAGAATGTTGGGACATCCTACCAAAAGCTGCTACGTCTTCAAGGACATTCTTCAGGCTCTGATTGACGCGGAGGTGTTAAAACTCCGATCAGAGCAAAAGAAGGTCACGGCTAATGTGACATCGGTTCTCCAGTTCGGGAGACAACCTCCAACGCCTGCGGGGGTAACTCCTATTCCAAGGGGAGAATTAAGAGTGGTCAACACAGACCCTCACCAGCAGCAGGAGAAGGGCTTGGTACCCGTCCCTACGTCTCAAGGGGAAATCATGTGGGTCCACCCTGACCTAGTGGACGGCCAGCAGTGGACTACTGTAACCAACAGGAAGTCCAAAGGCAAGGCAAAAGCTTCGTCCTGCCATGTGGTATGTGCCTCCTCCCGAGAAGCAGAGGATGATGTTCCCTCACTGACTGATTCAGAAGAGGAGACAATAGTCTTGGCCGCAGAGCCCAACCAACCAATGACGGGGACTCGTTCAGGACAGCCCTACTTGAAGCAGTACGGCGAAGTGGCGGTAAACCCTCCGCAACCGGCTGCAGAGCCAACTAGGCCCTCCACGAAGCCACCTGTGGAGAAGTAGAAGGAGACTCGATTCTCTCGAGCCCTTCAAAGAGGCATCGCGGAAGGGTCTTCGGCACCTTACCGCTTTGATGTCCTGGCTCAGCTGGCCAACATTCCGGCACGCATTACCTTGTATGAACTTCTTAGACTATCAAAGTCGACCAGGGAAGCTCTGTAAGAAGCTCTGGCAAATGCTGAGGTCTTCATGACCCAGGTGCCGAAGGAGGAAGATGTAGAGGATTGCCTCCACACTTCCCAGAATGCCCCCTGCATCACCTTCACGACAGATGATATGCAGGTGAAAGGGAAGCATGATCGACCCCTGTACTTCACAGGTTACATCGGATCATCTGAGGTGAACCGCATTCAGGTAGATCCAAGGTCCGCATTGAGCATTATGCCTCGCCGAGTCATGCAACACCTCGGCATCCCTACTCACCGTCTGAGCCCTACACAGACGACCATCTACGGGTTCAATGCCAATGGCACCCGTCCGATGGGGAAAATCAAGCTCAAGTGCCAGATTGGGAGCCTCAAGTCGGAGGTGACATGCTACGTCATCGATGCCGACACTTCCTACAATCTGCTGCTGGGACGACCATGGATCCACCGCAACTCCATCGTTCCCTCCACTCTTCACCAAGTCATGAAATACATTGACGCGAGTGGGAAGGTGCAAACGTTGGTTGCCGAAAGGTATCCGTTCAAGGGGGTCGAGAATTATTTCACGGACTCCCTCCTATATCAGGATCCGGTGGATGAAACCCCGCAACTGGAGGTGCCAGACTCTGGTAATGAGGCTGACACTGAGACCGAGCAAGAAAAGTGCCTGTGGGAGTTAGAACCACTTGTAAAGAGCACTAATAAGCTCGAGGTTGATAATACCACCGACGATGCAGGCGGCTGGTATATTAATGAGAATTTAGACTTTGAGTACTTCTCTGCGTGTGCATCTGATTCAATACCGTCGGATACTACTACCGACGTAGACGATGACATCTGGTCGGCAATGGATGCTTTAACATCATTGCATGTACCAGTAAAATCATCTTTCGGGACATACCAGGATAATGGTGATGCGCAGGAATCTATATTCATGGTTCCGACAAGACGAAAAGGCCAAAAACCAATTCTTTTTGGGCGAATGACGACTGAACCAACTCCCCGCGAAGAATCGGAAAGCGAGGAGGAATCCCCTCAGCTCGACCATTATGAACCAAAAACGCTCAAAATGATGAAGTGCATGGGGTATGACCTAACCAACAGACCCGGGTTGAACTTCGGCAAAGGGAGAAGAACGCTACTTCGATCTTTTGTGCCGAAAGGGAAGGCCCCCGATTATTATCATCGGACGCGCAGGGGGTTGGGCTATGTATCAACTCCGGTCCCATCAGCCTCCGATTCTCAAGAATCGTCGAGCAACGATTACTCTTCAGACACATCATCTTGGGAGTCAGATGTCAGTGTCGGCAACATCTTCAAGGAACTTTCAGTAAACATGGTTTCGACAAGCCACCTGGAAGATGAAATGAAGAAATGATTCAAGCTGATACGGATCCTTGGATCAAACATTTAAACGCTCTTTGGGACATCCGCTTTGAACAGCGCGAGCCACCCACAGAAGACAAGGTTGTTCAGATCAACCTAGGAGATGAGGCTAACCCTAAGCCCATCTTCATAAGTGACGGCCTGTCGCCTTCAGAGAAGAAGGATCTAATATCTCTTGTACAAGAGTATATAGATGTCTTCGCCTGGAACTATGAGGACATGCCAGGGCTTGATCCACAAGTGGCCATGCACCGCCTCAACATCAATTCGGACGTAAAACCTGTCAAACAACAGCAGCGACGGTTCCGTCCCAAAATAATGGAAGCAATTCAATCAGAAGTCAGAAAGCTCATTGATTCTGGCTTCATCAGAGAAGAACAGCATCCCGAATGGGTAGCCAACATCGTCCCCATTGCCAAGAAGAACGGGAAGATCCGGATCTGCATCGACTTTCGCGATCTGAACGAGGCCTGCCCCAAAGACGAATTCCCATTGCCAATCACAGATGTCATGATTGACAATACTTGTGGATTCGAACGAATGTCCTTCATGGACGGATTCTCAGGATACAATCAAATCAAAATGTATCCTGATGACGAAAAGCACACCTCCTTCAGGACACCCCTAGGAGTGTATTGCTACACCGTCATGCCCTTCGGACTGAAGAATGCAGGGGCAACATATCAAAGGGCCATGAATGCCATTTTCCATCAGCAAATACGCAAAACGGTGGAATGTTATGTTGATGACATCGCGGTAAAAAGCCGCACTAAAGGTGATCACATAGCGGACCTGAAGGTGGTCTTCGACATCATGCGGGCTCATCAGTTGAAGATGAATCCCACAAAGTCTTTCCTGGGGGTGGCTAGTGGCAAGTTCTTAGGATTTGTTGTAACGTCCACCGGAATTCATTTGGACCCAGAAAAGGTTCGCGCTATCCAAGAGATGCAACCCCTAGAAATCTCAGAGAACTCAGAGGATTGCAGGGAAGATTGGCGTACATCCGCCGGTTTATCTCGAACCTCTCCGGAAGATGCCAGCCCTTCGCTAAGTTCATGAAGAAGGGTGTCTCATTCATTTGGGATGACGCTTGCCAACAAGCGTTCGAGGAAATCAATCAATACCTCACCCAACCACCAGTCCTTGCAGCTCCAGTATCCGGAAAGCCGTTTCTGGTGTATGTCCGAGCGATGGATCATTCTTTGGGAGCTCTACTAGCTCAGAATGACGATCAGGGACGAGAACAGGCAATCTACTATCTGAGTAGAACAATGATCGGAGCCGAACATCGGTACAACCCGATCGAGAAGGAATGTTTGGCACTAGTGTTCGCCATTCAGAAAATGCGACACTATCTGGTAGGCCAGACTATAAATGTCATATCAAAAGTCAATCCTTTGAGGTTACTTATGACAAAGCCTTCTTCACTAAATGGCCGGCTGGCAAAATGGGCCATGTTGCTATCCCAGTATGATATGCACTTTCTGCCGCAGAAAGCCATTAAGGGACAAGCGGTGGCAGACTTCCTAGCTGAACACCCAGATCCGAGGGCAGCCAAAGTCTACGAGGATCTCCCAGACGAAGTGGCCGAAGCCTACCTGACTCAGACATCGTTCGAAAGTCAAGTGTGGCAACTTTTCTTCGACGGTGCATCAAGGACAAGCCCCAAGGGACACGTAGTGGCGGGGGTAGGAGTAGTACTTGTCTCCCCACAAAATTATGTGATACCCCGAGCTGTCTCACTAACGGAGCCTTGTTCCAACAATGTGGCGGAATACAATGCTCTATTGATTGGGATGCAGCTCGCCGATGAGATTGGCGTTAAAAATCTCGAAGCATACGGTGACTCTAAACTCATCGTCAGTCAAATTCGCGGGGAGTACGAAATCAGACATGAGGACTTAGTACCCTATTACAACGCAACTATCCGCATGGCCGAGGGGTTTGCTAACTTCTACATCGACCATGTATCGCGCAGGCAAAATGCGCACGCAGATGCACTCGCATCCCTGGCTGCCTCCTTAGCTCTTCCAGCTGGAGTAATGGAGAAGATATTCGTTTATAGCCACGACCTGTATTGCCCGAGAAATGCTCTCGAGGACTATCAGGAGTCAACGGGAGGTCGTCACCGCGAAGAAGCACTTGAAGCGTCACCGCGAAGAAGCACTTGAAGCATCAACCGGTCCAGAGCTTAAAGACTGGCGATTCCCCTATATCGACTACGTCTTATACGGCATCCTGCCTGAGGACGCCAAAGAAGCGGCTGCCATTCGAAGGAAAGCCCCTAAGTTTTACTATAATGCGATTACACGAACATTGTATCGTCGGTCGCATGACGGGATCTTACTCGGTGCCTCTCACCAAAAGAGGCCCGGGAGGTATTGAAAGAGGCCCACGACGGTACGTGCGGAGCCCATCAACCTGGCCCAAAACTGGCACATCGACTCCAAAGATTGGGTTACTATTGGCCCAAGATGGTTGCCGACGCCGTCGCCTATGCCTAAAGATGTCATGCTTGCCAAATACATGGAGATTTTATCCATCAAGCACCAGGGTACCTCCACTCTACGACCTCTACATGGCCATTTGAAATGTGGGGGATGGATGTGGTTGGTCCTATCAGCCCTCCATCATCAAAAGGACATCGGTTCATTCTAGCAATAACCAATTATTTCTCCAAATGGGCCGAAGCCATTCCTTTGAAGGAGGTGAAGTCGTCCAACGTGATCAAGTTCGTAAAACATCACGTTATTTACCGTTTCGGTGTACCTCGGCGGATTGTCCATGACAATGGACCCCAGTTCATCAGCCAGGCGTTCCAGAGATTCTGCGCTAAGTTCAGAGTCCAGAGTGTGTCTTCAACGGCATACTACCCTGCCGCCAATGGCCTCGCAGAAGCTTTCAACAAGACTATTGGCAAGTTTCTCAAAAAGTTCGTCTCGAAGAGTCAACGCGATTGGGACGACAAACTAGGCGAATGCTTATGGGCCTATCGCACAACAGTGCGAACCCCGACTAAGGCCACGCCGTTTTCCTTGGTATACGGATGTGAAGCCGTGCTTCCCCTGGAGATCCAAATTCCATCTCTACGCGTCGCCTTGACAGCGGAGATGACGACAGAGGAGAAGCATCGACAGCGACTCCAGGAACTGGAGGCTTTAGACGACAAGCGTCTGCAAGCCCAACAGCAAATCGAGCTTTACCAAGCTCGAATCACCAGAGCCTTCAACAAGAAAGTTAAAGTACGAACCTTCAAGAAAGGCGATCTTGTCTTAGCCGTCAGAAGACCCATGGTGATGACGCACAAGACAAAAGGAAAATTCCAACCCAAATGGGAAGGACCGTTTGTGGTAGAGTCAGTCTACTCAAATGGATCATATCGCCTCATAACTTCGAATGGCGATACACTCATGATGCCAATCAATGGTAAATTCTTGAAGAAATACTATCCCTAGACAGTATTCTTCCACTGATCAAGTTAAAAATACACCTCTGATCAGAAACATCCGACGCCTCCGACGGCTAAGGATAGGGGAAAATGTTGGCTTCTAAGCCTAACATAAGTCTTCGACAACTCATCATGCTGAGGGGAATAGCATGGCTACCCCAACTCAAACGGTAGTTGGTAAAGGCACCTCAAACCCGTTGACAGCTGAGGATTTGCTAAAAATCCTAAGGGACACGTTCCCATTTGATCCGACGCCTCCGACGGCTAAGGATAGAGGAAAATGTTGGCTTTTAAGTCCAACATAAGTCTTCGATAACTCATCATGATGAGGGGAATAGCATGGCTAGCCCAACTCAAACGGTAGTTGGTAAAGGCATCTCAAATCCGTTGATAGCTGAGGGTTTGCTAAAAATCCTAAGTGGACTTGAGTCCACTCTTTCCTCCAAAATCCCTTACCAATTCTCATCCATAGAATGGTAGGACCACAAAATGCAATCATTACTACGTTAACACATGCAATCATTACTACGTTAACACTATACCTCTGGTAATGAATACTCTTTGTCGAGTATAAACTTTGCTTGTTAACTCTGCATAGAGTAACAAACTCTCAAATTTGCCAAGTTAACACTATACCTCTGGCATTTCAAATTCCACTTGTCAATTCTCATCAATAGAATGACAGGTCCTCAAATTGCTCTTATCACGAGCCAATTCTTGTCAAGTTAACATTACACCTCTGACAAACTACTGTTTAAGTTAACATTACACCTCTAAGCAGTACATCGAGTGCTTATCAAGTTAATATCACACCTCTGATAGTCACCTTTCTTCAGACTTCCGTATCGAAGCTGAAATGGACGATGCCAAGTTAACACTACACTTTTAGCATCCAAGTCATCGCTAAGTTCAACAATACACCTATGGCCATTGTAAGATCACCTAGAGGGGGGGTGAATAGGTGATGGCTAATCTAATGGTCACTTATGAACAAATAATGCGGAATTAAAACTAAGATGACCAAATTAAACTTCTTTTAATTAAACACTTATGTATAACACAAGAGTGTTGCCGAATTCCCTTGCGAGGCTCTGTACAAACTCCTCTAGATTCCCCTTGAATGGGTTGAGGTGCCGCGTTGGCTCTCTTGGTTGAATACAAGTGTTAGCAACAATCCCACGCAAGTATATATCAAATATGCACAAGGGTATATCAAGCATGTAAAGTAAATACAATGTAAGTAATGCAAGATATAATAGAGACAAAAGGAGTAAGAGAGCAAGAGTGAGCAATCGCAAACACAAAGGGTTTGTTTCGAGGTTCGAGCACACTTGCTCTACATCCCCGCCTTCGACACACGAAGGATTTTCACTATGCAAGATCCCAACGGATCTCTCCTTGGTACCGCAACACCTACAAGCTCTCGAACTCCCTTGTCCGTACACCACAAGCTCACCGGCTCAATGAGGGCGCACCTCAAACCACCGAGTTCACACAAGAACTCTACCACACGAGCACACTTGCCCGTCTCCTCAAAATACAATGGAAATCTCTTTGGTGATCTAACACTTGATCACCAATTACAAAAGCTCACTACAACACTTTCCTATAGGATAGATATGTCTATGGATGCTCAAGTGAAGTGTGAGAAATCAAGGAAAGAAAGCTATGGTGAAAAACACAAGAAATCACTTTTACACTCTCTTGATAAAATCCCTTTTAGATGGGAAGTATTTGCACTCTATTTTGTGGAGAAAACTTCTGAAAAAGTCTAGGAAAAACTGGCTTAGAAATCTCCAAAATCTTCTACCAAAAACAGTTGACAAGACCCCCTTTTATAGGCTGACAGAAAATAGAGCCGTTGGGGTTCTGTCAGAGCTACCGATCGACCGGCCCGGTCGACCGCGCAACTGGAGAAGAGAGAAAACTCTCTGTCGGTCGACCGGCCCGGTCGACCGATAATTCCCGAGAGCAAAGCTCTCTTAAGCGGTCGACCGGTCCGGTCGACCGTCCTCCAGTGCACACAGGCGTGCACGCTGTGCACGTCCGGTCGACCGACCCGGTCGACCGGCCTCTGTCAGTTCTGAAAAATCAGAACTGCCAGAACCTGAAAATTTGGGATTTAAGGATAGGTCTTTATGGCTTAATAAAAATCCCATAAATACTTAGAAATTCTACAAAAATAGTTTTATGATATAGAAACATGCTTGCACAAAATCAAGGCATGTTTATTAAAGATTTGACTATTTTTGTAACTTGGAAATATTGGCTCATAATAAAAACTGTTTTTCTAAAACAACATGTTTTTCCAAATTTCCATCAAATACAAAAACAAGATACACTTTAAAGCATAGTGTGTGTGGATATGATCCACTACACAATCAAGATGACATATCTAGTTTTGACATAAAGCACTAAACTTGGTTTTGAAATATCAACATGTTTTTCCAAACTTTCATCAAATACAAAAATAAGATATACTCTAAAAGCATAGTGTGTATGGATATGATCCACTACACAATCAAGATGAAATATCTAGTTTTTGACAATAGGCTCTAAGCATGGTTTTGGATATAAGATATGTAAACTATGAAATACCAAAAATCAAAACCACTTAAATACAAATTTGGTTTTTGGTTAAAATTCTTTTCTAAAACAAAAATTCTTTTATGAAAACAATTCTATCAAGAGTGTGTGTGCATGGTATACTTGAGCAATCCACCAACTATCTATCCTTTACATTTTACTCTAAAACAAAAATAAAATCTTATACCTAGACACAAGTCTTCATCCTCTTGAAGTCTTCACTTGAAGGCTTCTCATCTTCTTGACTTGGTCCAAATGCAATCCACCGAGCTCATCTCTAGATGTGTTCTTGATGCATAGGCTCGTGAATCAACCGGTGCTAGCTTCCAACTTGACTTTAAATCCTTTGTTGAAGCTCCACACCTACTAAGATCTTGATAAGGAATCTGTCACTAATTAAACACAAGATCATTAGTAATCATAACTTCATGAGTTGATCATCATCAAAACTAGGGTGATAGGCCTTTGGGCCAACAATCTCCCCTTTTTGATGATGACAAAACTCATGACGTTATATATGCATGGATTAAAGTAAAGCTTCAAAGAAGCTCCCCCTTAACTCATGCATACAAAATAATTAATAAATATGATCATGAAGCACATGAATATAGATGCAAATATGGAGATGCAACAAGCATAAATCAAAATCTTTTTACTCCTATTTGCATAAATCAAAACACATATGCATAAATACAAATCTTAATTTCCCTTAAGTAAGAAGGACAAATACTTCTCCCCCTTAAGTAAGGAAATCATGCATATATATCAAAACAAAAACACAAATACTTCTCCCCCTTTTGTCAATCATCAACAAAGGGTTCAAAGTAAAATCAAATCAACAAATTTTCTCCCCCTTTATGTCAAAAATAAAGAAGTCAAGGAGGGGCAATACAAATCAAAAATTTTGAATTTTTCTCATCAAAACAAAATCATTAATTCTATTTTATCAAAACAAATTTTGAATTTTCTCTTTGATATCAAAAAAAAATATTGATACCATTTTAAAATCTAATGCATAAGCTTGAAAAATAAGTTTTGAATTAAGCTTAGCATTAACAACATATGAAGAATTCGAACTAGTTAAATGAGAGTGTTTAACAACTAGTACGAAATCCTTCTATCAAGGAATAAATCTAAGGATTTTCATGAAATAGCAATGAAACACAAAACACTCAAACACTCTAATCTATAAAGTCCAAATAGTTTCAAAAGAAGTGAGTGTATAAATGTTATGTGAAACATGGCATCATGAAAATGGCAATAAGGTACAATATTCCTTAGAAAATCATAAACATCAAAATCATCTCACCTTTTTTTATTAAATCATTGAAAACAAAATCTATATGTCAAGATATATGTATGTTTTGACAATACATGAAATATACATACATATCTCTTAAACTCAAGTGAGTCTATATGAATGGATTTGCATTGAAGGCAAAAGACTCAAGAGTTATACATGTATATTTTAAGGTTTGGCAAAATAACATATACATGAAATAAAAGGCACATGATCATAAATCAAATCCAAAAGGTGAACATAAGTTTAAATATGTATGAATCATCAAAACTAAGCAATACAAGTACAATTCAAGGGTTCAAATAAGCATTTAAGCACACTTACTAATAGATCTTTTTGAGGCCCATGATATGTTCAAGTATAAATCCTAGTGTTGACAAAAACTAACATATAAACTAATATTCAAATCATGAAGCATTAAATTTTAAGGAAATTGAATCATGTGACAATCTCAAAAACTATTTGAGGAATACATAACTAGTATAAATTGTTTTTGAAAACTAGTTAAAGATCCTTCAAATATGTCAAATCATATGTTTTTCATGAATGAGACTAAATACATAAAAATCCAAGCACTCATAGTCCATAAAGCTCAAAAATATTTTGTATCATAAAGATGAGTGTTCAAAGGATCATGCAAATAGTATTTTCATGAAAGTTGTCATTGAAGATCAAATCACATAGAAATCATTGTTATCAAAACAAAATCATTTTTATAAAAAACTACAATCTTCATGGTATATGTATGAATTATACAAATCTAACAATACACATACATATCCCAAAATTGTAAAAGAGTCTATCAAATATTTGCATGAAAGCTAGAGACTCACGGGTATACATGTATATTTATTAGATTTGAATTAAACATGCATATACATGAAGTAAATCATAAAAATTGGCAAAACATGTATAAGGGAGAATCATCAAAACTAGTCTATACAAATACATAAAGTGGATACAAGTGAGCATGAAGTCCAAATATTTAAGAATCAATTGTAGTTCACTATTTGTATATGTATACATACAAGTTTGACAAATCTACATCTAAGCATGTAACTACCACATAAAGCACACAAAATCTTAAAATATGAACATGCTATGAATATTATGAATGAACAAGCATGTACATAAATGAAATAGGAGTTTAGAAATTGTTACCAACTCCAAAGCTCCTAGCATGGTGGTTGATCCACCAAAGCTCCTTGATAGCGATGCAACCCAAAAGTATGTCCATCATGTCCAAGTGCATCCACTACCAAGGTACCATCCCTCTCACGTTTTGAGAGAGCCCTCACCTACATCACAAGTAAAAGGTGGGGGTTTTGGTACCCATATTTTCTTGGGTCCTATGGGGTTAGCTTTGTAAGGAACCCAAGCATTTTTATTTTTATCAAAAATAAGAACATTTAACCTTTCATAACAAAATTTTCTTAGATGGCCTTTGCGGCCACAATGTGTACAAACGTACACCTTAGTATGCTTATGTGTAGGAGTGTGATCATGTTGTGCAACATAAGCATGAGCATGATGTGTATGTGCATGAGCATGAGGAACTTGTTTCTTTTGAAACAAGGATTCCAATCTAGTATGATTGAATGCACAAGAGTTCAAAGTTGAACTCAAATCATTTATTTTATTTTTCAAACCATTAATCTCACTAGTGGTGGCATGTAAAGCATGGTGAGATATATGATCATTTTTCTTTTTCTTTTTCGAAACAAAATCTTTTTCTTTTTCACAAATTTTTCTTTTCAAAGACTTATTTTCTTGAAAAACAACTTCTTTTTGTTTTTCCACCAAATCAATCTTATTTTTCAAAATCATATTTCCTTCACATAAAATATTCAATTTAGACATTAAGGAAATATTCTCATTTTTCAAATCCTCATTTTCTTTTTCTAAACATGCAAGTTTATTTCTAAAAGAATCATTTTCTACATGCATGCAATCAAATTTCTTTTTCCAACTTTCATTATCTTTTTCTAAGCATGCAATGTTATCTCTAAATGAGTCATGTTCTTTATGCATGCAAGCAATGTTCTTTTTCAAATTTTTATTTTCTTTTCTAATCATGTCATATTTTCCAAGCAAAAGATGACAAAAGGTAGATAGCTCATCATATGACATGTTTACATCCTTATCATCGGATTCGGTGTTTACCTCAAGGGGTTATCCCCTTGGACCATGTAGCACACGTTGGAGATGTCGCTTCCAACGTCCGAATCGCTCCCCGCATAGTATAGATCCTTTTCGCCAAGGGAGGTGATGATGTTCCAAGCTACAAAAGCCGATTCAATGTTAGAAACCCTAGATAAATAATCATCATTTAGGGTACATTTAAGAGCATGAAGGGCTTTTGCATTAGCCTCAATGTTCTTACCATTTAAGCAATATTCTTTATTAGTTGTGGCAAGATATACACTAAGGCCAAGTCCTTTGAGGAACAAAGACATCTTAACCTTCCAAATTTGGATGTTAAGAGTGTCAAAGGTGGGTGGTGACATGAAGTCCATGGTGTGTGTACAAAATATTGTGATTAGCCTAAAGGAGGATCTTTAACTCTAGGTTGTAAGACCCAATATCAAGAGCACTTGGCTTTGATACCAATTGTAAGATCACCTAGAGGGGGGGTGAATAGGTGATGGCTAATCTAATGGTCACTTATGAACAAATAATGCGGAATTAAAACTAAGATGACCAAATTAAACTTCTTTTAATTAAACACTTATGTATAACACAAGAGTGTTGCCGAATTCCCCTTGCGAGGCTCTGGATAAACTCCTCTAGATTCCCCTTGAATGGGTTGAGGTGCCGCGTTGGCTCTCTTGGTTGAATACAAGTGTTAGCAACAATCCCACGCAAGTATATATCAAATATGCACAAGGGTATATCAAGCATGTAAAGTAAATACAATGTAAGTAATGCAAGATATAATAGAGACAAAAGGAGTAAGAGAGCAAGAGTGAGCAATCGCAAACACAAAGGGTTTGTTTCGAGGTTCGAGCACACTTGCTCTACATCCCCGCCTTCGACACACGAAGGATTTCCACTATGCAAGATCCCCAACGGATCTCTCCTTGGTGCCGCAACACCTACAAGCTCTCGAACTCCCTTGTCCGTACACCACAAGCCCACCGGCTCAATGAGGGCGCACCTCAAACCACCGAGTTCACACAAGAACTCTACCACACGAGCACACTTGCCCGTCTCCTCAAAATACAATGAAAATCTCTTTGGTGATCTAACACTTGATCACCAATTACAAAAGCTCACTACAACACTTTCCTATAGGATAGATATGTCTATGGATGCTCAAGTGAAGTGTGAGAAATCAAGGAAAGAAAGCTATGGTGAAAAACACAAGAAATCACTTTTACACTCTCTTGATAAAATCCCTTTTAGATGGGAAGTATTTGCACTCTATTTTGTGGAGAAAACTTCTGAAAAAGTCTAGGAAAAACTGGCTTAGAAATCTCCAAAATCTTCTACCAAAAACAGTTGACAAGACCCCCTTTTATAGGCTGACAGAAAATAGAGCCGTTGGGGTTCTGTCAGAGCTACCGGTCGACCGGCCCGGTCGACCGGCAACGGTCAAAAATCCGACCGTTGCAGCCTCTGGTCGACCGGCCCGGTCGACCGCGCAACTGGAGAAGAGAGAAAACTCTCTGTCGGTCGACCGGCCCGGTCGACCGATAATTCCCGAGAGCAAAGCTCTCTTAAGCGGTCGACCGGTCCGGTCGACCGTCCTCCAGTGCACACAGGCGTGCACGCTGTGCACGTCCGGTCGACCGACCCGGTCGATCGGCCTCTGTCAGTTCTGAAAAATCAGAACTGCCAGAACCTGAAAATTTGGGATTTAAGGATAGGTCTTTATGGCTTAATAAAAATCCCATAAATACTTAGAAATTCTACAAAAATAGTTTTATGATATAGAAACATGCTTGCACAAAATCAAGGCATGTTTATTAAAGATTTGACTATTTTTGTAACTTGGAAATATTGGCTCATAATAAAAACTGTTTTTCTAAAACAACATGTTTTTTCAAATTTCCATCAAATACAAAAACAAGATACACTTTAAAGCATAGTGTGTGTGGATATGATCCACTACACAATCAAGATGACATATCTAGTTTTTGACATAAAGCACTAAACTTGGTTTTGAAATATCAACATGTTTTTCCAAACTTTCATCAAATACAAAAACAAGATATACTCTAAAAGCATAGTGTGTATGGATATGATCCACTACACAATCAAGATGAAATATCTAGTTTTTGACAATAGGCTCTAAGCATGGTTTTGGATATAAGATATGTAAACTATGAAATACCAAAAATCAAAACCACTTAAATACAAATTTGGTTTTTGGTTAAAATTCTTTTCTAAAACAAAAATTCTTTTATGAAAACAATTCTATCAAGAGTGTGTGTGCATGGTATACTTGAGCAATCCACCAACTATCTATCCTTTACATTTTACTCTAAAACAAAAATAAAATCTTATACCTAGACACAAGTCTTCATCCTCTTGAAGTCTTCACTTGAAGGCTTCTCATCTTCTTGACTTGGTCCAAATGCAATCCACCGAGCTCATCTCTAGATGTGTTCTTGATGCATAGGCTCGTGAATCAACGGTGCTAGCTTCCAACTTGACTTTAAATCCTTTGTTGAAGCTCCACACCTTCTAAGATCTTGATAAGGAATCTGTCACTAATTAAACACAAGATCATTAGTAATCATAACTTCATGAGTTGATCATCATTAAAACTAGGGTGATAGGCCTTTGGGCCAACAGCCATGACCTTTCCTCGACCTCTTTGTCAAAGTCGAGACGACTAATGCCAAGTTCAACATTACACCTCTAGCATTATCCTCACTGTTAAGTTAAACATCACACCTATGACAGTGACTTCCTCAGTTTTCCCAAATAAAACTGAGATGCTGATGAGTTAAGTTAATATCACACCTCTAACTCATGTCCTTGTCAAGTTAACATTACACTTCTGACAAGACTACTTCTAAACCGTTAAGTTAATATCACACCTCTAACGGTAAAGACCTTCCTAGATTCCCCGCGAGTCTAGTCTCATTTGATACTCTCCCCGACAGAGTATCAAGTTCATTTAGAAACATTGTTGGTTAACATTACACCGTTAACAATGTTTCCGTCAAACTCCCCAGCTGATCTTAAATCAAGTTAATCCCAAATCCTTGATAAAAGTTCATCTTCCCTGGGGGTACGAACTCCACTTGTCACTTTCTTTTACAAAGTGGCAGGTCCACCAAAAAATCATCCCATCCCTGTCAAGTTAATATCACACCTCTGACAGTATCATGAAAACTCCTGAAATAGGATCTTTCCTTACAAATCTTGACTTATTAAGATTACCACTATAATTTTGATAAGGTCAAAAGATTCCTTTCTTCTACGTGTCTAACTGAAGACAAAAAGTTAAGACAATGAAGGAGGCAAAAAGAAAAGTGTCACTTTTATTTATATATCCAAGCATATGAAAGTGATACAAAACGCTCTCTTATACAATAAGATGAGTGCTCTCTTATACAATAAGATGAGTGTTACAATTAAGGAGTACAAAGAAGTCCCTCTCTCTCTCTCAGAGGCCGTACTCACTCCTTGAAACCGCATCTGATCCCAGGTGCACAATTGGAGCCGATTGCGCCATGGCGATGACGCAAAAGTCGAAAGCGCCCTAGCTGACTAAGCCAAGAGCAATGGTGTTCTTGAGGTCCAGCGGCAGCAGAAAGTCCTGCAACCCTTCATTCATCACCATCCCTTCCCCAGCAGGCCATCCAACGGAGTGTCCTTGATGTCACTTCTGGAGTAGGGAGAGGAAGAGGATCTTTCCGCCACCGCAACCGCCGGAACCTCCTCGCCGTCATACCTGACCTGACCATCTCTTGCCATCAGACATGGTTGGTGCAGAAGATCTGAAGAGACCTTGGCGAGATTTGGGTCCTCGTCGGAGATATAATTTACTCTCTCACAAACGACGAGGACCATAATTTACTCTCTTACAAACGAACATTGAGCAAGTTCGCCCGCCGATATATTCTTTCCGGGGCCCAGCGAACCTGAAAAAGGACGAGCAAGCCTACCTGCAAAGAATAAACAAGAGAGTTAGAAAATCTGGAACTTAGTACACTTCGACAAGAAAACTAAGTGACAGACGCGGCAGTCATTGAAGACTTCAGACGCGGGAACAACCCGCACGGTCAAACCACCGCGTCGGCAGAAACAGACGCGAGTCAAAACTGTGCCACGCACAGGATTCAAACGCGGCCTCAGTTTGCACCCGCGCTTAATGCACAAGACGCGAAAAACTTCAGAACGCCGAAAATTGCCATCTCTCTGTTGGGTGAACAGGAGTTGCAAGATTCAGGTCTGAAACGCGCCAAGGCAATGGCCATGAGCAAAGCCAGCGTCAAGAGCCCGCGTTCAGAGAAGTTCAAGTCACCGGCACAAATTCCAGAATAGGAATGCACCAGGATTTCATTCAGATGGCTATGCCAAAGTACAGGCTATGGACATCATCGGGGTGACATACCAGCAGAGGCCCCTGTCCAGAGTTGGCCACTCTGCATCCAAACGCGGTCGCGCAAGATGATCCGAGAGAGGATTCCTTCTGAAGAGACCAAACAGAAGCATGAGAGCTCTGGGTCATCTTCATCCACGGGGTCACCTTCACCCATGAAGATGGTTCTCTGAAAGAAAACTCAAGGCGTGGTCTCTCAGAGCAAGCAAAAGAAAACAATCCAAGTTTGGATTATTGAGAAGGGGGCACACCCTATTTATAGGCAATTCTCAACAACTGCCATTAATGGTGCGTTAATCGGAACCGTCGCGCACGACTGTCAAAGCCCAATCAAAAACGGACGCGTGGAACGCTGCTTTGGAAACCGTCGAAGTGCGCCGGTTTTTCAACCGCCAGCGTCAGTTCTGCATGCAAGAGCATTAACGCCTAAATCCATTGAGAGGCCGACGCGGGGAACAGGCCGAGAACCGACCTGTCATGACTATCATAACAGTATACCTTCTGGAAGCTCAAGGCACCGAGCGTGATCTCAGGGACATATTGGGAAACATCCCATTCCATCTTCCGAGGGACGGACATGTGCTGGAAGTAGGACATCGGGAACATCCTCTCCATATCCGGAAGAAAGAATCTTCCGCCCTTTATCTGACGGAGCCATTTGTAAATTCCTTCAGACACGCGACAGCCGTCGTCATGGACGTGATCCCCGAAGAAGAAGGCAGGCTTCTCCAGCCTGACGCCATCATCCGTTTTGAATGCGGCATCGGTCATAAGCGCCCGGAAGGTTCTCCTGTCAACATTGGAGAGCCTCTCCCTGCGATCTGGCGACTGGTCAGCAGTCACTGGGACACTCATTCTTTGCACGAAGGTCAAGCCCCGGTCGGCGCCTCCTACATGACCAAAGTGGCGTATCTTGGCGAGCGAGCCAGGAATATGTCGCACTGCAAAAGAAAAGGACACTTAGTCAGATACTTTACCAAAAACAAGGAAAAATGCTAAGTGTTCAAAACCTAGACGCAGAAGAGATACTGGACGCAGGAATTGTCTAAATCCACGTCCAGACCTGCGAATCTGCGTCCAAACGCAGAAGAGATCCTAGACGCAGGAATTGTCTAAATCCGCGTCCAGACCTACAAATCCGCGTTCTGCAAACCAAGACTTTTCATAAGTACTTGGACTCAGACGCCAAATTCATCAAAATCGGCGTCTGATGGCACCAAAACGCGGCACAGAACGCAAGAATCAAATCCGCGTTCTGCAAACCGCGTCCAGAGACCTTCACAATTAGAAATACTCTAAGTGAAGGATCCGAAGTGCAGAGCTCACTGGCGTCGGATCATCAAACCCGCGCCCCGGTTATCATCTCAAGGACTGCGTCCGAGAATCAAACACGACTTTGTGTTAATGGTTCTTAGGGTTCTATGAACTTGTGTTAATGGCGAAACTCACGCCGAAGAGGCATTTTACCTCGAAAAACAGCCTCTTGCGCGGAGGAAGCGCCCCTCTCGGCCTCGGCGACGGTCGCCTTTGAGGACGATGCAGTTGGCTTAGTCTTGGGTGCCATTGATGTTCAGAAATCCGAGCAAGGAGATGAACAAGTTCGAAGATGAACAGAGAAGGAAATTCTTTTTCTCAGCGAGTGCGTTCGGAGAAGAAGATGCATCTCTCCAACTGTTGCCTTTTATAGGCACAAGGATTCGCAAAGATACGCGGCGTATGGCTCGATGAATTCCGCGGCGAATCTCTGTTCGACGCGTGTAACAAAATCATTTCTGAACGGAGAAGATCATGCGTTGCAACCCCGCCACGAGTCAGCAGTCGACACGTGGAGCAGTTCATTTAAAAACTAGGAAATTCGCGCGCCAAAAGGCAAAATTTCGCCGGTTCCCTAGGCCAGCTGGCGGCGTAATCATGACATGGCACAAAATTCGCGCCCAAAGAACGCACCTCCTCGATGGACATGCCACGTCAGCCTCTCCATGAATGCATTCGGAAGGTCGCGTCTCTCTAAGAAATTCGCGTCCTTCCCGTCTGGCCAAATATCGCGTCTACCTCATGGAAGATCAGTCGCGTCTCCATTGCCAAAGGACGCACGTTACAGAAATCGCGCCTTTACAGCAGTACCATCTCTGCTTTTTGAAAAAGAACCTGCGTTTGGCCTCTTGCTTCTGCAAAATCAGTTCAACAGTACACTGACGCAAGCAGACGACCAACCACTCCTGGCTTAAAGCGCGCCAGTGACAGACTAAAAGCAATCGGGGAGGTTTAGACTGTGCATCTAGACACTCAACATGATCAACTCTGGGGGCTTCAAAGAGTTCAACAGTACACTCACGAAGACCAACTCCAGATAAGATTAAACCCGGAGCATCAACAGTCTAGTCATGAAGGCGAACTCAGCTAGAGTCCAAAGTATTTCGAAATCCGTCCCATTTAACTACGGAATGTCGAAAACTTTGGAGGGGGTTCTGTAGGCTGTCTAAAAATCACAAAGACAAGCCACCAAAACGCAGAGATTCAAGATCAAGGCGCGTTGGCTCAACGCCCGCGCCTCAGCATCAAGGCACATTGGCTCAACGCCCGCGTCTCAGCATCAAGGCGCGTTGGCTCAACGCCCGCGTCTCAGAAGCAAGGTGCCCCCACCTCGGTTGTAACCACCCCGATTATGGCGCCATCCACCGCCCATGTAGCGGGGAAGTTGGCCCTCATCGTGGAGCACTTTTAGGGGGCACGATCACCCCCTAAAAACCCTATAAATAGTCCCGTCACTATTGAAGACGAGGACGACAATTATCGGGCAAAGGAAGAGATTCCGAGAAGGAAAAAAGGAGAGATCATCGACAGAGAGAGAGAGAAGACTCTTCAGCGAGCTTACTGAGTACTAGCCGCCCTTCGCCTACCTCCTCTTCTAGAGTTTTGATAGACGGAGCTGAGTTACTCCCTCTACCTGCCAAGGAGAAGATCCCTCGACGGTCCAGGACGGTCATCTGATCAACGGAGAACAAGATTCACTCTCCACCGCCACCGAAGAACCCAGCACTAAACAAAGGGGAAATTCAAGATTCAATATTCTCCCTCCCTTGTAACCGGAAGATTAACCCCTTTTCCGCGTCAAACAAGAGATGGCGACTCCGCTGGGGAAACTGTTTGTTACCGACGAACATGTTGTGGCGCAAGATGACGTCCACCACGAGGGAAAGATGGTCGAATCGCTCGTTGTCGAGTTCGACCAGGCGAAGTACGAAGAGTTCCTCTCTTCTGGCTCCAAGAGCCCAAAGACCCGCGTCTGCCGCCGGGTCTCGACGGGGAATTCCCTCGAAGCCCGATCGGTGGCTTTCTCGGGCTCCTCTGCTGCCCACTGTGCCCAGCAAAGTTCACGCGTCCACGCCTCTCAGCAGGCCCGCGTGATCCCAAGCACAGTTGCTGTTGCGACCAACTCCGTCGCACAGAAGACCCGCGTCAGCGTCTCTCAGGAGACCCGCGTGGTCATGAAGGCGAACTCAGCTAGAGTCCAAAGTATTTCAAAATCCGTCCCATTTAACTGCGGAATGTCGAAAACTTTGGAGGGGGTTCTGTAGGCTGTCTAAAAATCACAAAGACAAGCTACCAAAACGCAGAGATTCAAGATCAAGGCGCGTTGGCTCAACGCCCGCGTCTCAGCATCAAGGCACGTTGGCTCAACGCCCGCGTCTCAGCATCAAGGCGCGTTGGCTCAACGCCCGCGTCTCAGCATCAAGGCGCGTTGGCTCAACGCCCGCGTCTCAGCAGCAAGGTGCCCCCACCTCGGTTGTAACCACCCCGATTATGGCGCCATCCACCGCCTATGTAGCAGGGAAGTTGGCCCTCATCGTGGAGCACTTTTAGGGGGCACGATCACCCCCTAAAAACCCTATAAATAGTCCCGTCACTATTGAAGACGAGGACGACAATTATCGGGCAAAGGAAGAGATTCCGAGAAGGAAAAAAGGAGAGATCATCGACAGAGAGAGAGAGAAGACTCTTCAGCGAGCTTACTGAGTACTAGCCGCCCTTCGCCTACCTCCTCTTCTAGAGTTTTGGTAGACGGAGCTGAGTTACTCCCTCTACCTGCCAAGGAGAAGATCCCTCGACGGTCCAGGACGGTCATCTGGTCAACGGAGAACAAGATTCACTCTCCACCGCCACCCGAAGAACCCAGCACTAAACAAAGGGGGAATTCAAGATTCAATATTCTCCCTCCCTTGTAACCGGAAGATTAACCCCTTTTCCGCGTCGAACACACATGTTTGCCGTATCCACCTCTTCTTCGGACTCGCTTTCCGAATCCCACATTGCCTTGTATGCTTTCTTTTCCTCCGGCTTCTTTGGCTTGAAGGAGGAAGTCATCTTCTTCTTGAACTCCGGGCAATCAGCCATGATATGTCCGGGTTTGCAGCAATTGTAGCAAATGATCCTTCTCTCCTCTTTGCCTTCAAATTTTCTCCAGAAGTTGAGCTTGTTCTTCCGGTACAACCTCTTGACGTTCCGCACAAGTAGAGTTAGCTCCTCATCTTCTTCTTCGTCTTCTTCATCGTCATCATTGGTGGATGAAGTCTTGAAGGTTATGGATTTCTTCTTTGAAGTAGTGGCCTCTTCTCTTGCCTTCTTCTCCATCTCATGGGTCTTTAGGTTCCCAATGAGACTAATGAGGTCCATCTCGTCCTTGTCGTTCAATTCTTTTAAGGTGGTGGCCTTTATCTCCCATGAAGACGGAAGAGCCCGAATCACTTTCCGCACCTTTTGATCGTTGGAGATTTCATCACCTAAGGAAGAAAGACCATTAGTGATTTTAGTAAATCTTGTAATCATACTATCAATAGACTCATCATCAATCATTTTAAATGACTCATATTGGGACCTCAAGAGATCTATCTTAGCTCTCTTGACTTGTGAAGTCCCTTCGTGTGTGACCATAAATGTTGCCAAATCTCATAGGCGGATTGGCAATGAACCCGTGTAAGGTCATCCTAATTCAAGGCGGTTAATAGGGAGTTTTGGGCCTTGGAGTTAGCCTCATATTCTCTAAAGTTGAAGTCGGTCCAAGTGCTCTCATCACTATCGGGTGCTACATAGGGTTTGGTCAAGGACTTGGCCACTAGGCTACCCAAAGATTACAAAAATATAGTCATCCTAACCTTCCAAATAGGGAAATTAAGTCCATCAAATTTAGGAGGGGTTTTAATGTTATCGGCCATGTTTACTAGTGTATGAATGTATGAATGAAAATGTTGATTAGCAAATTTTAAGGATCTCTCTATGGATGTTGAGCCAAACCTAGAGTCCAAGCTCTGATACCAATTAAAAATCACCTAGAGGGGGGGTGAATAGGTGATAATGCTAATCAATGGACAAATTAAAAATTAAGATGTAACAATCACCCAACAAGATTCACAAGATGAATGAAAGCAAGTAAATATAGCAATGATGATGATAAGCAAGTAATAAGTGCAAGTAAAGTAAATTAAGGAGTGCAAGAATGTAAACCAAACGCAAACACAAGGATATGTTATCGAGGTTCGAGCACCCAGCTCTACTCCCCGCCTTCCCCAGAAGGATTCTAGCTACTTCCACTATCACAAAGAAATCACAATTACACCGGAGTACCCAACTCCACAATCTCAAGTACAAGCAATTTCTGAGTAGTCAAAAGACCACAAACTCTCTCTTTCAAAAGTCTCTTCCCTACAAAAGGTCCTTAGAGAACAATGAGTAGGAATGAAGCTCTTGTGTGCAAGGAGAAAAGAAAATGAAATCAGAGAATTCTTTTGAAAAACACTTCAGAAAATGAGAGAATTTCAGCACAAAAACCAAGATCTTTTGAAAGCCTTAAACTTGGAAACTTTTGGAATTTTTCTCTTGTAATTAATTGTTGTAAACAATCTCTCCCCAAATACCCCTATTTATAGGAGAGGGCTAGGGTTTAGAGATAAAACATAATTAGGATTAATTAGAGAGTATTAAGTTTGAAATATATCCCTTAAACTAATTTTAAACACAAAAAGACAAAATTTAAAACAGCCCAGAAAATAGCCGTTTACTGTTCAACGGCTAGTCCGGTCGACCGGTCGGTCGACCGCCTATTCAAAAATAGAGCCGTTACAGGCATACGGTCGACTGCCCGGTCGACCCAACAAACCCGAGAGCAAAGCTACTACAGTCAGGTCGACCGCCCGGTCGACCGGCAAACATGCACACTGATACGTGCATCTTCCAGAACCACGGTCGACTTGTCCGGTCGACCGGACAAGACTGACACAGGCACGGTCGACTGGTGCGGTCGACCGGCTCAGGTCAAAAGTTAAGTTTAAAACACAATATTGAAAAGACTTTGATTTTTATGAAAATATCTTTAAATAGTACTAAGTATAAAACATAAAAATTAATTTGTAGGCAGAGGATTTTGTATCAAAATATTTTTGTACATTTTATAGAAAATCATCTTAGAAACAATATGTGCGCAAAAACGTGTGTGATTGAGCTTCAAACCTATCCATCATTCTTTAACAAAATTTTAAACCTATAAAACTAAAAACAAATCTTCAAGTCTTGAGCCATGCTATGCCTTGCTAGAGCCCCTTCTTCTATGTTCCTTCCTTGATATGCAATATGCCTTCTTTGCTTCATGAAACCTAGAAGTTGTTGCAATAGCTAAGCAATGGCCTCCAAATATGGTACTAACCTGAAACTTATCTTAAACAAACTCATTAGTACCAAATAGTACTAATTTGGTTTGTCATCATCAAAACTCAATAAATGGAGAGTGTAACCTTTTTGGGCCAACATATACATGTTACACTAAATTGATTTAAGAGCTTGTCCTGTAAACAAGATAAGGTGAAAAAGTCATTTCCCTCCCTTAACCCACAAACAATCTTCTCACTCATTAACCCAAGCCTAACTAAAACTGAGTAGACATTAGCCCTAGGGACATCTTGGACTCATAGTAGACTAATCTAAGGGGTAAGTTGATTAGAATTTGATTTTTATCAAATCGACGTCAAAGATCGGGGATTGAGAGGTGAAACCTCAAAAGTTGGTGGTTTGGCTTAATTAGCCCCATCACTTTAGTGCAGATACCTCCCAGCAATTTTGCTCTGATCTGCCTATTAACTTGTGGTCAGATTCTACAATATACCCCCGTGGACAGTCTAACCAATTAGGAGTCGTCTAAGTCTAAGGTCTATCCTAACTTAGGCTAGATTTTTCTTATTTGTTTGTTTGTTTATTTTTATTTTTGTTTTTGACATCTTGGTGATATAGATTATAATCACAATTATTTTTACGCATATAATGATTCAACTTCACCCTAAGCTCTTTTGACTCAGATATTACCAGCCCGACATATCATAACTTTAACCAACCAAGTATGCCAGATTAGTCTTATCCGAATCAATACATGCCCTAGTCACAATATTATGAATAAGACTGGAACAATCATCACTACTCTTCATAGAGTCAATGGGGACACAATTCCCTTAATCATATTATCAACCACCATTCCAACATTCAGCTTCAAATTCTTCTAGTCATGATCAACCCATAGAAGAAAAATCTGAGGTGACTAAGAGTATAGAAGCCATGATTGAGTCTCAAAAATAAAAACTAAAAATGATGGACCCACAATTTTCACAAAACTTTCAAATCCAAGTTCCTTAAATCATTTTTCAAGTCCCACAACAAGAAGAACCTATGAACTTGTTGGCCCGGAGGCCTTCCTCTCTAGTTTTGATGATGATTAACTCATGTAGTTATGTTTACTAATAATCTTGTGATTTTAGTTTTAAATCATGTAACAAGATATTAGTTGGTGATTGCTTCAAAAAGAGGAGTTTGGAAGCCTTCACT
The DNA here is from genome assembly GCA_038442645.1 of Agave tequilana. Classification (NCBI taxonomy): domain Eukaryota; kingdom Viridiplantae; phylum Streptophyta; class Magnoliopsida; order Asparagales; family Asparagaceae; genus Agave; species Agave tequilana. The sequence continues at coordinate 212,734 of JAVJIF010005443.1, forward strand.
TGGTGATTCCCGAGCCCGAGCATCAAGATGATACATAGCCATGCTCGTTGGATCACGGTGTTTGGACCGAGTTGACTTGAAGACGGAAGATCATCAAGAAGACTTAGATATCCTAGAGTTTAGTGTGTTTTAGATCCATTTGTAAAGCTTAGAATAGTTGATATGCTCAAGTGCACAACACACACAAGTTTTATGTTTGTATATTGGTTTTTCGGTTTTGATTTAACCAATATTTATTTTCATGAATAGTTGATCAAAACAAGTTTAATTAGTTTATGTATAGTAGTTTCATTCTATACATGCATGCTTAACTTTTAAACAAACTTATTTTGACTATCCTATTCATGTATTGAAAAATCCAAGTTTGATAAAATACATATTATTTTGTTTTTGGTAAAAATGTTAAAACACAAAAATAGTTTCATATGCCTTATATTTAAGCTAAACATTTTATCACATGTTTATGTATCAATGCAAAATGATAAAACTATCTTGGAGATTTTTTCAAGAGATAAAAGAATTTTTAGAAATATATTTAACTATTTTTATGACCCAGAACTGTGCTGATAGGCCAGGCCAGTCGACCGACGTACACAGACCTGTGCACGTCTGCTGGCACAGTGGGCCGGTCGGCCGACCGGATCAGAGAGCCTTGCTCTCTGTATCTGGGCTGTCGATCGAGCGGTTGACCGGAGCAGAGAAGTCTGCTCTCTGTATCTGGGAGGTCGGCCATGCGGTCGGCCGGATACCCCAACGGTCACATTTATGACCGTTGGCGGTCGACCGGGCCGGTCGACCGCAGGCCTGTCAGGCTGCCAGATCAGCCTAACGGCTAGTTTTCTATTTGGCCTATATAAACCCCATTTCTTTGGCATTTTGGCTAAGATTTTCTGAGCTAATTTTTCCCCATTCTCTGGTTTTAAAAACAAGTTTTTAAAAGTGTTTAAGAGCTTAAAGATTTCATCTTTATTGTTTTCAAGGGTTTGGAAAATTCAAAGAAAAATAGTTTTTTTGGGATATTGCTTTGGATCTTCATTTCTATCATATTGCAAGTGTTTTCCCAAGGATTTTTCTTTGTTATTTGATTTCCAAAACACCTTGATTTTCACACTTGAGCTTATCTTCTATCCTATTCTATTAGGATCTTGTTTTGTGAAAAAGAGGAAAGAGAGATTGTTTGTGGTTGAAAGAAACCCACTTGTGTAAACACCCTTGCTTTTGTTGTATTCCTCTTTGGTAGGGGTTGATCGGGTGATTGGTTTGCTCCCTCTTTGGTAGAGGTTGAGGCTTGTGGTTTGCTCCCTCTAGTGAGAGGTGGAGTTTGGTTTGTAACCCTTTTCGGTAGAGGTGTTGGTTGTTGTTTGGCTACGGGCTTACCCCTCGGTTGTGAGGCGGTGTTTGAGAGAGGAGTTCGGTACTCCCTTGTTGTAAAATCCTTCTCGGTGAAGGTTCCCTCAGTGGGAGTCCTCGGTGGACAAGATAGTGGATTAGAAATCCTTCTCGGTGAAGGCGGGGACGTAGAGCTAGGGGCTCGAATCTCGGAACATATCTTTGTGTTTGCGTTTGATCCATTGTCTCTCCAATTCTCTTTCTTATATTGTGCATAGCATCATTCATATCATCATATCATACTTGCTTGCATTTGTGCCTTGCATATATTCATATTGCCTATTCATCTTATATGCTTGGTTGTTTGTGTGTGCCTCACTTATACTTAACCATAAGAGCTTCATATAGCACCTCAACCCTTATCTAGGGGAATCAAGAGGAGTTAGTCCAGAGCCCTTCAAGGGGAATTCGGCTACACTTGTTGGTTGTATTAAGTGTGTTGCAAAATTTGTTTTAGCTTCCGCATTTAGTTTCTAGATTAGTATTATCATCTATTCACCCCCCTCTAGGTGATTTACAATTGGTATCAGAGCCTACGCTCTTGATACTTAGGCTTAACATCCTAGGAGTGAGATCCTTGTTTGCTAATCTATCATTTGCATTTTGTTTGTTTGCACACATATAGTTTGGACCCATGGACTTCATGACCCCACCTATGTTTGACCCTTCCAACATCATTGTTTGGAAGACTAGGATGTCCATATACCTCCAAACCCTAGGTTATAAGGTTCACCTTGCCATTACTAAGGAATCCTACCTTAGTGATAGCAAGCATATAGGGGCCAATGCACAAGCCCTTGAGGCCATTAAAAGCACGCTATCAAAAGATTATCTTATGCATGTTTCTAATCTTGATTCCGCTTTTGCAGTGTGGAACAAGTTGACAACCACCACCTCCAAGCTTCAATTGCCAATCCAACCGGAGAAAGAATCTAGTGGAGATGAATCCGAGCCACAACAATGCTATACAGTCCAAGGGAATGACTCCCTTGAGGTACACTCGAAAACCTACTTAGATGATGATGATGCTAGTTCTTCAAATGATTATGTTGATGCCCATTCTTTGAATGAAGAACTATCTATTGTTTGTGAAAAATTAATTGAAAAATATAAAGTTTTGAAAAAGAAAATAAAAGTTTGCATTCTAGACTTGACAAGGTTTTGCAAGAGAAGGTTGAGGTATATAATGAAAGGGATTCATTAAGATCTCAACTAGACGTTGCTCTAAAAGAAAATAAATTTTGAAAAATAAAAATGATTGTGATAATGTTTTGAAAAGTAATGATGTTTTGTCTTCAAAAATTGAATTTGTTTAAAAGAAAATGATTTTTTGAAAAGAGAAATTGATTTTATTTCAAAAGAATTAGAAATTTGTTTAAATAAAAATAAATCTTTGAAAAACGATTTAGATGCACATGTTTGCCATGCTAGGGTAGTATCACACACTTCACCTATTGCATGCCACACTTCTTTTTTGATTGATAATGATATATCCATGCTTAAGAAGAGTGTTGATTGTTTGGGCTCCACTTTGAGCCAATGTGTTGTGGGCCATACACGTTTGGAATCTTTGTTTCGAAAGAAGCAAATTCCATCTATTATGCATGCACACCCTCCATGGCATACACATGCTCCTCACGAACACCATCATCACTTGTATGCTCATGTGCACTCTTGTACACATTGTGAACGTAAGGGCCACCTTGCTAAATTTTGTTATGATAGAATATATGTTTCTAATTTAGCAAATAAATTTGTTTGGGTTAGAGAAGGTACTAACCCCCATGGACCAAAAAGTTGTGGGTACCAAAGACCACCCCTCTTGTTTATGTTGTAGGTGTGGGCTCTCACATGACGTGAGAGTAGCAGTACCTTGGATGGATGCGTTCCGAGCTTCATGGAAATCAATTGGATGCACCACTTTCAAGGGAAGTTTGTGAAAAAAACACCTAGAGGGGGGGTGAATAGGTGTAAGTGCTAATCTAAGAAACTAAATGCAAACTAAGTGCGCTAAATGCGGAAGCTAATGCAAATTATGCACAAACTAATACAATACAACAAGTGTAGCCGAATTCCCCTTGCGAGGCTCTGGACTAACTCCCCTTGATTCCCCTTGAAATGGGTTGAGGTGCTATGTGAAGCTCTTGTTGGATGAGTATAAGTTAGGCACACACACACAAGCAATCCAAGCAATATGAAATATGTGCACACACAATCAAGCCAAGCAATCAAGGATAAATTACAATATGAAAGATGCAAGGCAACACAAGCAATGTATATAATATGAATGCTATGAAAGTATGATGCTTGTATGAAATGATGCTTGCACAAAGTAAAGAGAGTAAGGGTTAGAGAGACAATGGATCAAACGCTAACACAAAGATTTGTTTCGAGGTTCGAGCACCTTGCTCTACATCCCCGCCTACACCACCGTGTAGGATTTCCACTATCTCAACTCCCACCGAGGGAACCTCTACCGAAGAGGATTTCTTACAACCCAAGGAGTACCGAACTCCTCTCTCAATACAAACCACAACACCTCACACTAGAGGTGTCAACCAACAACCACACCTCTACCTAAGAGGCTTACAAACACAATCCCAATCACCTCACACTTGAGGGATCCAAACCAATACCACTCCGATCACCTCTACCGAAGAGGGATTCACAAATAAAAGGAGGGTACAACACAAGAGGTTTACAACAACAACCTCAAAAACTTCTCTTTCTCTTTTTCCACAAAAACAAGATCCTAATAGTTTAGGATAGAAGATATGGCTCAAGTGTGGAAACTATGTGTTTTGGAAAACAAGAGCTCAAAGAAAAACACTTGGGAAATTTCTTGTAAAAGATAAAGAATGAAAGCCAATACAAAAATCCCAAATTCCAATTTCTTTGATTTTTCCAAAACCCAAAAACACAAAGAATAAATCTGTTAGCACTTAAAACTCTTTTAAAAACTCTTTTAATCACTTTAGAAAACTGGTATTTTTCTTCTTGAAAAACTTGGCCAAAATCCCCAAAGAGATGGGGTTTATATAGCCCCTAGGAAAAACTAGCCGTTAGGCTGATGTGGCAGTCTGACCAACTGCCGGTCGACCGGTCCGGTCGACCGCCAACGGTCAAAAATGTGACCGTTGGGCAACATCGGTCGACCGGTCCGGTCGACCGAAATAAACCGAGAGCAGAGCTCTCAGGCCCGGTCGACCGGCCCGGTCGACCGTCCACTGTGCCTAACAGACGTGCACGTCTGTGCACGTCGGTCGACCGGATCGGTCGACGGCCACTTGGTGCGGTCGACCGGTCCGGTCGACCGAACTGGCCTGGCAGGCACAGTGCAGAACTGCACAGATACGGGATTTGAAAATAGGTCTTTTCACTCAATAAAAATCCCATAAATTCACAGTAAATCCACTAAATAGTTTTAATCACAATAAAAACTGTTTTTCTAAAAATATGTTTTTCTAAAACTTATTTTTCCATAACTTTACAAAGTACAAAAACAAGATATTTTGAACTTATTAAAGCATAGTGTGTATGGATATGATCCACTACACAATCATAATGAAATATCTATGTTTTTGATATCTAGCATATAATAAGGTTTTGGTTTAAAGGATATGCATGATAGAAATACCAAAAACCAACTCTTGTATTTTTATCATAAACAAAACTTGTATTTTATCATACTAGATTTTTCCAAACATGAATAGGATAGTCAAAATAAGTTTGTCTATAAGTTAAGCATGTATGTATAAATAGAAAACATCTTCTATACATATAAATCTTGAAAACTTGTTTTGATCAAACTATTCATGAAACCACACATCAAAACATAAAACGTGTGTGTTTTGTGCACTTGAGCATATCAACTAAACTAAGCTTTACAAATATGGATCTAAAACTCTATCTAAACTAGGATACCTAAGTCTTCTTGACGATCTTCATCTTCAAGTAGACTTGCTCCAAAACTCCGTGATTCTCCAAGTGCAAAGGTATGATCTTTAAGCTTTGGCACCGGAATCACCATGATAAGCTTCTAATCATCTTGTTGAAGCTAATCACCAACCTAATATCCTGTTAATGATCTGAAACTTAGAAACACAAGAATATTAGTAAACATAACTACATGAGTGTTGATCATCATCAAAACTAGAGTGGAAGGCCATTGGGCCAACAATCTCCCCTTTTTGATGATGACAAAACTCATGGAGTTGTATATGCATGGATTAAAGATAAGCTTCAAGGAAGCTCCCCCTTAACTCATGCATAGGGATAAACGATAAATATATGCAATGAATAATAAACATGAAACATGCATATGTATAAACAATAAATGGTTCTAGATATCAAATGGAATATTCAAAACAAAATAAGCTCTAGATACCAATTGCAAAGCAAACTCTATATATCAATTAAACTTAATATTCTTGAGATTAAAAACATAATATATGCATAAACATAAGCATGCATATAAAACTCAAATACTCATATATACTTCTCCCACTTTTTGTCAATCATCAACAAAAGGGTAAACAATCAAAACCATAGATAAAATGAGGGGTAAAAATCTTTCTTCCCCTTTTTGTCAATCAAAACAATGCAAACAATGTTCTCCCCCTTTTTGTCTAAAACAAAAAAACAAAGTCAATTAGGGGTGACTACAAACATGATATCAATTAAAAAATATGTCAATGAAGCATCTTGATACCAATAAACAAGGATCAATATATGTTATATGCTATATACATTCATGAAGAGGAAGACGCTAAGTTAGCTTCCCTACACATATGCATTACATGAAGAAGGGATGACAAGCCCCAATTCACATAACACATATTATGTAATGCATAAGAGGAGATGTGAAGCTCCCCCTACACACGTATATCATATAAAGAAGAGTTGTCAAGCTCCTCAATTTATAATATACTCAATATGAATCTATATGTAAGAGAGATGTTAAGCTCTCCTTGCATATAGGAAATACAAATCAAAACTTTGAATATTTTCTTTAAACAACATTTTGAGATACCAATTGTAATTAAACATAACAAATTACCAATTGTAAAACAACATAACAAATTTTGAATGTCTAAACACAAATTTGATACCAATTGTAAGAATATATTTCATTTTGAAAATATATAAACAAATTGATGTTGATATCATATGTTCAAAATAACAACTTTTAATCATAAAGAGTGGGAGTACAAATACCAATTGAAATATAAAATTAAATTTTCTCCCCCTTTATGAGATACAAACTAAAGACATGCATAGTCTTGATAACAATTTAAAAGTAATCAATTAAACAAAATTGAAACTCAAGCACTAGCATAAATACAAACATATATATGTATGAAAGATAGATACCAATAGAAATTGATATACTTAGAATTTAAAGCATACATACATAATAAACATATGAGTATACAAAAGGTCAAAATGATACCAATTGAAAGAGTTCAATGATACCAATTGACATAACAATAAGTTCAAGTGTATACATCATATTATCTACCACCCAATCATAATTCAAGTTTTAAAGATTTTCAATTTAGGGCATACATGAACATGATCTCCCATCCTACCGCCCTTGGATGGTAGGGGTTTTCAAAGATAGATTTGAAAATGTAGTTTTGTTTGAAAATCACTACCAAAATGAAGAACACCGCAACTAGTTAAATGGAAAACTTGTTAACTAGCACGAAATCCTTCAAGTAAGGAATAAAACAAAATTGTTTTAAACATGAAATCCACATCATATCAAACACTCAAGTTCAATTAGGCATAAATAAGACTCATGAAAACAAAACATGAGCAAGCAATAAATATGAGTGTACAAATACAATATGAAGATCATAATCATGAAAACATGTTCAATTAAGCTCAATTATTCCTTAAAAACACGAAATCATCAAAACTATCTAATCTTCAAGGCATATGTATGTCTAATACAAACTAAAGTATACATACATATCCAAAACATAACGAGTCCACAAAATATATGCATGAAGGCACGTGGCTCAAAAAGGATACTCATGTATAGTCAATAGTTTGGATAAGATAGACATATACATGAAGTTAAATATTGACACATAAACATGAAAACATGTAAGGCTAAATTTTCATCAAAACAATTTTCATTTCAAGGTATATGTATGATTTGTCAACACAAGAAGTATACATACATATCCCTTAAACACACTTTGAGTCCATAATAGATATTTGCATGAAAGGCAAATGACTCAAGGGGTAAACATGTATATCTTCAAGTTTGACAAAAATACACATATACATGAAGTGAAATACACAATCATAAAGCAAATTCAAAAAAAATGAGAATACAAGTTTAATATGTACGAATCATCAAAACTAGACTATACTAGCACATCTAATGGGTTCAAATAAGCATTCAATTCCAACTATATATAGATTTATTTGTAGCCCACTCTATGTACAAGTATATAACTAGTCTTAATGAAAACTAACACTTAAACATATATTCAAAACATGAAGCATCAAAAACATGATAAAAGAACATCATGATAAAACTAAAAACATGATTATTATGTGAATTCACATGTATTAGATTCATGATGTACATTATAGCTAAACAAACGGTGAGAACACTAAATGTGAATCAAATAAGCATGTGTGTCTCAAATACTATACATGTATGTCAAGGATCTAATAAACATGGAATGAACATACTAATCCATAGACATCAAAACATGCTATAAAACATCAAAACATGCTATAAATTTTATTATGAAAACATGTAATAATAAATGGGAGTAAAGGATTGTTACCAAAACCGAAGAAGCAACTCTCCTTGTCTCCAAAACATGGTGGTCATCTCCACCAAATCTTCCCTTGAAAGTGATGCATCCAATAGATTTCCTTTAAGTCCGGAACGCATCCACTCCAAGGTGTCATCACTCTCACGTCATGTGAGAGCCCACACCTACATCAAAAATAATAGGAGGGGTGGTCTTTGGTACCCATCTCTTATTGGGTCCATGGGGGTTAGTCTCATTTCTAACCCAAACAAATTTCTTTGCTAAATTAGGAGTATGTAATCTATCATAACAAAATTTAGCAAGATGGCCCTTACGTCCACAATGTGTACATGTGTACACATGAGCATACATGGTGTGATGGTGTCCGTGAGGAGCATGTGTATGCCGTGAAGGGTGTGCATGCATAAAGGATGGAACTTGTTTCTTTCGAACCAAGGTTTCCAACCGATTGTGGTTCAAGGCACATTGGCTCATAGTGGAGCCCAAACAATCAACCTTCTTCTTAAGCAAACAAATATCATCATTAATCTTAGAAGAAGAAGTGTGGCATGCAATAGGTGAAGTGTGTGATACTACCCTAGCATGGCAAACATGTGCATCAATCTTATTTTGCAAAACAATGTTTTTCTTTAAACAAACATCTAGATCATTTGAAATAGAAATAATTTTATTTTTCAAATCAACATTCTCTTTTAAAACAAAATCAACTTTTGAAGACAAGTTCTCATTTTTCTTCAAAAGAACATGGCAATTATTTTTAGATTTTAAAAAATCATTTTCTTTAAGTGCAAGATCAAGTTGAGATTTTAATGAATCCCTCTCATTAGTAATCTCCTCTTTCTCTTGCAAAACAACATCAAGTCTAGCAATCAAATTTTTATTTTCATCATTAATGCCTAGACTCTTCTTTTTCAACAAGTTATATTTCTATTAGTTTTTCACAAACAATAGATAGTTCTTCATTTAAAGCATGGGGATCAACAAAATCATTTGAAGAACTAGCATCATCATCACTATCTAATGGAGTTTCCGAGTGTACCTCAAGGGAGTCATTCCCTTGGACCATGTAGCATATAGAGTTGGATTCTCCACTAGATTCCTCTTCTTGGATTTGGACTTGAAGCTTGGAGGTGTTGGTGGTTGTCAATTTGTTTCACACTACAAAAGCGGAATCAAAGTTAGAAACACATAAAAGATATTCTTTAGGCAAAGTGCTTCTAATAGCCTCTAGGGCTTGTGCATTGGCCCTTATATAATCACCATTACCAAGATAGCATTTCTTGGTAGCGGCAAGAAAGACATGCAAACCTAGGGTTTTTAGGTACATGGACATCCTATACTTCCAAACATCAATGTTGGAAGGGTCAAAGCTAGGAGGGGTCATGAAGTCCATGGTAAACTATATATGAATGTGCAAACAAACAAATGCAAATGAGATTAGCAAGCAAATGGATCACTCCTAGGATGTTAAGCCTAAGTATCAGGAGCACTAGCTCTGATACCAATTGAAAAAACACCTAGAGGGGGGGTGAATAGGTGTTAGTGCTAATCTAAGAAACTAAATGCAAACTAAGTGCGCTAAATGCGGAAGCTAATGCAAATTATGCACAAACTAATACAATACAACAAGTGTAGCCGAATTCCCCTTGCGAGGCTCTGGACTAACTCCCCTTGATTCCCCTTGAAATGGGTTGAGGTGCTATGTGAAGCTCTTGTTGGATGAGTATAAGTTAGGCACACACACACAAGCAATCCAAGCAATATGAAATATGTGCACACACAATCAAGCCAAGCAATCAAGGATAAATTACAATATGAAAGATGCAAGGCAACACAAGCAATGTATATAATATGAATGCTATGAAAGTATGATGCTTGTATGAAATGATGCTTGCACAAAGTAAAGAGAGTAAGGGTTAGAGAGACAATGGATCAAACGCTAACACAAAGATTTGTTTCGAGGTTCGAGCACCTTGCTCTACATCCCCGCCTACACCACCGTGTAGGATTTCCACTATCTCAACTCCCACCGAGGGAACCTCTACCGAAGAGGATTTCTTACAACCCAAGGAGTACCGAACTCCTCTCTCAATACAAACCACAACACCTCACACTAGAGGTGTCAACCAACAACCACACCTCTACCTAAGAGGCTTACAAACACAATCCCAATCACCTCACACTTGAGGGATCCAAACCAATACCACTCCGATCACCTCTACCGAAGAGGGATTCACAAATAAAAGGAGGGTTACAACACAAGAGGTTTACAACAACAACCTCAAACACTTCTCTTTCTCTTTTTCCACAAAAACAAGATCCTAATAGTTTAGGATAGAAGATATGGCTCAAGTGTGGAAACTATGTGTTTTGGAAAACAAGAGCTCAAAGAAAAACACTTGGGAAATTTCTTGTAAAAGATAAAGAATGAAAGCCAATACAAAAATCCCAAATTCCAATTTCTTTGATTTTTCCAAAACCCAAAAACACAAAGAATAAATCTTGTTAGCACTTAAAACTCTTTTAAAAACTCTTTTAATCACTTTAGAAAACTGGTATTTTTCTTCTTGAAAAACTTGGCCAAAATCCCCAAAGAGATGGGGTTTATATAGCCCCTAGGAAAACTAGCCGTTAGGCTGATGTGGCAGTCTGACCAACTGCCGGTCGACCGGTCCGGTCGACCGCCAACGGTCAAAAATGTGACAGTTGGGCAACATCGGTCGACCGGTCCGGTCGACCGAAATAAACCGAGAGCAGAGCTCTCAGGCCCGGTCGACCGGCCCGGTCGACCGTCCACTGTGCCTAACAGACGTGCACGTCTGTGCACGTCGGTCGACCGGATCGGTCGACCGGCCACTTGGTGCGGTCGACCGGTCCGGTCGACCGAACTGGCCTGGCAGGCACAGTGCAGAACTGCACAGATACGGGATTTGAAAATAGGTCTTTTCACTCAATAAAAATCCCATAAATTCACAGTAAATCCACTAAATAGTTTTAATCACAATAAAAACTGTTTTTCTAAAAATATGTTTTTCTAAAACTTATTTTTCCATAACTTCACAAAGTACAAAAACAAGATATTTTGAACTTATTAAAGCATAGTGTGTATGGATATGATCCACTACACAATCATAATGAAATATCTATGTTTTTGATATCTAGCATATAACAAGGTTTTGGTTTAAAGGATATGCATGATAGAAATACCAAAAACCAACTCTTGTATTTTATCATAAACAAAACTTGTATTTTATCATACTAGATTTTTCCAAAACATGAATAGGATAGTCAAAATAAGTTTGTCTATAAGTTAAGCATGTATGTATAAATAGAAAACATCTACTATACATATAAATCTTGAAAACTTATTTTGATCAAACTATTCATGAAACCACACATCAAAACATAAAACGTGTGTGTTTTGTGCACTTGAGCATATCAACTAAACTAAGCTTTACAAATATGGATCTAAAACTCTATCTAAACTAGGATACCTAAGTCTTCTTGACGATCTTCATCTTCAAGTAGACTTGCTCCAAAACTCCGTGATTCTCCAAGTGCAAAGGTATGATCTTTAAGCTTTGGCACCGGAATCACCATGATAAGCTTCTAATCATCTTGTTGAAGCTAATCACCAACCTAATATCCTGTTAATGATCTGAAACTTAGAAACACAAGAATATTAGTAAACATAACTACATGAGTGTTGATCATCATCAAAACTAGAGTGGAAGGCCATTGGGCCAACAGTTTGGTGGAAAGACCACTTTGTTTTGGAGACATGGAGAAGTTGCCTCATAGGTTTTGGTAACGGTCTCTTACTCCTTATTTATTTATGCATGCTTTTCATGTTCATTATTTATAGCATGTTTTGTTGTTTATATGAATATTATGAAAATGCCATGATTATTAGATCCTTGACTTGCATGTATAGCCTTTTGAGACACCCATGTTTAATATGGTCTATTATTTTGTGTTCTCACTATTTGTTTAGCTATCATTTTTATCATAGGTTTAATAACATGTGGATTTTCTTAATAATCATGTTTATGTTTATCATGATGATTCATATCTTGGTTTGATGCTTCATGATTTGAATATATGTTTAAATGTTAGTTTTTATAAAACTAGGTATATATTTGTACATATAGTGGGCTACAAATAAATGTATATATGTTTGAGCTTGAATGCTTATTTGAACCCATTAGATGTGCTAGTATAGTCTAGTTTTGATGATCCATGCATTTTAAACTTGTATTCCTATTTTTAGATTTGTTTTATGTTTTCATGTATAAACTTCATATATATGTCTATCTTGTCCAAACTATTAGATATACATGTATATCCTTTTGAGCCACGTGCCTTCATGCATATATCTTTGTGGACTCGTTGTGTTTGGATATGTATGTATACTTTAGTTTGTATAGGACATACATATACCTTGAAGATTAAATAATTTTGATGATTTTCATGTTTTCATGTTTCAAGGAATTAATTGAGCTAATTGAATATTTTTCATGATTATGATCTTCACATCTTATTTGTACACTCACATTTATTGTTTACTCATGTGTTTGTTTTCATGAGTCATATTTATGCTTAATTGACTTAGAGTGTTGATTATCATGTGGATTTCATATTTCATGAAAAATAATTTTGTTTTATTCCTTACTTGAAGGATTTCGTATTAGTTTACAAGTTTTTCCATTTTACTAGTTGCGATATTCTTCATTTTGGTAGAGTTTTCAAACACACTTTATTTTTTAAATCTAATTTTTGAAAACCCCTACCATCCTAGGGCGGTTGGTTGGGAGATCATGCTTATGTATGCTTTATATTGAAAATTATTTTAAACTTGAACATGATTGGGAGGACAGTTATATGATGTATACACTTGATCATTATTGTTGTTTCAATTGGTATCATTGAAATTCTTTCAATTGGTATCAATTTTGACCTTTCTTGTATACTCATATATGTTTGTATGTATGTATGCTTTCAATTCTAATAGTATCAATTTCGATTGGTATCTAATCTTTCGTACATATATATGTTTTATTTGTGTTCAAAAATATCACAAATTTTAGTTTTTGTTTACTCAAGCTTAGCATAACCCAACACCTTGAGTTTCAATTTTGTTTCAATTGATTAGTTTTCAATTGCTTTTCAATTGGTATCTCATTTCAAGCCTACGCATTGTTTTTGTTGGTATTTCATAAAGAGGGAGAAAATTCGATTTTCATATTTACAATTGTATTTGTATTTCCACTCCCTTACTTTATGATAGAAAATAAAAATTTTAAATTGATATCATATACTTAAAAAGAAAAATACTCTTTTTGATATCAAGATGTTTATTTAAATGTTTTAAAATTGGTATCTCAAAATTTTGTTTAATAAAAAAAAAATTAAAATACAAAAGTTTTGATTTGTATTGCCTATATGCAAGGAGAGCTTAACATCTCTTCTACATATAGATTCATGATGAGTGTATCTTGTATTGAAGAGCTTGACAATCTCTTCTTTATGTGGTACACGTGTGTAGGGGGAGCTTCACATCTCCTCTTATGCATTGCATAGTGTATGTTATGTGAATTAGAGCTTGTCATCCCTCCTTCATGTAATGTATCTATGTAGGGAAGCTTCACATCTTCCTCTTCATGAATGTATATAGCATATACCATTTATTTATTGATCTGTGTTTACTTTCAATTGGTATCAAGATGCTACTTTGACATATTTTTTTGATATCTTAATTGATTGTCACCCCCTATTTGGTTTTGTTTTTGTTTTAGACAAAAAGGGGGAGAACATTGTCTTTATTTACCCCTTAGATGATTGTTTCTTTGTATTAAAAGGGGGAGAAGATTTTATTTTGTTTTGGTTTTTACCCCTTTGTTGATGATTGACAAAAAGGGGGAGAAAGATTTTGAGTTTGATCATGTTTTATATATGCATATTTATGTTTTGCATATATTAAGTTTAATTTAGTTTAATTTTAATTGGTATCTAGAGCATGTTTTATTTTTGAACATTTCATTGGTATTTAGAGCCTTTTATTGTTTATGCATATACATGCATTTATGTTTTAAGAGCCTTCATTGCATATTCATTATGTTTATTTGTTTTATGCATGAGTTAAGGGGGAGCTTCTTTGAAGCTTAACTTTAATCCATGCATATATAACTCCAAGAGTTTTGTCATCATCAAAAAGCGGGAGATTGTTGGCCCGGAGGCCTTCCTCTCTAGTTTTGATGATGATTAACTCATGTAGTTATGTTTACTAATAATCTTGTGATTTTAGTTTCAGATCATGTAACAAGATATTAGTTGGTGATTGCTTCAAAAAGAGGAGTTTGGAAGCCTTCACTTGGTGATTCCCGAGCCTGAGCATCAAGATGATACATAGCCATGCTCGTTGGATTACGGTGTTTGGACCGAGTCGACTTGAAGATGGAAGATCATCAAGAAGACTTAGGTATCCTAGAGTTTAGTGTGTTTTAGATCCATTTGTAAAGCTTAGAATAGTTGATATGCTCAAGTGCACAACACACACAAGTTTTATGTTTGGATATTGGTTTTTCGGTTTTGATTTAACCAATATTTGTTTTCATGAATAGTTGATCAAAACAAGTTTAATTGGTTTATGTATAGTAGTTTCATTCTATACATGCATGCTTAACTTTTAAACAAACTTATTTTAACTATCCTATTCATGTATTGAAAAATTCAAGTTTGATAAAATACATGTTTTGGTTTTTGGTAAAAATGTTAAAACACAAAAATAGTTTCATATGCTTGATATTTGAGCTAAACTTTTTATCACATGTTTATGTATCAATGCAAAATGATAAAACTATTTTTGGAGATTTTTTCAAGAGATAAAAGAAGTTTTAGAAATATATTTAACTGTTTTTATGACCCAGAACTGTGCTGACAGGCCAGGCCGGTCGACCGGGCGGTCGACCGATGTACACAGACCTGTGCACGTCTGCTGGCACAGTGGGTCGGTCGGCCGGTCGGTCGACCGGATCAGAGAGTCTTGCTCTCTGTATCTGGGCGGTCGACCGAGCGGTCGACCGGAGCAGAGAAGTCTGCTCTCTGTATCTGGGCGGTCGACCGTGCGGTCGACCAGATGCCCCAACGGTCACATTTATGATCGTTGGCGGTCGACCGGGCCGGTCGACCGCAGGCCTGTCAGGTTGCCAGATCAGCCTAACGACTAGTTTCTGTTTGGCCTATATAAACCCCATTTCTTTGGGATTTTGGCTAAGATTTTCTGAGCTAATTTTTCCCCATTCTCTGGTTTTAAAAATAAGTTTTTAAAAGTGTTTAAGAGCTTAAAGATTTCATCTTTATTGTTTTCAAGGGTTTGGAAAATTCAAAGAAAAATAGTTTTTTTGAGATATTGCTTTGGATCTTCATTTCTATCATATTGCAAGTGTTTTCCCAAGGATTCTCTTTGTTATTTGATTTCCAAAACACCTTGATTTCCACACTTGAACTTATCTTCTATCCTATTCTATTAGGATCTTGTTTGTGGAAAAGAGGAAAGAGAGATTGTTTGTGGTTGAAAGAAACCACTTGTTGTAAACACCCTTGCTTTTGTTGTATCCCTCTTTGGTAGAGGTTGATCGGGTGATTGGTTTGCTCCCTCTTTGGTAGAGGTTGAGGCTTGTGGTTTGCTCCCTCTAGTGAGAGGTGGAGTTTGATTTGTAACCCTCTTCAGTAGAGGTGTTGGTTGTTGTTTGGCTACAGGCCTACCCCTCGGTTGTGAGGCAGTGTTTGAGAGAGGAGTTCGGTACTCCCTTGTTGTAAAAATCCTTCTCGGTGAAGGTTCCCTCGGTGGGAGTCCTCGGTGGACAAGATAGTGGATTAGAAATCCTTCTCGGTGAAGGCGGGGACGTAGAGCTAGGGGCTCGAACCTCGGAACATATCTTTGTATTTGCATTTGATCCATTGTCTCTTCAACTCTCTCTTTATATTGTGCATATCATCATTCATATCATCATATCATACTTGCTTGCATTTGTGCCTTGCATATATTCATATTGCTTATTCATCTTATATGCTTGGTTGTTTGTGTGTGCCTCACTTATACTTAACCACAAGAGCTTCATATAGCATCTCAACCCTTATCTAGGGGAATCAAGAGGAGTTAGTCCAGAGCCCTTCACGGGAAATTCGGCTACACTTGTTGGTTGTATTAAGTGTGTTGCAAAATTTGTTTTAGCTTCCGCATTTAGTTTCTAGATTAGCATTATCACCTATTCACCCCCCTCTAGGTGATTTACAGAACTTAGACAGGACTACGGAAAACCTGATTTAGTCTGATAATTATTTTTCCCAATCTCTCGATATAATAGAAGCAAGACTTAGTCGATTGGAAAACATGCGTAGGAATAAGAAAACTCTCCCTACCTAATCTTTGACTATTTCCGACACTTCTAGCCATATTAATGAAAAACAAGAATCATAGTGTCTTGGAGACTTTGACCAAGATTTAATTTCATCACAAAACCTTAAACTTGACCAATATCAACCCATTGACAAATTGTCAAGTTTTAATTTCAATGAAATTGAACTTGAACATGAATGTGAACCCAATCTCCAACCTTATGATTCAGTTCCTATTTTTGAATCTATGTTTAATCTGATATTCTTAACTGATTTGGACTCATTTCCCAAGTTAATATTGATTCTTGTATCCATAGATCTTGAAACTGAACAATCTATTTTGTATAGTCATATTCCATTAATGGGAAAAGAATATGAATTTTAATTTTTTGATTTGGACTTAATTATTGAACCAATAACTCTCAAACCTACAATTGATTTTTCTGAGTTAGTAATGGTTCCCGAACCTATCACTCTTGAGCTCAAGTCAACCATTCTACCAAGTCACATTCTTTTGTTAAGCATAGGTATAAACCATAACGACTCTGCGATGATTTTTCAAGAGTGGTCATATGAAGGGGATAATTTTCATGATAGGATCTTGCATGATCCTATTCATATTGGGGACTGTAAATATGTAAATAGAAAAGAGGTCAATAAAGATGGATTCCGTGAGCCACCACATTATCTAAATTGGGTAGCAAAGCTTAACCCAATCTGACTACCACCGAAACCACCACCTTAAAGCAATATTTGTTGGCCCAAAGGCCATTAGCCCTAAGTTTTGATGATTACAAACCATATGAAGTTAGGAATTAACAAGATTGTTTTAAATGAGTTTCGGGTAAAAACATAGGCTGATTGACGGCTCCTACACAAGACTCACACATTGGAAGCCACGAAGATTTAGATCACAGAGCCTAGCATAATAGAAGAGCTGCAGGATCAAACAAAGATTGAGAAGACTAATACAAGATTTGTATCTTTACATTTTTTCATTTTTTTAGGATTTATAGTCTGTTTGTCAACACCGAGATAATAGATGTTGATAACATTGGGATTGCCACACATACACATTTGATATTGCTTCATGCTTTCAAACAAAACTTTATTACAAAATTTCTTATCAAGTTTCAGAAAAACGAAGTTTGGAAAATTCGTTTTTTGGAAAAACAAGTTTTTAGTTTGGAAAAATAATTTTTAACAAAATATAGTTCAAATCTTTTTGGTGTTGATCTATGATCACACTCTGGTCTTTCCAAACCCTAGAACCTTATTTTGTATATACCCATCTAAAGAAATTTTTATCGGAAAAATTTAGACTTTAAAAAGTTTTCAAAAACCTGACTTTTGGCCTTGTCCGGTCGACTGCAGGCAGAGCAGAACTGTTCTGTCGGTCGACTGGGAGCAGAGCTCTCTGTTTGATCCGGTCGACCGGTCCGGTCGACCGACAGAGAGTGGTCACTCTCTGTTTGGGACTTCGGTCGACAAGACTGGTCGACCGCTTTCCCAACGGTCGGAAATCCGACCGTTGGCGGTCGACCGGCCTGGTCAACCGACAGCAGTCAGAGTCTGCTGACAGATTCCAACGGCTATCTTTTTGTTTGTCTTATGTTGGGGCTTCTCCCAACAAATATTTTGACTTGTTTAACCCTGTTTTATTCCTCTATAAATAGTGGGAGTGCTTTACAACTCAAACACAACGTTTACAAGAGTAAAATCAAAATTTCTCAATGTTTAGCCTTTTAGCAAAAAGAATTTCCTTGAGCCAAATTCTCAATCCTCTGTGTTTTAGCTTGAAGCTTTCTCTTCCACTTCTCTACTTGTTTTAGCACCACACAATCCCTAAAGTTTCATCTCCTCATCTTGGTTATAGGATTGTGCATGTGAGCTTTATTTGTGATCAAGTGTTGATCACCGTTTCTTCATATTGTGAAGTTTGTAGAGGTTGCGGCCTCAAGCGAGCTAGTGAGCTCTAAGTCGGTGTTGCAGCACCGTGAGAGAGGACAAGTGTGTCTGAAGAGTTCAAGTGAGAACTTGTATTGACGATCCGTGGGATCAAGCATAGTGGAAATCCTTCATCGTGTTAAAGGCGGGGACGTAGAGCAGTGGCTCAAACCTTGAAACATATTCTCGTGTTTGCGATTGTCCACTTATCTCTAAACTCTCTCTCTCTCTCTCCTTTACTTGCACTATTATTTGTTTACTTCCTTGCAAGTTTTAATATTGTTGTTGTTTATTATTAATTAGTTTTTAATCCGCATTATTTGCCACTTAGTATAGTCATTACCTATTCACCCCCTCTAGGTGATTTCAATTGGTATTAGAGCCTAACCCTAGTATTTAGTTTAACCACCTTAGGGAGATCCTGATTAGATGAGAAAGGTGTATGTAAATGTGGAGGAAAAAAGTATTGTTAGCACACAATGTATATTCAAATGAAAGAGAGTTAAGGTTTAGAAACAACCTCTCGTGCTTAGATTACTCCACAAATGTATGAAAGATGATTAATATACCCTTTCTTATCTCCGTTATAGCATAGAGCTGTACCGAGTCGATTCTCAGGGAGAGCTAGCGATGGAAGCGTTACGGTCCGTAGTGAAGAAAGTAAACGAAGTGTCTTCTTTGTTCTTAAAAAAAAAAACAATCATGGAAAAGAATATGAAAGAAGTGGTGGCTTCGTGCATGATGGAAAAGGAAAAGAAATCAAGAATGAAGATGAAGAAAACTATGACTAGCTAACTAACTTGCTAACTTACTAATCTCCTTGATAGTGATGCTTGCCTCATGTTGATTCATCGGCATAGATTTGTCTTGCGTGTTGACCTAATTACTTTCTCACTTGGATGACGGGGGGTTTTACCCATCGGAGAAGAGAAGACCATCCACTTTGCAAGATGAACTTAAGCAATCACCCATGAGTTAGAAGTTAAGCAAGATTAGTGTTAGCTAGTACATGTAGAAAAGTTAGCTATAAGCCATTAAAAGAAAATAAAAGCAAGCATGAAGTAAAATTGCAAGGAAATAAAAGCATGAATTAAAGAAAGCAAGTAATACTAGAATTTGCTCAAGTAGAGTTGAAGAGAATGGATCAATCCTTGCTCCACAAGTGTCACCCTTGCTTACACAAGCTCTCTCTCTCTTACAATCTCTCTCTTGCAAAGATCTAGGGAAGAAGAGGAAGGAGAACTAAAACCTAAAGAAAAACCTAAGAAAATACATGCAACTAATCTCTAATCTCCTTCTCTTGCTGTTCTTTTTTGCTCGCAGGTCCAAGTGAAGAATTTATAGGCCTCAGAAGAACTCTCCAGAAGACGAACAGGTGGCCAGAATCTGGGGCTCAACGGCCCTAGATTTGCGGCAAATTGGCGGGAAAATCCCGGATTTTGCGGCAATATCTCAACCGTTTGGCAACAACTTTCTGTTGTGAGTTGGTTGCGAGGTTGTTATCCACGTAGCCTTCTAGAATCTTGAGTTGTTACGCGGATCTCTCTGGATTCTGATTTCAAATTTGGGCTTTATCTTGGGCTTGGAATTAATCTCTTTAATTATTGCTAATTAAAGTGATTATTGGGCTTTCTCCCATTTCAGTTATGGACCTGTAAAAATACAGAGAAGATGAGTGAAAATCATATATTTATTTGCTAAAATGCATGGGAATGATATGGTAAAATATGCACATTTGTGTACTAATCACACCCCCACACTTATTCTTTTGCTCGTCCCGAGCAAAACAAAGAAAAGAAAAACTATACTACCAATTTTATACACCACTTTCGCAGGTGACGCGATTGCACTGAGCGTGTGCAAACAAGCCGTTAAACCTCTAGGTTACCCTAGAGGAGGAGTGTTGTCTCCTGAGGGTTTTCAGCGGATTACACCCACAAAATCCATAAAGAAAGAAGACAAATGTTAGTGTTTTGAAAATCCATTTGAAAGAGAGATATGTTTTCGAACTATTTTTGCAAAAATATAAGTGATCTAAGGTCATAAGTCCACCTATAATCATTCTCCCTTAAACTTAGTATCTATGCAAGATCTTGTCTTCAATTAAGGTAAGAATTCAAAATTGGATTGAATATTTTATCTCTCATAAAACCTAGATAATATGCACATTGTGATAGTGAAGATTTCTGGGATTTCAACTCCAACCATCAAGCCATTTATTTATATATATATTTTTTTCTGCTTTTTCTTCCCTTAGTTTAGGCTTTCTAGTTTACCCTTGTAACGAGCCTTTAACCGATGACTCCCAAACCAGACGGTCTTAGGGCACCAGATGAGAAAACATCCCTCGGGTTTAAGGTCTCGAGTAAAAAAGGCCACAAAACTAAGGGGGATTATTCTTTTTGATCACCGTTAGGCGTGAATAATTATGCTTCTTGAGGCATAATTCTCCAGCTTAATGAGTGATGTTTTTCACCATTAGGCGTGAATAACCATGCTTCTTGAGGCATAATTATCCAGCTTAATAAGTGATGTTTTATTCTTTTTTTCTTTTTTTTTATATGGCATTTTGGTCTTTGTTTCCATCCCAAAAATGTGTAAGTGTGAAGTGCATACTTTCTAAGGCAAAAAATTCAAGATAAAAATATCTCACCAATTTTCTTACTTAGCCTATAATTTCAAACAAGATCTATTATTTCAACTAGGTTTAAGATGTCATAATTAAGGCTTTCTTAATTTCTAAGATACATCTTAATTTTCTTAAAAATAGATCAAAACTTTGTCTCTTATTTCAAAAAGTTTTTATTTATATTTTTTTCTAAAAGAAGTGTAAAAGAAAGAAGATCTAAAAACTCTATGTTAGTAAACCCTCCCTCACACTATTTCATGCATTGTCCTCAATGCATCATGATATATGTATGCATGAAACAAAATAGAGAGGGAAGGAAAAAATTACCTCAAGGTGGTGGTTCCGGTGGTGGTCGGATTGGTCCACGAAACATGGCCCAATCAACTTTTCTTTGGGTTTTGAGGAACCCACCAGAAATATAATGAATATGACCCATTAAAAAGAAAATTCTTGAAAGATTTTAATTAAGTACATGACCCCATCTAATTTCCATTTCCATAATAAATTTCAGAGTCAAATTTGTCAAGATCCTTGTCCCAGAATGGAGTATGAAATGATAGAACGGTTGACTTGGACTCAGGAAGGATAGGAACGAATACTGACTCAGGAAGGTGACCGAAGTCAAGTGAAGGTGTAGGAGTCGAAGTGAGTTCAGGAATTTGGTCCAAGTCAAGAAAATGAAGCTCAAGTCCACAATCATTTTCCAACAATGGGATGTGACCTACTATGGGTGATATCTCTTTACTTCCAATATTAAGAAATTCTAGCTCATCACCATACAATTCTTCGAAACTTAAGTCAACATCTTCCGATAGAATTGTACAATCAGTTTCAGAAGTAAAGAGATAGTGAGAATCTAGGTCACATTCCATATGTAGTTCAATACATGAAGAACTTGCCAATTTGTCAATAGTATCTTCAGAAGTGTAGAATTGGTCAATTTCAATATGATCCTCAAAGATGGGTGATTCAACTTCATTATAAATTGGTACATGATCCAATGTCGACTCCGGGAAAAGATTGAAGTCAGGTAAAGTTACCGGAGTCATTATTGAATCAGGAAAAAGAAGTGAATCACGAAGTTGGGGTTCAAGATCATATTCCTCATGTAGTTCAATTCCACAAAAATGTGAACTTGTCAATTTATCAAATGGACTTTCAAAAGTATGAAATTGGTCAAGTTCAATATGATCATCATAAATGATTGGTGATTCAATTTCACAATGGATAGGCACTGGATCCAATACTGACTCGGGAAATGAAGTGAAATCATGTGAAGACACTGGAGTCATAATTGAATCAGGAAGTAGAATTGAATCATCAAGTGGAAGTTCAGGATCATATTCACATTCAAGTTCAATTTTAGGAAAAGGAAAACTTTCCAAAATGTCAATGGGATTTGAATTTTGGACAAGTTCAGGTGATTGTGCTGAAATTGAATCTGGATTTCCAAGACTACATGACTCTTTGGTTTTAACAGAGTGGCTAGTGACATTAGAAATAGGATGAGAATGAAGAGTTTGGATCATCAAATCTATGTCACGATTTCTAACATTTTGAGCATGAGTCATGTCTTCAAACATCTTTCCATAATTGATGATTTCATTATTTTGATGAAAAGATGAAGTGTTGTCTTGGAAGTGATAGTGAAATTGTGAGTCAAAAATGTGTGAAAGAGTGGACTCACACAAGAAATCTTTACTCGTTTCCATGACAAATGGTTGTTCATAAGGAAAAGGTGGAACTGAGTAAGACTCTTGAAAATATGGTGGAATTGGAGAGGCAAATGGTTCTTGAAGTTTTTGCTCGACTCTCTGTAAATTAGCTTCTATATTCCTTAGTAACTCAGATTTTTCTTCAATTGGTGGTTCAGAAAAAGGAGTATATGAAGCGGAATCGGGAAATGAATACTGTGAACAAGGTGAATATGGTGGACAAGGAGTTTGAGAATTTGACTCGGGGTACGTGAATCCCCATTACTCGGTAAAGAGTTGAAATCATTATGGAAATTATAGTTATTAGATGGGGGGTATGGGTCATATTGATTCGGATAAGGCCAACCCGGTGTATTTGGTTGGTGCATATTATAAAACGCCGGGTTGGAATTATCCAAATATGGAGTCGGTGTGAAATATGGATTATTATTAGGATGGAAAGAATTGTTGAATGCCATATCACACAAAAAAAATCACAAACAAAAAAGAAAAATCAAACAACAAACAAAAAAGAAGAGAAAAAATCAAAACCAAGCCAAAAGAAGGGTTGACCTAGACCTAGACGACTCCTAACTGATTAGATCGTCCACGGGAGGTTTAGTGTAGACTTTGACCACAAGCTAATCAGCCAGGAAAGGGCAAGGTTGGTGGGAGGTTTTCCGTCAGAGACGTTCCTTAATTAAGTAACCAGTAACCTTCGGGCTTTCGGCCCTCAATCCCTTTCTTAGACACTGATTTTGCAAGAGTAAAATTCCAACACTTTTCCCCTTAGGATAATCTCCTAGATGAGTCCGAGATGTCCCTAGGGCCAACGTCTATTTTTTTATTAAATTAGGCTTGGGTTAGTGAGTGCTTGGATTGTGGTTTTCGGGCTAAGAAAAGGGTAATGAACTCCCCACCTTATCTTATTTATAGGTGATGCCCTTAAAATTGAATTGTGCAAGTGTACAAGAAATAACAAGGATTCACTCAAAGCATGAAAATCAAGCAAGAGATGATTCCTAGTCTACATGCAATGCTTACGTACCTTGCATCCAGCACTCTTCAACAGTAAAATTAAAGAAATTGAAAGACACGTGCCTAGTATGCAAATGTCTAATCAACTTTTAACGATTACAACCAATTTTTTACTGTTAAATTTATTAGCAGGAATATGGTGAAGCATACAGGAAAAAAATTATTGCAGCAGATGCATTTGCAGAGAAGCAAGCCCTGCAGAAAATAGGTGAGTAGTGATCTCCTTATTGCCGCAAATTTGCGGCAAAAGCCCAGAATTTGCGCAATTTGGAGGGATCCTAGTCTCTGCTTTCAAGAGCAGAGGCCCAGGTCCACTTATATGTCACTGCAAATTCTGCAAAGTTTCCTGTTTCTTCAACCTGTAACCTACAACAGAGAAGAAGATTCGTTTAGTTCTTCACTTTAAAGAAAATCCGTTGCTCTCCCCGCAACGGCGCCATTTTGATTAGATGAGAAAGGTGTATGTAAATGTGGAGGAAAAAAGTATTGTTAGCACACAATGTATATTCAAATGAAAGAGAGTTAAGGTTTAGAAACAACTCTCGTGCTTAGATTACTCCACAATGTATGAAAGATGATTAATATACCCTTTCTTATCTCCGTTATAGCATAGAGCTATACCGAGTCGATTCTCAGGGAGAGCTAGCGATGGAAGCGTTACGGTCCGTAGTGAAGAAAGTAAACGAAGTGTCTTCTTTGTTCTTAAAAGAATAAAACAATCATGGAAAAGAATATGAAAGAAGTGGTGGCTTCGTGCATGATGGAAAAGGAAAAGAAATCAAGAATGAAGATGAAGAAAACTATGACTAGCTAACTAACTTGCTAACTTACTAATCTCCTTGATAGTGATGCTTGCCTCATGTTGATTCATCGGCATAGATTTGTCTTGCGTGTTGACCTAATTACTTTCTCACTTGGATGACGGGGGTTTTACCCATCGGAGAAGAGAAGACCATCCAACTTGCAAGATGAACTTAAGCAATCACCCATGAGTTAGAAGTTAAGCAAGATTAGTGTTAGCTAGTACATGTAGAAAAGTTAGCTATAAGCCATTAAAAGAAAATAAAAGTAAGCATGAAGTAAAATTGCAAGGAAATAAAAGCATGAATTAAAGAAAGTAAGTAATATTAGAATTTGCTCAAGTAGAGTTGAAGAGAATGATCAATCCTTGCTCCACAAGTGTCACCCTTGCTTACACAAGCTCTCTCTCTCTTACAATCTCTCTCTTGCAAAGATCTAGGGAAGAAGAGGAAGGAGAACTAAAACCTAAAGAAAAACCTAAGAAAATACATGCAACTAATCTCTAATCTCCTTCTCTTGCTGTTCCTTTTTTGCTCGCAGGTCCAAGTGAAGTATTTATAGGCCCAGAAGAACTCTCCAGAAGACGAACAGGTGGCCAGAATCTGGGGCTCAACGGCCCTAGATTTGCGGCAAATTGGCGGGAAAATCCCGGATTTTGCGGCAATATCTCAACCGTTTGGCAACAACTTTCTGTTGTGAGTTGGTTGCGAGGTTGTTATCCACGTGGCCTTCTAGAATCTTGAGTTGTTACGCGAATCTCTCTGGATTCTGATTTCAAATTTGGGCTTTATCTTGGGCTTGGAATTAATCTCTTTAATTATGCTAATTAAAGTGATTATTGGGCTTTCTCCCATTTCAGTTATGGACCTGTAAAAATACAGAGAAGATGAGTGAAAATCATATATTTATTTGCTAAAATGCATGGGAATGATATGGTAAAATATGCACATTTGTGTACTAATCAGATCCTCACTATTAGCTATATCTATTTGTTGCATTTATTATTTGTTGTGCACTATACTTATATTCATGGCATCAGTTGACTTTTCTAGCATCAAGTCCCCACCCAAATTTGATGGGTTGAACTTCCCCATTTGGAAGGTCAAAATGAACCTATTCCTAAAATCCCTAGGAGTTAGAGTTTCCAAGTCCATCACCAAAGAATTTTTTGAACCTCTCACTGATGAGAGACATGGTCTGAAGAAACCTCTAAGGACTATGTGGCCAATGCTAGAGCCCAATATGCACTGACTCAAGCATTAAATGAATATGATCTTTCCCGCATCATAAATTGCAAATCTGCTTATAAAGTTTGCAATGTGCTTATTGTTACTCATGAAGGGACGTCGCAAGTCAAGAGATCTAAAATTGACTTGCTCCGTTCTCAATATGAGAACTTCTATATGCTTGATAATGAAGGCATAGATGATATGCTCACTCGTTTCACCAAGATTACTAACGCCTTATCTTCTTTAGGTGACAACATCGACAATGACTAGAAGATCTGGAAGGTCATTAGAGCTCTTCCCAAGTCTTGAAAAGTCAAGGCAACCACCCTCAAAGAGCTAAATGATAGGGAGGAGATGGACTTCTCCGGCTTCATCGGCAATCTCAAAACCCATGAGATGGAGATGAAGGGAAGAGAAGAAAGGGAGGCACCAAAGAAGAAAGCTCTTGCTTTCAAGGCAGCTCCATCCTCCTATGATGAAGAGGATTCATCGGAAGACTATGACGAAGACTTTGCCATGCTCATAAGGAAGGTGGGCAAAATGTTCTATAAGAAAGGTAGACAAAGCAACTTCCGAAGAGGGAGACCTCAAGGAAGATTTGAAAAGAAGAGAGAGAAGCCGGGTCCATGTTTTTATTGCAAGAAGACGAGACACCTAATTGCCGATTGCCCCTCTCTGCAAGCTACTACCTCCAAGAATGGGCAAAAGAAGAAAAAGGCGATGGTGGCCACGTGGGATGACTCGGAGTCGGAATCCGAAGAGGAGATCGACGCCGCTCACATGTGCTTCATGGCACATGGCGATGATGCTTTCAACGTATGTCTAGAAAACTCTTTAGATGATGAAGACTTAACCATGGATGAACTCACACATTTTTTGAAGAATTACAAAGTAGGTATGAAATATCACTTGCTCAAAAAAAATTGAAAAAGGAGAATGATTCCCTAAAGAATAAATTTGAGATTGTTTTAAAAGAGAAAAATGAATTATCAAATTCTTTTGAGAAAATGAAAAAGGATTTTGAAAAATACAAAACATCTTGTAAAGGAAAAAAGCCCTATTTCTACTTGTAATAAAAATGAATTTTTAGAAATCCAAAAACGTATTGAAGTTTTGGATACAACTTTAAAGAAATGTGCTTTTGACATGACTAAATTTGCATCTCTGTTTCCTAAAGGAAAATCCCAAGGGAAACATACTCATCATCATGCATCTAACACACACACAAATACACACACGCACAAGCATGCATTTATGTTTGGTAAAATTTATATATGTGCACATTGTGGCCGCAAAGGCCATTTAGCTAAATTTTGTTATGCTAAGCTAAACTTGTCAAATAAAAATGTTTGGGTTCGAGAAAACACTAACCCTGTAGGACCCAAAAAGATTTGTGTAGCAAAAGACACGCCGAACTTAATTGATACAGGTGCGTCGTCGTCCTCCAAGACTTAGGGGGAGATGGTGCCTGGGTGGTGGATGCATCAAGGCTCAACGTATACATCGTCGCTTGCATCGCTATCAAAGAGGCACCCATTTTTGGAGATTACCCATGGTTTGGTAACTTCTCCACGTAATATTTCTTTTAATATTTATAGGATTTGCTAGTTGCATCTTTGTGATAATATGCCTACATGTGTAAACTTGCATATCCATATTTTTGTATGATTGGATTGTGTATTCAATTTGTTTAGATTTCTATCACTTGCCATGTTTTTATTTGTCCATAAATCAAGATTTTGTTAACTTAATGTTTTATATGAATATTGTCAAAATAAAAATTTATTTAACCAAATTAAGCAAATAAATAGAGATGGCAATTGCGCGCCTCAACCCTTATCTAGAGAATTTCGAGGAGAAGTTCAGAACCCTTAACGGGGTGTTCGGCTTCAACATCTCATGTTTATCGCTTAATTATTAAATAAAAATATATTGTTAATAAATATAAATGAAAATGAAAATAAAACCTCCTACTGAGTTTTTCATGCCAAATAAGATTTTCAATGTTATTTTTATATAACATATCCTTTGTTTTAAAAAGAAAATTTTTTTTAAAAAAAAACTCAAAATTTTCAACACTATTTTTACTGGTTTCAGCTGTACCGGTCGATCGGGCCCGATCGACCGATTTGGCCTGGCATAAGGCCTGGTCGACCGACCCAGTCGACCGATATAGCCTGGAATAAGAAAATTTTTTTTGCCCGAAGCCGGTCGACTGGGCGGTCGACCGACTGAAACCGAGATTGCTCTCGGTTTCCACCGTCGACCGGGCGGTCGATCGGGAATCGGGTAAACTGTTAATTTACCTGACTCTTTATAAAGCCCTAACCCCAAAATTCTTTCCCCTCTTCATCGTCCACCGCCTCCAACTCCTTTCCTCCTCTCTTCTCTCAACCCTAAACCCATTCCAATCCATCTCTACCTCTCCCAATCTCAAATTTCTTCCACAAAAAATTTGGAAAATTGGTTTCGAGCTCCAGATCTACTCTCTCTCTTTGGTATTTCTCTATTTTTTCAAGGTATAATCTCATATTCTCTAAATCTCCTATTTTCCTTGAAATTTCTAAGTTTATTTGTTTAGATCTTGCTATATTTCGTGCCTATCATGCTAATTTATCATCATGTCTAAAAGAACCCATTCTGAAAAGGGGAAAACCCCCCAATCTTCATCCTCCCCCTTTGTCTCGCAAAATGCATCCTATAGACATGTCATAATCTCTACTAAAAATGTGAATTCAGGTAGAATGTGGTGCTTAGTGATTTTGAGCACCTTAATCTTGCATCTATCCTAGCATCTAGCTCCTTAGAAAATTTTGTCACTATTAAAGAACTTGTCTATCCTGCTTTGGTGCAATATTTTCTATTCAAATCTCACTTTTGAACATAATCACATCAAATCCAGAGTCTTGCGTAAAGATATAGATATCTCACTTCAACAATTTGCATGTCACCTACACCTCTCCTGTGAGGGGGTAGACATTTATAACTTCGATCTGTATGATTTTGAGTATCCTGACTGTGAGTCTGCCCACACTGCATCCACACTGCTTCATAATGATGATAACCCTGGTTTAGTTAGGAAAGAGGAGGTGAAGTACTACACTCTCACCGCTCAGGTCCTGGCCAAAATCGTGTTCTATAACCTCCTGCCAAAATTAGGAGAATATAGTCACGCTAGGGGTTCTGCTCCTCTTGTCATCTATTGCCTTCTGAAAGGTATTAGAATCAATATACCTAAACTCATCATCAATTACATGACTTCTGATCATCTCCTTGTCTCAAACGGCACTTGCCTTTGGGATGCTCATCACACGTCTTTTGAAGCAGCTAAATTTTGATCTTTCCTCTGAATGGTCGATTGAACCGTCAGTAGACATCAACAGCACCCTCCTCAAGAGGATGCATCCTAGGGAGCGTCATCCAGCTCCTCAGCCGCAGCCTTTCTTTCCTGCTGTTCCTAAATCATCCTTTGGCTTTTCTGCTCCCTTCGACCCCTATCTAGCCTTATCTACTCAGTTTTGGGAGCACCACCAGCAGCTTTCTGCTGAGATGACCGAGCACCATCAGCAGATTTCAGCTAGGATAACCGAGCATCGCCAGCAGATTTTCGCTGAGATGACCGCACACTATCAGCGGATGGAGCAGCGTTTGGACAATGATCTCAGCCATATATGTGACTCCATTCGCTATATGCATGCCTGTCTCGGCGGCATCTACAACAGGTTTGATTGGCCGGCTCCTCTTCTTAGTGAACGTGCTTAGCCACTTCCTACTTCCGGCCCTCTGTTCGCCGCCTGGGCTCCTACTTCTTCTGCTCCTCCTACTTCTGCTCCGCCACCTACTTCCCCGGAGGACACAGATTTCAGGAGACATTGACCCCTTTTGATGATGTCAAAAAGGGGGAGAGATTTCTAAGAGTTATTTCTGGGTTATGTTATTTTGGACATGATTATGTTATTTTGGACATGTGTTATGGACATGTGTTATGTGTTATGTTTTCTGGGTTGTTTATCTATGCAGTATTTGGATATTAGTTTGCTTTCTATATGGACATGCGTTATGTGTTATGTTTTCTGGGTTGTTTATATATGCAGTATTTGGATATTAGTTTGCTTTCTGTATGGACATGTGTTATTTGTGGACATGTGTTATGTTTTTGGTTTTGAGGTTGGCATGAACCTCCTATTTTGTATGGACACCTTTTTTATGATATGGCAGTTATTTTTGTTATCTCCATGTGGTATATATATAAATGGTTGGATGTCGATTTCTTATTGTTCTATGTTTGTTCCAACCTTCTACCACTCACTTTGGAGGTTGGAGATATTTATGGATGGATGGAGGTAACCAGATATGCATACATTTTTATTCTGTATCTTTGGTATACATGGATGGTTGGCATATGTGTTTATTAACATATCATATACATGCCCTTGTTATGCATTTAGATTTTTTATATTATATTCTTTTATATGCATATGTTAAGGGGAGCTTCACTTGAAGTCTCCACCCAAAATATTTGTAATAACTCTATATGTTTTGTCGTCATCAAAAAAGGGGAGATTGTTGGCCCAAAGGCCATTAGCCCTAAGTTTTGATGATTACAAACCATATGAAGTTACGAATTAACAAGATTGTTTTAAATGAGTTTCAGGTAAAAACATAGATTGATTGACGGTTCCTACACAAGACTCACGCATTTGGAAGCTGTAAGATCACCTAGAGGGGGGGTGAATAGGTGATGGCTAATCTAATGGTCACTTATGAACAAATAATGCGGAATTAAAACTAAGTTGACCAAATAAAACTTCTTTTAATTAAACACTTATGTATAACACAAGAGTGTTGCCGAATTTCCCTTGCGAGGCTCTGGACAAGCTCCTCTAGATTCCCCTGAATGGGTTGAGGTACCGCGTTGGCTCTCTTGGTTGAATACTAGTGTTAACAACAATCCAAGCAAGTATGTATATCAATTATGAGCACAAGGGAATATATCATGCATATATAAGATGAACACAATAAATTGAATGCAAGATATAAAATAGAGACAAAAAGAGAAAGAGAGCAAGAGTGAGCAATCGCAAACACAAAGGGTTTGTTTCGAGGTTCGAGCACACTTGCTCTACATCCCCGCCTTCGACACACGAAGGATTTCCATTATGCACGATCCAACCGGATCTCTCCTTGGTGCCGCAACACCTACAAGCCCTCGGACTCCCAAGTCCCTTACACACGCAAGTCCACCGACTCGCCGAGGCCGCACCTCGCACCACAAGAGTTCACACCCGAACTCCCACCACAACGAGCACACTTGCCCGTCTCCTCAAAGAACAAAGAACAAGTCTTTGGTGATCACAACACTTTGATCACCTTACAAAAACTCTCACTACAACACCTATAGAATGGATAGCTCAATGGATGCTCAAGTGTTTGTGTGAGAAAGCAAGGAAAGAATCTTTGGTGAAAATCTCAAGAAATCACTTTTACACTCTTGTAAAATCTTCCCTTTTGATTGGAAGTATTAGCTCACTATTTTTGTGGAGAAAAACCTCTGGAATGAATATGAGAAAACAGGCTCTAAGGTCTCCAAAAATCTTGGCTTAAAACAATGACAAAACCCCCTTTTATAGAGGCCAGAAAAATCTGACCGTTGGGCTCTGTCAGAGCTACCGGTCGACCTGTCCGGTCGACCGGCAACGGTCAAAAATCCGACCGTTGCAGCCTCCAGTCGACCGGCCCGGTCGACCGAGCAACTGGAGAAGAGAGTAAACTCTCTGTCGGTCGACCGGCCCGGTCGACCGATAATTCCCGAGAGCAAAGCTCTCTGAAGCGGTCGACCAGCCCGGTCGACCGTTCTCCAGTGAACACTGGCGTGCACGCTGTGCACGTCCGGTCGACCGACCCGGTCGACCGGCCTCTGTCAGTTCTGAAAAATCAGAACTGCCAGAACCTGAAAATTTGGGATTAAGGATAGGTCTTTTTTGGCTTAATAAAAATCCCATAAATACTTAGAAATTCTACAAAAATAGTTTTATGATATAGAAACATGCTTGCACAAAATCAAGGCATGTTATTGAAGATTTGACTATTTTTGTAACTTGGAAATATTGGCTCATAATAAAAACTGTTTTTCTAAAACAACATGTTTTTCCAAATTTCCATCAAATACAAAAACAAGATACACTTTAAAGCATAGTGTGTGTGGATATGATCCACTACACAATCAAGATGACATATCTAGTTTTTGACATAAAGCACTAAACTTGGTTTTGAAATATCAACATGTTTTTCCAAACTTTCATCAAATACAAAAACAAGATATACTCTAAAAGCATAGTGTGTATGGATATGATCCACTACACAATCAAGATGAAATATCTAGTTTTTGACATAAAGCACTAAACATGGTTTTGGATATAAGATATGTATACATGAATACCAAAAACCAAATTGTATTTTATCACAAATAAAAATCTTTTCTTAACTAGGAAAATCTTTTATGAAAATCATTCTATCAAGAGTTCTATCAAGAGTGTGTGTGTGATATAGACTTGAGCAATCCACCAACTATTCTATCCTTTACATTTTATCTAAATAAATCTTATAAAAACAAACCTAGACTCAAGTCTTCATCTTCTTGAAGTCTTCACTTGAAGTCTTCTCATCTTCTTGACTTGGTCCACATGCAATCCACCGAGCTCATCCCTAAATGTGATCTTGATGCATAGGCTCGTGAATCAACCGGTGCTAGCTTCCAACTTGACTTTAAATCCTTTGTTGAAGCTCCACACCTACTAAGATCTTGATAAGGAATCTGTCACTAATTAAACACAAGATCATTAGTAATCATAACTTCATGAGTTGATCATCATCAAAACTAGGGTGATAGGCCTTTGGGCCAACAATCTCCCCCTTTTTGATGATGACAAAACTCATGACGTTATATATGCATGGATTAAAGTAAAGCTTCAAAGAAGCTCCCCCTTAACTCATGCATACAAAATAAATAATAAATATGATCATGAAGCACATGAATATGGATGCAAATATGGAGATGCAACAAGCATAAATCAAAATCTTTTTACTCCTATTTGCATAAATTAAAACACATATGCATAAATACAAATCTTAATTTCCCTTAAGTAAGAAGGACAAATACTTCTCCCCCTTAAGCAAGGAAATCATGCATATATATCAAAACAAAAACACAAATACTTCTCCCCCTTTTGTCAATCATCAACAAAGGGTTCAAAGTAAAATCAAATCAACAAATTTTTCCCCCTTTATGTCAAAAATAAAGAAGTCAAGGAGGGGCAATACAAATCAAAAATTTTGAATTTTTCTCATCAAAACAAAATCATTAATTCTATTTTATCAAAACAAATTCTGAATTTTCTCTTTGATATCAAATAAAAAAATATTGATACCATTTTAAAATCTAATGCATAAGCTTGAAAAATAAGATTTGAATTAAGCTTAGCATTAACAACACATGAAGAATTCGAACTAGTTAAATGAGAGTGTTTAACAACTAGTACGAAATCCTTCTATCAAGGAATAAATCTAAGGATTTTCATGAAATAGCAATGAAACACAAAACACTCAAACACTCTAATCTATAAAGTCAAATAGTTTCAAAAGAAGTGAGTGTACTAATGTTATGTGAAACATGGCATCATGAAAATGGCAATAAGGTACAATATTCCTTAGAAAATCATAAACATCAAAATTATCTCACATTTTTTATATTAAATCATTGAAAACAAAATCTATATGTCAAGATATATGTATGTTTTGACAATACATGAAATATACATACATATCTCTTAAACTCAAGTGAGTCTATATGAATGGATTTGCATTGAAGGCAAAAGACTCAAGAGTTATACATGTATATTTTAAGGTTTGGCAAAATACACATATACATGAAATAAAAGGCACATGATTATAAATCAAATCCAAAAGGTGAACATAAGTTTAAATATGTATGAATCATCAAAACTAAGCAATACAAGTACATTTCAAGGGTTCAAATAAGCATTTAAGCACACTTACTAATAGATCTTTTGAGGCCCATGATATGTTCAAGTATAAATCCTAGTGTTGACAAAAACTAACATATAAACTAATATTCAAATCATGAAGCATTAAATTTTAAGAAAAATTGAATCATGTGACAATCTCAAAAACTATTTGAAGAATACATAACTAGTATAAATTGTTTTTGAAAACTAGTTAAAGATCCTTCAAATATGTCAAATCATATGTTTTTCATGAATGAGACTAAGTACATAAAAATCCAAGCACTCATAGTCCATAAAGCTCATAAATATATTTTTGAATAAAAGATGAGTGTTCAAAGGTTATGTAAGTAGCATTTTCATGAAAGTAGTCATTCAAGCTCAAAAAGATCATAAATCACATTTTGTTTTACACATGTTTTAATCTTTAATACAAATCAAACAACATGAAAATCATCATCAATTTTTATTATTTATTTAAAATACTAATCTTCATGGTATATGTATGATTTATCCAATTCTAACAATATGCATACATATCCCAAATCTAAAAGAGTCCAATATATATTGCATGAAGGCAAATGACTCAAGGGTATACATGTATATTTATTAGATTTAAATTAAACACACATATACATGAAGTAAAATCAAAGATAGGCATAACAAGTATAAATGACCGAATCATCAAAACTAGCCTATACACATGCATATAGTGGATACAAATGAGCGTGAAGTTCAAATATGTATGAGTCAATTGTAGTTCACTATACATATATGTATAAATGCAAGTTTTGACACATTCTATATTTAAGCATGTAAATGCCACATGAAGCACAAATCAAATAAAATCATGAACATGCTATATGACATATGAAATTAAAAGCATGTACATAAAATTAGGAGTTTAGAGGTTGTTACCAACTCCAAAGCTCCAAGCATGGTGGTTGATCCACCAAAGCTCCTTGATAGCGATGCAACCCAAAAGTATGTCCATCATGTCCAAGTGCATCCACTACCAAGGTACCATCCCTCTCACGTTTTGAGAGAGCCCTCACCTACATCACAAGCAAAAGGTGGGGGTTTTGGTACCCATATTTTCTTGGGTCCTATGGGGTTAGTCTTGTAAGGAACCCAAGCATTTTTATTTCTATCAAAATAAGAACATTTAATCTTTCATAACAAAATTTTCTTAGATGGCCTTTGCGGCCACAATGTGTACATGTGTACACCTTAGCATACTTATGAGTGGGAGTGTGAGCATGATGTGCATCATAAGCATGGTCATGATGATGATGTGCATGAGTATGAGGAACTTGTTTCTTTTGAAACAAGGATTCCAATCTAGTATGATTGAATGCACAAGAGTTCAAAGTTGAACTCAAATTCTCCATTTTATTTTTCAAATTCTTAATCTCATTAGTTGTGGCATGAAAAGCATGATGAGATAAAGAATCATTTTCTTTTTCTTTTGAGAGACAAAATCTTTTTCTTTTTCAATAAATTTTCTTTTCAAAGATTTATTTTCTTGAAAAACTTCTTCCTTTTGTTTTTCCACCAAATCAATCTTATTTTTCAAAATAGTGTTCCCTTCACATAAATCATTCAATTTAGTAATCAAGGAAACATTCTCATTTTTCAAATCTTTATTTTCCTTTTCTAAGCATGCAACCTTAGATTTAAAAGAATCATTTTCTTTAAGCATGCAATCAAAATCCTTTTTCAAATTATTATTTTCTAATTCTAAGCATGCAATGTTATCTCTAAAAGAGTCATGTTCTACATGCATGCAAGCAACATCCTTTTTCAAATTTTTATTTTCCTTTTTAATTATGTCATATCTCTCAAGCAATAATTGGCAAAATGAATTTAGCTCATCATATGACATAGTAGCATCCTCATCCTCGGATTCGGAAGTTACCTCAAGGGGGTTATCCCCTTGGACCATGTAGCACTTGTTGGAGGTGTCGCTTCCAACATTCGAATCGCTCCCGGCATAATATAGATCCTTTTCGCCAAGGGAGGTGATGATGTCCCAAGCTACAAAAGCCGATTCAATGTTAGAAACCCTAGATAAATAATCATCATTTAGGGTACATTTAAGAGCATGAAGGGCTTTTGCATTAGCCGCAATATTCTTACCATTTAAGCAATATTCTTTATTAGTTGTGGCAAGATATACACTAAGGCCAAGTCCTTTGAGGAACAAAGACATCTTAACCTTCCAAATTTGGATGTTAAGAATATCAAAGGTGGGTGGTGACATAAAGTCCATGGTGTGTGTACAAATAAAGTGATTAGCCTAAAAGGAGGATCTTTAACTCTTAGGTTGTTAGACCCAATATCAAGAGCACTAGCTCTGATACCAATTGTAAGATCACCTAGAGGGGGGGTGAATAGGTGATGGCTAATCTAATGGTCACTTATGAACAAATAATGCGGAATTAAAACTAAGTTGACCAAATAAAACTTCTTTTAATTAAACACTTATGTATAACACAAGAGTGTTGCCGAATTCCCCTTGCGAGGCTCTGGACAAGCTCCTCTAGATTCCCCTTGAATGGGTTGAGGTGCCGCGTTGGCTCTCTTGGTTGAATACTAGTGTTAACAACAATCCCAAGCAAGTATGTATATCAATTATGAGCACAAGGGAATATATCATGCATATATAAGATGAACACAATAAATTGAATGCAAGATATAAAATAGAGACAAAAAGAGAAAGAGAGCAAGAGTGAGCAATCGCAAACACAAAGGGTTTGTTTCGAGGTTCGAGCACGCTTGCTCTACATCCCGCCTTCGACACACGAAGTATTTCCATTATGCACGATCCAACCGGATCTCTCCTTGGTGCCGCAACACCTACAAGCCCTCGGACTCCCAAGTCCCTTACACACGCAAGTCCACCGACTCGCCGAGGCCGCACCTCGCACCACAAGAGTTCACACCCGAACTCCACACCACAACGAGCACACTTGCCCGTCTCCTCAAAGAACAAAGAACAAGTCTTTGGTGATCACAACACTTTGATCACCTTACAAAAACTCTCACTACAACACCTATAGAATGGATAGCTCAATGGATGCTCAAGTGTTTGTGTGAGAAAGCAAGGAAAGAATCTTTGGTGAAAATCTCAAGAAATCACTTTTACACTCTTGTAAAATCTTCCCTTTTGATTGGAAGTATTAGCTCACTATTTTTGTGGAGAAAAACCTCTGGAATGAATATGAGAAAACAGGCTCTAAGGTCTCCAAAAATCTTGGCTTAAAAACAATGACAAAACCCCCTTTTATAGAGGCCAGAAAAATCTGACCGTTGGGCTCTGTCAGAGCTACCGGTCGACCGGTCCGGTCGACCGGCAACGGTCAAAAATCCGACCGTTGCAGCCTCCGGTCGACCGGCCCGGTCGACCGAGCAACTGGAGAAGAGAGTAAACTCTCTGTCGGTCGACCGGCCCGGTCGACCGATAATTCCCGAGAGCAAAGCTCTCTGAAGCGGTCGACCGGCCCGGTCGACCGTTCTCCAGTGCACACTGGCGTGCACGCTGTGCACGTCCGGTCGACCGACCCGGTCGACCGGCCTCTGTCAGTTCTGAAAAATCAGAACTGCCAGAACCTGAAAATTTGGGATTAAGGATAGGTCTTTTTTGGCTTAATAAAAATCCCATAAATACTTAGAAATTCTACAAAAATAGTTTTATGATATAGAAACATGCTTGCACAAAATCAAGGCATGTTATTGAAGATTTGACTATTTTTGTAACTTGGAAATATTGGCTCATAATAAAAACTGTTTTTCTAAAACAACATGTTTTTCCAAATTTCCATCAAATACAAAAACAAGATACACTTTAAAGCATAGTGTGTGTGGATATGATCCACTACACAATCAAGATGACATATCTAGTTTTTGACATAAAGCACTAAACTTGGTTTTGAAATATCAACATGTTTTTCCAAACTTTCATCAAATACAAAAACAAGATATACTCTAAAAGCATAGTGTGTATGGATATGATCCACTACACAATCAAGATGAAATATCTAGTTTTTGACAAAAAGCACTAAACATGGTTTTGGATATAAGATATGTATACATGAATACCAAAAACCAAATTGTATTTTATCACAAATAAAAATATTTTCTTAACTAGGAAAATCTTTTATGAAAATCATTCTATCAAGAGTTCTATCAAGAGTGTGTGTGTGATATAGACTTGAGCAATCCACCAACTATTCTATCCTTTACATTTTATCTAAAATAAATCTTATAAAAACAAACCTAGACTCAAGTCTTCATCTTCTTGAAGTCTTCACTTGAAGTCTTCTCATCTTCTTGACTTGGTCCACATGCAATCCACCGAGCTCATCCCTAGATGTGATCTTGATGCATAGGCTCGTGAATCAAACCGGTGCTAGCTTCCAACTTGACTTTAAATCCTTTGTTGAAGCTCCACACCTACTAAGATCTTGATAAGGAATCTGTCACTAATTAAACACAAGATCATTAGTAATCATAACTTCATGAGTTGATCATCATCAAAACTAGGATGATAGGCCTTTGGGCCAACAGAAGCCGCGAGGATTTAGATCCCTGAGCCTAGCACACTAGAAGAGCTCCAGGATCAAATAAAGATTGAGAAGACTAATACAAGATTTGTATCTTTACATTTTTCATTTTTTTAGGATTTATAGTCTATTTATCAAAATCGAGATGATAGAGGTTGATAACATTGGGATTGCCACACACACATTTGATATTGCTTCATGCTTTCAAACAAAACTTTATTACAAAATTTCTTATCAAGTTTCAGAAAAATGAAGTTTGGAAAATTCAGTTTTTGGAAAAATAAGTTTTTGGAAAAATCGTTTTTAGTTTGAAAAAATAATTTTTAACAAAATATAGTTCAAATCTTTTTGGTGTTGATCTATGATCACACTCTGGTCTTTCCAAACCCTAGAACCTTATTTTGTATATACCCATCTAAAGAATTTTTTATCGAAAAAATTTAGACTTCAAAAAGTTTTCAAAAACCTGACTTTTGGCCTTGTCCGGTCGACCGCACGGTCGACCACTGGTAGAGCAGAACTGCTCTGTCGGTCGACCAGGTGGTCGACCGACATGCACCAATGTGCATTGTGCACATCGATCGACCGTCCCCGTCGACCGGCAGAAAGAGCAGAGCTCTCTATTTGTTCCGGTCGACCAACAGAGAGTGTTCACTCTCTATTTGGGACTTCGGTTGACTAGACCTGTCGACTGCTTTCCGAACGGTCGGAAAACGACCGTTGGCGGTCGACCAGCCCGGTCGACCGATAGCAGTCAGAGTCTGCTGACAGATTCCAACGGCTATCTTTTTGTTTGTCTTTTGTTGGGGCTTCTCCCAACAAATATTTTGGCTTGTTTAACCCTGTTTTCTTCCCCTATAAATAATGAGAGTGTTTTACAACTCAAACACAACATTTACAAGAGTAAAATTAAATTTCTCAAAGTTTAGCCTTTTAGCAAAAAGAATTTCCTTGAGCCAAATTCTCAACCCTTTGTGTTTTAGCTTGAAGTTTCTCTTCCACTTCTCTACTTGTTTTAGTACCACACAATCCCTAAAGTTTCATCTCCTCATCTTGGTTATAGGATTGTGCATGTGAGCTTTATTTGTGGTCAAATGTTAATCACTATTTCTTCATATTGAGAAGTTGTAGAGGTTGCAGCCTCAAGCGAACTAGTGAGCTCTAAGTCAGTGTTACGGCACCGTGAGAGAGGACAAGTGTGTCTGAAGAGTTCTAGTGAGAACTTGTATTGACGATCCGGTGGGATCAAGCATAGTAGAAATCCTTCATCGTGTTGAAGGCGGGGACGTAGTAGAGCAATGGGTCGAACCTCGAAACATATTCTCGTGTTTGCGATTATCCACTAATCTCTAAACTCTCTCTCCTTTACTTGCACTATTATTTGTTTAATTCCTTGCAAGTTTTAATATTGTTGTTGTTTATTGTTAATTAGTTTTTAATCCGTATTAT
Organism: Agave tequilana; assembly: GCA_038442645.1. Taxonomy (NCBI): domain Eukaryota; kingdom Viridiplantae; phylum Streptophyta; class Magnoliopsida; order Asparagales; family Asparagaceae; genus Agave; species Agave tequilana. The sequence goes on from JAVJIF010005443.1 coordinate 252,696, forward strand.
TTGCCACTTAGTATAGCCATCACCTATTCACCCCCTCTAGGTGATTTCAATATTTTCCTTCCCTTTCTTCTTTTTCATGTATTTATGTATTCCTTAATACATTGAGGCAATGCATGAGATAGGTGTGGGGGAGGGTTCTAACATATAACATAGGTTTTCTTTTTATAAAAAAAATAAAAAATTAATATTATCTTTGCCTTTAAAACCTTTTGAAAAAAGAAACAATATTTTGACCTTTTTGTTAAGAAATTAAATTAATTTAAGGAATAAGAGAATCATAATTAGGATTTCTTATACTTAGTCAAAATAAGATTATTTGTTTGATTTCTAGGGTAAGGAAGAAAGTTTGAAAGGTAATTTAGTCTTGATTTTTACCTTGATGAAATATGCATACTTTATACATTATTACATTTAGTGTTCAAAATAAAAATTTTTATGCCTTATAAAAAAGAAAATATATATGTATATTAAAATTCCTCCGGTTAAGCTAGGTTGTGCCTCATAAAGCATAAGTTTTTACGCCTAAAAGTGGTCAATATAATAAATAAAATCCTTAGTTTTGTATCCTTATTTGCTCGAGTCCTTAGTACTTGGGGTGTTCTCTCACCCGGAGCCCTAAGATCGTTTGATTTGGGAGTCATCGATTAATGGCTCGTTATATGGGTAGATTAGAAATTTTAATAGAACTAAGCAATAGTACCACCAAAAATATAAAAAAAGAAAATAAAGCATAAAAGTTAGAGTTAAAGAACCCGAGTCAAACTTCACAGTCACAAAGGTGCATATGACTTAGGGTAATGTAATAGACTAGATGAGAAATGCAGTTTGACTCCTTTCTTGATTGATAATGAGTTTTTGAATAGAGACTAATTTTAAGATTGAAAAAAATTGAATTTCCTATAACTTATAGATTTGAACTGTTACAATAATATTTCAAATATTTTCTCTCTTTTTTCAAAATGCTTTTAAAAATACTACCACTTTGCTTCTCTTTCTTTATAGATTTTTTTGGGTGTAATCCACTAAAAACTCTCATGAGACAAAACTCATCCTCTAGGGGTAACCTAGAGGTTTAACAACTTGCTGTAAATGCTAAGTGCAACCGTGAATCCTACGAAAGTGAGTTAGATTAGGTTAGCTCTGTTTTTATTTTGCTCGAGGATGAGCAAAAGATAGGTGTCGAGGTGTGATCGGTCGCCAATATTGCATATTTATCGTAACATTCTCACATTATTTGTTTAATAATGTTTCCTATTTATCATTCTTTTTGTCTAATTATTTGCAAGGGCCTTTACCAAGGGAGAAGGAAGAGAAAAGAAGCCCAAGCCCATCAAATTCTGATTTAACTCAGAATTAATTCAAATTAAAGATCAGGACAAATCAGGAAAAATCAAAGAAGATAAAACCAGTTGAAAATTAGTTAAATCAGATCTTTTGCAAATTAAGCGATTAAAGCTGAAAATTAAAAGGAGGTTTCGTCAAACCCAGGATTCAAACTGAAAATTCCAGCGGAAGATAAAGGAGTATTTGAAATCAGGGAGCTGCACCCCGAGTGTGGCTAGGCTACTGAAACATAATCAAAGTTTCATTTTCGTGACAATTGTGCAAAATCCCAGGGAGCGTTTGCTCTCCTTATCTATGTACTCCTCTCCACGTTTTTTTCTGCTATAAATACTGCAAAATTCTCAGCATAGAGGGAGGATTAGGCAGAGAAGGATTCTTAAGCTAGTTTTTATGCTAGTTTAGTGTAGATTTTTATTTTTATATAATTTTTATTTCTTTGTAAATATAGGTTAGACAGAGATTCATGAAAGTAAGAGAGAGATTTATGTTAAAAGTGACACTGATGTAACCTTCCTTCTTTCTTTCATTGTTTCTCTATGTAATCAAAAGGTACGAATTTTTATGTTCTTCTTTTCTTCTTCTCCTTTCTACTTTTCTTTTTTGGTTTTGATGATGATCTAAGTGAGTCAAATAGTATCAATATTGTCTTACCTTAGCGAGTGCCATCTATAGCTCATGATGATAGATTCCTCCCTACGTTTGTATCATTTCATACTTGCTCGAAGAAACCTTGATGATGTAATGTGAATTGAGACTGAGTTTAATTTTATGAGTTATGGGCTGATCGCCTCCAGATCAAGGTAAACTTGCAATGAATCCAAGGCAAATCATCAACCAAATGAAGTAAGTATTTCTTTTAGGTTTTCTTCTTTTCTTTCAATCCTTTTGTTTTGATCACCTCCGATCACAACTCTCTTTTATTTACTCTTTTTATTTCTTTGTATAAACTTATTTTTCATTTTTCAAAATCACCATCTTCTCCAATCTACCACTTTCAATTTAACTTAACATAGTTTTTTTCCTCTTTTCTTTCTAAAGAACAAAGAAGACTTTTAACCATTTTTAGTGTGCTTAAAAGAGACTTACAAAACACTTCTATTGTTGTCCCTCCTTGTAGATCACAATCCACATAGCCACTTGCAATCGCTATAGTATTGACCACTGATCGGGGGGAAATCGCTCGCGAAAGTGTATGTTTTGACATTAAGATTTAAAGTGTGTATGCTTTGGCTTCCTCGATACTTCCGTTATAGCATAGAGGCTAAAACGAGTCGAATCCATAAGGACGGGAGGCGATAAAAGCTTTACCAGAATGTTCACATGTATGTTAAAAGTTCTTCAATGTTTGAAAGAATGAAAAGAAAGAAAACAAAGAATGAAAAGAGAAGAGTACGGTAAAAGACGAAGAAGTGGGAAACATAGAAAAGAAGATATTTGTGATTTTTAATATTTCTAAAACAAAGTGAAAAAGAAAGAAAACCCATGGCTACAACTACTAATGACTCCACTAACATGCTAACCTCTTAGTGATAGTTGCCTCACATGTATTATTGGCCATCACTAGTCCTTGGTTCAAAAGCTTTTCAAAGCATGACGCATATGTTAACTAATCACATCCAAACTCAACAAAATAAGAGCAAGCTATGCTTAGCCCATCAAAACTAAACAAAAGTAAGCATGGAGTAAAGTAATGTTAGCTTGTTAGAGAGATAGAAAGTTAGAGTATTAGATCCATCATTATGAGCCATCAATGGCTCTTGCAAGAGCAAGGCAAGTAGAGACTATTAGATTCATGTGGATTATCAAACTAAGAAGTCAAGAAGTTAGTGGTTAGTAGTTAGTTGTCATGAGAGAAAAATAGCTAAACATGTAAAAGAAGTTAGAGAGAAGAAAACAAAGAGAAGTAAAGGGAGAACCTTTCATAGATTGTCACCTTCTATTACAAGAACTCTTGCTTTCCAAACATGTACCACTCTCTCTATCCTGTTACAAGATCTAAAAGAAATGAAAAAGGAAGAAGAAGAAGAACACTAACCTAAACTGCCCTAAACTGTACCTAAAGGAAAACTACATAACTCTCTGGATCTCTCAAACTGAAGAACCCCAGGGGGTATATATAGTCATTAGGGGAAAGGGGGTCTGGGAACAAACCCTGGCCTAAAGTACGGGGGCGGCCGCGCCCGTACCGCCACGAAAACGCGGCCCGGGCCGCGTTTCTGCAGCCCTACCAGGGCGGCGAGCGCCCAGCCGCCTACTGTGTCTAGTCACGCCTGTCCCCTGTCAGCTGGATCTTCTGGTTTGTTAATTTGATACCCTGGGCTGACAAAATCTCCTCCCTAAGGTCAATGGCTACTTGGTAGGCCTTTAATCACCCATTAAATGGTGATTTAGGGTCTTCTTCTTTATTGTACACCATGGACCTAGGATCAAACAAGAAAAGTTTTATTAGAAGAATTTTTTACAAAATAAATATGTAGATGTGATAAAAAATTATGCAAACTTAGAGATTAATCAAGGACCTTACACTTCTATTCTTAAATTCTAAAATTCTATATTTTCTGTACAGGACAAAACTCAATCAATATTAGAAAACCATTTGTCGGCCCAAAATCTAGTGGTCCTCCCATCCCTAACCTCCATTACAATGCCTGTGAAAAAAATATGTCATAGATAGAGCTTATTATTTTCCATTGAAAATTATAAGGAAAAACTTACAAAAATGTGTAGAAAATTACAAGTAAAAAAAGAAAATTACAAGTATTCTCTATTAAGATTCTGGGAAAGTATGCTAGTGAAAGTCTGGTCAGTTCGCGATCACTTTGTTTCATTTATGATGCGAGCGATGAGTCTTCGGGTCTTCTGAAGAGAATTCCTTCTCGTCTCATTTTGATAAATTGGCCTGCTTTCAATTTGTTCCATGTTTGTCAATCGGTCGACTAGGCAGTCAACCGATGCCTTCAGCTCCTTTTCTCAGTTGACTGGGCAGTCGATCTAGGCTCGCATTTGAACTCATGTTGAGCCTGGTTCTTTGGTTCTTGCTTCCTACATCAGTCCCTCCCTCTTCAAAACAACTCGCCATCGAGTTTCAATCAAGAAAACATTGAATGTTGTAACCTGGAACAGATTCGTTGTGTAGGAAAGGATCTTCAAAATCATGAAGAATAATGTACCATGTTTATGATTATCTTCCATGGATGGTAATACTTCAAGCTTGTTGATCCAAATCCTTTGCGCTCCTCCTATAATTTATCAACCTCTTTGGGAATTTCAGCGATTGTAGAAACTTCTTCAAAAGTAATATCTTGCTCTACTTCCTTTGGTTTTACAAAGAATTCATCTTGATTGCACATGGGCATGAGATTTGTCTTTTCTTCTTCTGTAGACTCTTGGCCGCATAGGCTGAGTGGCGGTTGTCAGTATGTAATTGATGATGAATCTCCCTTGGTTGACTATTCTTTGATTGATGATTGATGATGCAGCTCGGCTGTCTCGTTCGACCAATAATGTCTTATGAATGGTCGGGATCAATTCTGCATCTCTTCCCCCTCCAAAGCAAAGCTACGGGCTTGTGAGAGTCGTCCACATTCTTATAAGTAGCTTGTCTTGGCACATACACTTATTTGAAATCGATCCCACCATGTTGTTATCCTTCCTTTAAGTTTATATACACAAAGTCAACTTGATCTTCCTTGGGGATATACTTCAAGTCAAATAACTCATCAATTTTATCCGCGCAAAGTAAAATTGACTCAACATCATGACTTTCATCAAAAGAAAGAATCCTAAACTCATAAAAATTTGAGTATCCTCCTCCAATGTCATGGAGAGATCTAGGAAACCAAACTCTCATATTAGAGTTCGAAGATTTGCCTCTCCTATTAGAGTTAAGATTAGGGAACCTCTGTTGCCTTCCATAGTACATCCCTCCATCTTCATAATTTTCTCTAAAATCATTACAGTGATAAGTGGGACTACGCAACTCCTCTTCATAGAAAGATTCAAAAATTGAGGATATTGTAGATGATACCTTGGTAGTGGATGATATAGTGGTGGTCTATGAAGTGGTGGTTAATATGGTGGTGGTTGATATGGTTGACGATCATGTCTGTTTCGGTACGTACCATCGGCTAGGCTTCGATCATCAATCTCGAGAGATATTCTTTTAAAAGAGTTGCCCTTCCTTGCAGCAGTGTCCATCATTGGAAAAAGACCTTGCAATCCATCATCGATTCCTGCCATAGTCGAAAAGTAGTCATAGCCTTGATAGCACTTGAAGTAGACAGGGGAGTGAAGAAGACGAACGATGCAAGCTAAATCTCGTCCTAGCACAGATCAACCCTAGAAAAACCTTCAGGTAGGGATAACCACTCGAATCCACTAGTTAAATGACCAGAATCAACGAGCCAAGGGAACAACTTGAATCCACGAGCAAATATAAGAAAAAACTTAAAAGTTTATTAATTGAAATTTGGATTAAGAGGATGTTTCAAAATAAAGGATACAATGGCCTTTATATAGGCTTACAAAAGAGTACTATTCCTATTATGAAACTATAACCTAAGAATTAAAAGAGTCCTAATATATATGGTAATCTAAATTCAAAATAAAGAAACAAAAAATCGGAGACTAATTTGGAACTCAAAAATAAAATTCTAAATTAACTCTAATTGGTCAGTCGACCAACAATTTGTCATGCTCTCTTTTTGTTCCTTGTTTTTCAGTCGATCGACTAGGCGGTCAACTGATGCCTTCATCTCCTTTTGTCGATCGACCGCCCAATCCTTTTCTCAGTCGACCGCTTGGGCGGTCGATCGAGGCTCGCATTTGAGCCCATGTTGAGCATGCGTCTTTGGCTCTGCCTTCCTGCATCAGTTGTTTAAGTATTCCTTTCCAAGGAGTTGAGTTGAATTCTTCCTCATAAATTATCGTTCTTCAGTGCACACATACACGATATGAATAGTGAGTAGCAACTACAAGACGCTCGTTGTAGAGGATACTTCCTTTCTTTTCTTTTCCTCCCCCCCCCCCCCAAAGTTTAAGCTTCATCTCCCAAGTTTCAGTTGGAACAATTCATTCTTTGCCATTTTTCTGTTCCAAAGAGAGACACTATTTGGCTAGCAATACATGTATTCTTCAAATTAGCAAATTTCACTATTTCCTTAAAAGAGAAAAGTGCTCTAATTGAAGCCCGTTAGAGAAAGTAAGAATTTAGTCACCTAGATTAGAATAGAACATAATTTACTTCAATAGCTAATTAGTCTCTAAAATTGCATATTTCATACCACATCTTCACATTTATTTAATATTAAATCCTGTTAATAATACTTCTCTTGCATGTTTCTAGGCCGATGGCATGAAACGAAGAAGAAGCCCAAAAATCTCATTTAATGGTGATTAAAGCCTACACATATAGTCATTGACTTTGGAGGGTGAATCTGTCAAAACTGGGTGCCCATATCTAGAAATCAGGAAGTACAACAGACAGGGGGGCGAAATGACAGCGCGTGGTAGGCGGCGCCGGCGCGCGGCCACACTATGGCTGCAGAAATGCGTGACGACATTTCCGTGGCTCTTGTGTGGAGCCGCGTGTCAAGATTTGACGCGCGGCTCCGTACCTATACCCTGGTGCCCCCTTTCGCCTATAAAAGCCCTAGGATTTCCAAAAATGAGGGAGGAGAAATTTTGAAGAGTTTTAGTATAGTTTTAGAGTAGTTTCTTCTTTTTAGGGTAGTTTAGGTTAGTTGTTGTTCTTCTTCCTCCTTTATATTTTTCATTTATTGTAGATCTTGTAATAGGAGAGAGAGTAGTACATGAGTGAAAATCAAGAGTGCTTGTAATGGAAAGTGACAATTTAAGAAAGGTTCTCTCTTTACCTCTCTTTGTTTTCTTATCTCTAACTCTTTTTACATGTTTAGCTAATTTTCTCTCATGGTAACTAACTACTAACCACTAACTTGCTAACTTCTTACTTGATAATCCACATGAATCTAATAGCCTCTACTTGGCCTTGCTCTTGCAAGAGTCATTGATGGCTCATGATGATGGATTCTAACACTCTAACATCCTAACTCTCTAACAAGCTAACATTATTTTATTCCATACTTACTCTTATTTAGTTTTGATGGTTTAAGTGTAGCTTGCACTTATTTGTTGAGTTTGGATGTGAAAGTTATCGTATGGGTCATATTTTGAAACGCTATTGAATCAAGGACTAGTGATGGTTAAGGATACATGTGAGGCAACTATCACTAAGAGGTTAGTGATCAGTCACATATATTGCATATGCATTGTCACCTTACCATACTTTTTAGCTAATAAATCCTATTAATAAGTCTTCTTCTTCTTTGTTAAATGTAGGCCCAATTGCCAAAATAAAGGAAAGAGAAACAAGCCCAAAAGCCCACCAAATTCTGATTTAATTCAGAATAAATTCGAAATCAAGGAATCAGGACAAAATCTTGGTATATCAGAGAGATTGAAAACGGGTTGAAAGAATCCTCCCAAATCAAGCGATTGAAGCCAACAATCAAAGGCTGTTTCGTCAAATCTTGGAGCAAAAACGAGAAAACTAGCCGAAGATATCGGAGAATCATCAAACCAGGAGCACCCACCACTTGGGTGTGACCATTTGGCCACACCAGAGCTGCGAAAACGTGGCCCTAGCCGCATTTCCATGGCTCTATTAAAGAGGTTGGGGGAGCGTTTTCTCCCCCAATCTTCCTATGATCCCCCCTCTGGTATTTTCCTATAAATACTAGTTTCAACAAAGAAGAAATGAGCGAAGACTAGGATTAGAATTTCTGTTTATACTTTAAGGTTTAGGCTCTTTGTTAGATAGTACAAAAGTTGTATTTTTGTTTTGTAATTTGTAGTTCAGTACAAATACCTATGAGAGAGAGGAATTGAGTGCTTGTAACTTGAAGATTGAAGTGACATCAATACAAGAATCGAGCTATATTTTCTTCCACTCATTTTATGGTATGTCTTGCGTTATTTACTTGCATTTTTCTTTGTCTTTCATGAGTAGCTAAATCAGTTTTTTGGGCTCACTATTATATATCTCTCCAATTCTTCTTCTTTTCTGATTTTAATGAAAAAGCCCCAATGAATCATTTGCATGCCTAACTTAATGCCTTTCTTCTTGAAAGTGTTCTTGAAGGCACATGAGGATGGGTTTGGATTAAGAACATTTCTTGAACTTGTTTTTATCTTATACTTGAACTTCTTGATGATTTAACATTCGATTCGAAACGGTTTCTTAAAGAAAAGAGTGAACTTTTCCAACCTTCTTATATGATTTACTTCAAACTTTCTAAAGTCAACCTTAAGTTTTGTCTATGATCAAGTTGACGCATTAAGGATTTCAATAGAAGAATAAACGGTTGAGTAGTGAGATAGTGAGCCCAGATTTTCTTCTTTATTAAAAACAACCAATCACTTTTCAAAGCTTTTTAATTCACCTTTTTCAAAGCCTTCTCCAAAGTTGCAATTTCTCTTTTAATCATCTCCCTTCTTTCCATTCTCTTTTCAATTAAAAAAACGAGCACAATTCTTTGTTACTAAACAAAACACTGAAAAGCTTTCATCGCATTCCTCCTCGTGGACATGACCCGTTAGCCCGAAGCTACACGGTAAATCTCTTAACTCTTTAATTTTTACAATCAATTTTTGGCGCTGTTGCCGGGGAGGGAACGGTGTATTTGTTTTTTAACAAGTTTGGTGTGTTGTTTCAGGGACTTCAAGATTCAGATCTAGCATTCAAGCTTTGCAAGAGAAGACTTGCAAATTCTGTGCCCCTACTTTCGAAAGTAGGAAACAGAATTTCAAGAAATCGCTATTGCAAAAGTTGCAATTTTTGTGGGACTACTAAAATATTTTTTTTGCAGGACATATTGCTCGCAAAAAATTAAGTTTTTGTACGTTATATTTTTGCTATATCTGCTATCCACCATCCCTATTTTAATCAAACAGTAATTTGAGTGATTGTTAATTGCTTAAAAAAACGTTTAGACTTGAATTCTAGGCATTTGTCTAATTATGTTTATTTTACAATTACTGTTAAAGAGAGCTAGAGACAAGGTATGTATGCATAGCATATAGTTTAGGAAACATTTTTGGGTGATATTTACTTTTGAATGCTACTTTTCTATATCTTGCACACTTCGCACAATTAATTCTAAGGGCAAAACCCAAATTCTAGATAAGGTGGGGAAGTTATTACCCTTCCTTAGCCCACAAACCATCTCCAAACACGCACAACCTAAGCCTAAGTAAAATCTGATAGATGTTGGCCTTAGGGACATCTCAAACTCACTAGGAGATTATCCTAGGGGGGAAGGTATTGGAATTTGACTCCTGCCAAATCAGTGTCTATGAAGGGGATTGAGGGTCGAAAGCCCGAAGGTTGGTGGTTACTTAATTAAGGAACGTCTTTGACGGATAACCTCCCATCAATCTTGCCCTGACCTGGCTGATTAGCTTGTGGTCAAAGTCAACATTATACCTCCTGTGGACAATTAACCAGTTAAGAGTTGTCTAGGTCGAGGTTACCTTAGACTAGGTTTGGTTGATTACTGTTGTTGACAGTTGGTAAACTTGTTTGTGATTGTGATTGTGTTTGTGTATGCAAGTGTAGTGAAGAGACCCTAACTCATCTAGGTTGATTAGAAACACATCACCACCCAAGTTTGAACCAAAACCTGATCCGGTTATGGCTCAACCAACATCCTTGCAGGATAGGTTCTATCCCATTCGAACCTCACTTCCATCTTGCATTCTACTTCCATCGGTTGGTGAATACAATTTTGAGCTCAAGCCTCAATTCATCAACACACTCCCCAAGTTTCATGACTTAGAGTCCGAAGACACTTACTTCTTCATAAGAGAATTTGAGAAAGTATGTCTAATGATGAAAATCCTACACCTTGTAGACGATGCTATTAAGTTGAGATTTATCCCTTTGGCTCTTAAGGACTTAGCAAAGAAATGGCTTTACAGCTTAGCGGCCGGTTCTATTACATCTTGGGATGGTTTTATCAAGGTCTTCTTGAAGAAATTCTATCCAATTCATAAGACCGCTCTCATTAGGAAGACCATCATGCAATTCAAGTAAGAACCGAGTGAACCGTTCTGGAGGTACTTTGAACGCTGTAAAGACCTCCTTATCCAATGTCCTCATCATGGAATAGAGAAATGGCGACAATGCCAAATTTTTTATGACGGTTTAGACTATTCTACCAAAACTCTCTTAGAAAGTATGTGCCAAGGGGGATTCTTGCAAAAGGATGAAAATGAAGGATGGGATTTGTATGAAAACCTAGCTGAAAAAACCATCCAATGGGAACCTACTACTGAACCTTTAGGAATCCAAACTCCATCTCTTCAAAAGGAAGTCTCCATTCTATCGAATCATCCATAGCTAATGAGGCGAAGTTAGCGAACATAGCAAGAAGACGGGAAGCTCTAGAAACTAAGGAACCAAGTCCAGTCAATCAAGTCAGCCCAAACCAATTTTCAACTCTAGGCTGTACTTACTGCCAAGCCAGGAATCATATGTTCGAGGAGTGCCCTGTGTTTCAAGCTCAGCAACAATACCATGAACCGATAAATGCGGCCTTTTCAAGGCCAAACAATAATCCTTACGCACCAACGTGCAATTCTGGATGGAGAAATCACCCTAATTTCTCATGGAGACAAAATAACAATGACCATTCACGATCAAATTATGCTAGCCACTTCCATCATGCCAATAATTCTTTCAATCATCAACCCAACTTTTCTAATTTCTATAATAATTCTCCCAACCATCCACCTAACTTTTCAAACTATCAATAAAACTTTCCCAATCAAGCTCCACAATCTTCCCTCCAGAATCCTCAACTAGAAAGGAGAATGACTGACTTTGAAAGAAACATGGAAAGATACATGAAAAACTAAGATTCTCTCATGCAAACTATACAGAGGTTAGAGGTTCAAATGAGCCAACTAGCCACTCCACAGAATGAGAGACAGAAGGGTACCCTGCCTAGTCAGCCAATAACCAATCCTAGGAATTCTCAACAGGCTCATTTGGCTGAGGATCAATCATTAAATCAATGTAATGCTGTTCATACATTGAGGTCAGGAAAGAGAGTTGATAATCAAGTGTCAACGCCAACCAATCCCATTCAGCACAACCACAATCAAGCATCCACCTCATCTAATCCAAATCTGATGAATCTGAAAAAGATAAGTCAACCAGTCAGGTGCACCAGCCATAGTACCATTTCCTAATAGGCTGAAAAACAACAAGCAAAATCCATATATGGACAAGATAATTGAGATATTTAATCAAGTAAAGATAAATATGCCACTTCTTGATGCCATCCAGCAAGTCCCTTCCTATGCTAAGTTTCTTAAGGACATGTGCACCAAGAAGAGAAAGACTAATGTACCAAAAAAGGTCTTCTTAGCCACTAACATTAGTGAGCTACTATCGGGTCCGATCCCTGTCAAGTATAAGGATCCAGGTAATCCCACCATTGCCTGCACAATAGGACAAGCCAAGATTAGTCGTGTACTTCTTGACTTGGGGGCAGGTATCAACCTGCTTCCATTCTCAGTTTATCAACAACTCGGGTTGGGCGATCTTAGTCCAACTCGAGTCACTATCCAACTGGCTGGCCGTTCAATAAAAGTTTCAAAAGGGGAGATTATTTACCCTATCAATTTCATAGTTCTGGAGACACAACCTGTGTCCAACTCTAATCATAGGACTCAAACTCATGTTATCCTAGGGCGACCATTCCTTACTACTGCCAATGCCATCATCAATTGTAGGAATGGGTCCATGAGATTAACCTTTGAGGACATGACTAGATAAGTCAATGTCTTCAATCTAAGAAAACAACCCCGCGATGTTGAGGACCAAACATTTGAAGTCAACCTGATTGAGAACTTAACAAGTGAACATGGGGAAGAATTGGAACTAGAAACTGAGTGTGACTTCGGGTTAGAATCTGACGACTTTAATCTTGATCAGGTTGTAAATTCTGATGTGAATTGGGCCTCGAACCCTATTTCACCAATAATGGAGCCAATAAATTTGACTATTCCTTCCAGTGAGCCTTCCTCTTCCTTAGAATTGAAAGCCTTACCCGCGCATCTCAAGTACGTCTATCTAGGCGAACAAGAGACCTTTCCTGTCATCATTGCCTCCTATTGAAATTACGAGAAAGAAGAAGATCTTAAAGTAATTCTAAAAAAACATAGGGAAGTCATTGATTGGACGATGACTGATATAAAGGAATTAAGTCTGACCATTGTTCAACATCGCATTCATCTCAATGAAGATGCCACACCTAAAAGAGACCCACAGCGTAGGTTAAACCCTATAATGCAAGAGGCTGTTCATGCTGAAATTGTCAAACTCTTAGACAATGGGATAATTTATCCCATTTTTGATAGCCAATGGCCTGTCCACGCGGTTCCAAAGAAATCCAGTTTCACCGTAGTGAAAAACGAGAACAAAGAGTTGGTCCAAACTCTTCCCACGAAGATCCGAGTTTGCATTGACTATAGGAAGCTTAATGCTACAACTTGTAAGGACCATTTTCCACTTCCCTTCATTGATCAAATGCTTGAGCGTTTGACGGGTAACGAGTATTACTGTTTCTTCGACGGTTACTCGGGGTACAACCAGATCCCTATTGCTCCTGAGGACCAAGAAAAGACTACGTTCACATGTCCATTTGGGACATTTGCTTATCGTTGAATGCCTTTTGGCTTATGCAATACCCCAGCAACGTTTCAACGTTACATGTTGAGTCTTTTCTCTAATATGGTAGAACGATTCTTAGAGATCTTTGTGGATGATTTCTCCATCTACGGAGATTCATTCACTCAATGTGTCCACCATTTAGAACTTGTTCTCTAATGTTGTGCTGAGAAAAATCTGACACTAAATTGGGAGAAATGCCACTTCATTGTAAAACATGGAATTGTCTTGGGTCATAAAATCTCCAAGAAAGGAATCGAAGTGGATAGAGCCAAAATTGAGGTTATTGCAAAGCTTCCCATGCCTAAATGCGTGAAGGATATTAGATCTTTCTTAGGACACGTGATTGAGGTAAAACCGCACACAAAAAGTGTATGTTTTGAAGTTAAGATTTAAAGTGTGTGTGTTTTGGCTTCCTCGATACTTCCGTTATAGCATAGAGGCTAAAACGAGTCGAATCCATAAGGACGGGAGGCGATAGAAGCTTTACCGGTTGATTCACGTGTTTGTTAAAAAATTCTTCAAAGTTTTAAAGAATGAAAAGAAAAGAAATAAAGAATGAAAAGAGAAGTGTACGGTGAAAACAAGAAAGTCAGAAACATAGAAAAGAATGGTTTTTGTGATTTTGTTTGTATGTCTAAAACAAAGTGAAAAAGAAAGAAAACTCACGGCTACTAACTATTAATGACTCCACTAACACGCTAACCTCTTAGTGGTAGTTGCCTCACATGTATCATTGGTCATCACTAGTCCTTGGTTCAAGAGCGATTCAAAGCATGACCCATATGTAACTCATCACAACTCAACTCAACAAACAAGTGCAAGCTACACTTAAATCATCAAAACCCAATAAGAGCAAGCATGAAGAAAAGTAATGTTAGCTTGTTAGTGGTTAGGAAGTTAGAGTGTTAGATCCATCATCATGAGCCATCAATGGCCCTTGCAAGAGCAAGGCCAAAACGAGGCTATTATATTCATGTGGATTATCATAAAAGAAATTAGCAAGTTGGTGGTTAGCAGTTAGTTGCCATGAGAGAAAAGACTAGCTACACATGTAAAGAGATTAGAGAGAAGAAAATATAGAGAGATAAAGAGAGCACCTTTCATAGATTGTCACCTTCTATTACAAGCACTCTTGCATTCCAAGCATGTACCACTCTCTCTCTCTATTACAAGATCTACAAAATGGAAAATACAATAGAGGAAGAAGAACTAACCTAAGCTAAACTACCCTAAACTACAATATGGAATGAAAACTACTTCTAAAACTCTGCATATCTTTGCTCTGAAACCCCAGGGGGGATATTTATAGCCACCAGGGAAGGGGGGCAAGGGGACAGGCCCTGGCCCAAAACGCGGCCGCGGCCGCGGCCATACTGGGGCCGCGCGCGTGGCGCTTCGAGCCGCGCGCGGTCCCGTCTGTCCCCTGTCAGGCCCTGTGCCCGGTTTCTTCTTTGCAGCCCCTGATTTTCACAGAATCAGCTCCCTAGGTCAATGGCTATCTTTAATAGGCTTTTAATCACCAATTAAATGGTGATTTAGGGTCTTCTTCTTCATTGCACACCATGAACCTAGAATCAAGCAAGTAAAGCTTCATTAGCAGAATTTAATATGAAATTAAAGTGAAGATGTGATACAAATTATGCAAAATTAGAGACTAATCACACCCCCACACTTATCTTTTGCTCGTCCCGAGCAAAACAAAAAACTAAGAAATTATTACACCACTTTCACAGGTGACGCGATTGCACTGAGCATGTGCAACAAGCCGTTAAACCTCTAGGTTTCTCCTAGAGGAGGAGTTTTGTCTCCTGAGAGTTTTCAGCGAATTACACCCACAAAATCCATAAAGAAAGAAATCAAATGTTAGTATTTTAAAAACGCATTTTTGAAATAGAGAAAAGTGTTGAAGTATTTTTGCGAAAATATAAGTGATCTAAGGTCAGAGGTTAACTAGAAATTGTTCTTTCTTAAACTAAGTCAAAATGCAAAAAATCTTGTTTAAGAATTTAAAATTGAATTGACTTTTTGATCTTTCATAAAACTCTTAGAAAAATATGTACTTTGTGAACAGTGAAGGTTTTTGGGATATCGACTCTAACTTTCATGCCATTTATTTATATATATTATATATATTATTATTTTTTCTTTTTCTTCCCTTAGTTTTCTTAGGCTTTCTTATTTATCCGGGTAGTGAGCCTTTAGCCGGGACTCCTAAACTAGATGGTCTTAGGGCACCAGATGAGAAAACATCCCTCGGACTTAAGGACTCGAGTAAACAAGGCCACAAAACTAAAGGAGATTATTTTATTTTTATCCACCATTTTAGGTGTGAATAATCATGCTTCCCGAGGCATAATTATCCAACTTCAATAAGTGATTTTTATTTATCATAATTTTTTTGAATATATTTTTTTATGACATTTTCAGTCTTTATTTCAATCCCAAAAATTGTGTAAGTGTGGAGTGCATAAATCTAAGGCAAAAAATTCAAGATCAAATTATCTTTTCAATTTCACTTTCTTATCCTAAAATTTAAACAAGATCTATTATTTTGACTTGGTTTAAAATTTCATAATTTTAGGTCTTCCTAATTCGTAAGATAATCTTAATTTTCATAAAAAAAATAAATCAAAACTACTTATCTTGTTTCGAGAAGCTTGGTAAAAAGTTTTTATCAAAGATTTTTTTTGTTTAATTAAAAAGAAGTGTAAAAGGAAGAAAATATAAAACTAACTACGTTAGTAAACCCTCCCCCACACTTATCTCATGCATGGTCCTCAATGCATCGTGAATGTGTAAATACATGAAACAAATGAGAGGGAAGGAAGATTACCTTAAGGGGGTGGCTCCGGTGGTGGTCTGATTGGGCCAAGTGTTGCGACCCAATCAAAATACCGTGGATCTTGCAGGAACCCACCAATGACCTCTCTAATATGACCCAAGAAAAGAATGATGGATTGAATAGTCTTAATGAAGATTTTATCCCCATCTAATTTCCAATTTTCAAAAATAATTATTGAGTCACTTTTGTCAACATTCTTGTCCAACAATGAAGTGTGATTTTTTAAAATGATGGATTTGGACTTCAATGGAATAGGAAGAAAAACTGATACCGACTTGAAAAGTTGACTCAGATCAAGTTGAGAGTTAACAATGAGAGTCGAAATTGGTTCAAAAATAGGGTCCAAACCAAAGAATTGATGTTCATACACTTTCCCCATAGTGTGATCATAAGATATTGATGATTCAATTTCACAGTGTACGGGTACAGGATTTAATGTTGACTCCGGAATAGAGAAAAAATCTAGTAAAGATGCCGGAGTCATTATTGAATCAAAAAGTGAAATGGAATTCCCAACAGGAGGTTCAGGATCACATTCAGGTTCGATTTCAATTTCAGGGAAGGGATAACTTGCCAGAATGTCCAGGTGACTTTCATAACTTGGAGTTTGGTCAAATTCGAATGTGTGTTCTAAAATTGAATCTGGATTCTAAAAATGACATGATTCAAGGGTCCAATTAGTAGAGTTAGGAATATAAGGATTGGTCAATGGTTGACAAGATAGATTTTCCTCGCTCTCATTGATCAGATCGCTCATTATTCAGTCTAACCTACTGACAACAAGGTAACAGAATGTTGAGTCTGAATCATGTCTTTCATACTTTTTGTAATTGGTTTTTCTTGAAAAGATGAGTATGGAAGTTGATTTTGAAAATTGTGGTGAATTTGTGAGTCCATCGGATTTTGCGGTTGCTGCTCAGACTCACGCAAGGGTTCCATACTCAAGTTCAATATTGAAGCTTATTCATTTTGAATAGGTGAGACAGAAAAAGATGAGTAGGACTCTTGAAAATTTGGTTGAGATGAGGAGTCCAACATGTTTTACATTCTATCACAAAGGACTTCCAAACGCTTTTCTAGCTCAGATTCTTTTTCAATTGGAGGCTCTAGAAAAAGAGTATGTGAAGTTTGATATGAGAAGGATTGTGAATTGAGCAAATTTTGCATTTGTTGTAGGGACTCTTCTATACACCTTTCCAATGATGATTTTTCTTCAATTGGTGGTTCAGGAAAAGGAGTATATGAATCAAAATTGGGGAATGAATATTGTGAAAATTGTGGACAAGATGGTTGAAAATTTGACTCGGGGTAGGTGAATCCCCATGAACTCTGTGAAGAGTTGAAATTATTTTGAAATTTATAGTCAATGGTTGGGGATATGGGTCATATTGATTCGGATAATCCCAACCCAGCATATATGGTTGGTTCATATTGTACATTGCCGGGTCAGAGTTATCCGAGTCAAATGAGGTCGGAGTGAAATATGGATTCATGTTATAATTGAAAGAATTGTTGTTATTAAAATCCATATCACAATTTACAAAAAAGAAAAACAAACAAACAAACAAACAACAAAGAAAAAGAAAAAGAAAACAAGCCTATGGTAGGGTTGACTTAGACCTAGACGACTCCTAACTGGTTAGACTATCCACGGGGAGTATATTGTCGGAAGCTGACCACGAGTTAATCGGCCAGGTAGGGGCAAGATCAGTGGGAGGTATCCGTGCCGGAGCAACGGGCCTAATTATGTCAAACCACTGTTCTTCGAGGTTTTGCCTCTCAATCCCCAATCTTAGACACTAATTTAGTAAGAGTCAAATTCTAACAACTTCTCCCTTAGGTCAATCTCTTAAATGAGTCTGAAATGTCCCTAGGGGCCAACGTCTAGCAATTTTTATTACGCTTGGTTGTGTGAGTGGGGAGGTGATTTTTGGGCTAAGGGAGGGTAATGACTTCCCCACCTTATGTTGTTTTGAGTTTTGCCCTTAAATTTAATTTTTGCAAGTGTGCAATATAGATAAGAATAAACACAAAAAAGCGAGAAAATCACTGAAGTGTTTGTCCTAACTATATGCAATGCAATATGTACACCTCCTATCAGTATCACAACAACATAAGAATAAAATACAGTATATTGAAATAAAATTGACACGTGCCTAGATGCAAATGTCTAAACCATTTTAAAGCATCCAATTTCTGTATTTTAGTTCTTAAAATTATTTACAGTGCACATGTAATATAAACAAAAATTAGCAGCAAAATATAAAAATATACAAGAATTTACCCAACCACACTTGAGCAAGTGTGGGCTTCTGCAATGCTAAAATTTTAACCTGCACACCAAAAAATAAAGAAGAAAAGTTAGCAAACTTGTGAAATCAAACCGTTCCCATCCCCGGCAACGGCGCCAAAATTTGATCGAGGTAAAAACCGCACACAAAAAGTGTATGTTTTGAAGTTAAGATTTAAAGTGTGTGCGCTTTGGCTTCCTCGATACTTCTGTTATAGCATAGAGGCTAAAACGAGTCGAATCCACAAGGACGGGAGGCGATAGAAGCTTTATCGGTTGATTCACGTGTTTGTTAAAAAGTTCTTCAAAGTATTAAAGAATGAAAAGAAAAGAAATAAAGAATGAAAAGAGAAGTGTACGGTGAAAACAAGAAAGTGAGAAACATAGAAAAGAATGGTTTTTGTGATTTTGTTTGTATGTCTAAAACAAAGTGAAAAAGAAAGAAAACTCACAGCTACTAACTACTGATGACTCCACCAATACGCTAAACTCTTAGTGATAGTTGCCTCACATGTATCATTGGCCATCACTAGTCCTTGGTTCAAGAGCGATTCAAAGCATGACCCATATGTAACTCATCACAACTCAACTTAACAAACAAGTGCAAGCTACACTTAAATCATCAAAACCAACAAGAGCAAGCATGAAGTAAAGTAATGTTAGCTTGTTAGTGGTTAGGAAGTTAGAGTGTTAGATCCATCATCATGAGCCATCAATGGCTCTTGCAAGAGCAACGCCAAAACGAGGATTATTAGATTCATGTGGATTATCATAAAAGAAGTTAGCAAGTTAGTGGTTAGTAGTTAGTTGCCATGAGAGAAAAGACTAGCTACACATGTAAAAGAGATTAGAGAGAAGAAAACATAGAGAGGTAAAGAGAGCACCTTTCATAGATTGTCACCTTCTATTACAAGCACTCTTGCATTCCAAACATGTACCACTCTCTCTCCCTATTACAAGATCTACAAAACAGAAAATATAATGGAGGAAGAAGAAATAACCTAAGCTAAACTACCCTAAACTACAACATGGAATAAAAACTACTCCTAAAACTCTGCATATCTTTGCTCTGAAACCCCAGGGGGGATATTTATAGCCACAAGGGAAGAAGGGGGCCAGGGGACAGGCCCTGGTCCAAAACGCGGCCGGGGCAGCGGCCATACTGGGGTCGCGCGCGCGGCGTTTCGAGCCGCGCGCGGTCCCGTCTGTCCCCTGTCAGGCCATGTGCATAGTTTCTTCTTTGCAGCCCCTGGTTTTCACAGAATTAGCTCTCTAGGTCAATGACTATCTTTAATAGGTTTTAATCACCAATTAAATGGTGATTTAGGGTCTTCTTCTTCATTGAACACCATGGACCTAGAACCAAGCAAACGAAGCTTTATTAGCAGAATTTAATATGAAATTAATGTGAAGATGTGATACAAATTATGAAAAATTAGAGACTAATCAACACGCTAGTTTTTACCGAAGATTTATCAAGGATTTTAGCAAAATTTCTAGGCCCTTAACTAATCTATTAGCTAAGGATGTGTCCTTCACTTTCGATGCTGAATGTCTGAATTCTTGGGAGAGGTTTAAGAAAGAGCATATTTCTGCACCAATCATATCTGCACCGAATTGGTCTAAGCCGTTCGAAATCATGTGCGATTCTTCCGATTTTGCCATAGGCGCTATTCTAGGACAACGCATCGATAACAAGAAGCATGTGATTTACTACTCTAGTAGGACTCTCAACGATGCTCAATTGAACTACACTACGACTGAGAAGAAATTCTTGACAGTAGTATTTGCCTTAGAGAAATTTCGTCCCTACCTACTAGGGTTCAAAACCACCATTTTCACCATCATTCTGCGCTTAGGTACCTCATGATGAAGAAGGATGCCAAGAGCCGACTCATTCGTTGGATCCTCCTTCTTCAAGAATTCGATCTCGAGATTCGAGACAAGAAAGGCGTAGAAAATGTCGTTGCTGACCATCCCTCACGAATCCCTAATTCTCCATACAACGAATTACCTATAAATGAGGATTTTCCTGATGAAAATCTCTTAGCTATCTCTAGGGTACCTTGGTTTGCTGATATAGTGAATTACTTAGTCACAAACCAAACTCCGTCTCATTGGTCCAAAAACGATATATACCGGTTCTTATCCCAATCGGTATTTTTTTTGGGAGGAACCGTATCTTTTTAAGTACTGTTCTGACCAAATTATTAGGAAATGCATTCCCGATGAGGAGGTAAGAGTGTTCTATCCTTTTGTCACGAACTTGCATGGGGTGGACACTTTGGTCCCCACAAGACTGCTGAAAAAGTGCTACAAAGCGGGTTCTATTGGCCCACTTTGTTCAAGGATACTTATGAATTTTG
Organism: Agave tequilana; assembly: GCA_038442645.1. Lineage (NCBI taxonomy): Eukaryota > Viridiplantae > Streptophyta > Magnoliopsida > Asparagales > Asparagaceae > Agave > Agave tequilana. The sequence continues at coordinate 273,296 of JAVJIF010005443.1, forward strand.
CAAGACGTGCCATAGATGCCAAATGGTAGGAAGGATCTCAAAACGAAATATGATGCCCCTCAACCCAATTCTAGAAATAGAACTTTTTGATGTTTGGGGCATCGACTTTATAGGTCCATTTCCTAATTCATTTGGAAACCAATACATATTGGTTACTGTGGATTATGTGTCCAAGTGGGTAGAAGCCATTCCTTGTAAAACTAATGATAATAAAGTTGTCATAAAGTTTTTGAAAGAGAACATTTTTTCACGCTTCGGAACCCCTCGTGCTATCATCAGTGATAATGGCACTCACTTTTGCAATAGATCCTTTGAAGCTCTTATGCGAAAGTATGCCATAACTCACAAGTTGTCCACACCTTATCATCCTCAAACTAGTGGGCAGGTTGAGGTTTCCAATAGACAAGTCAAGCCTATCTTGGAGAAAACTGTGAACCAAAACTGGAAAGATTGGTCCATCAAACTTGCAGATGCCCTATGGGCTTATAGGACCACTTTCAAGACGATTCTAGGGATGTCTCCTTATAGGTTAGTCTATAGTAAAGCTTATCACCTGCCTGTTGAGTTAGAGCACCGGGCCTTATGGACAATCAAACAATTGAATTTCGACTTGACTAAAGCCGGTGACCTTCGGAAGTTACAAATTTTCGAATTAGAGGAGTTAAGAAATGAGGCCTATGAAAATACTAGGATCACTAAAGATAGAATTAAGATTTTTCATGATAAACACATCATAAGAAAAACCTTTGTCCCTGGACAAAAAGTCTTACTCTATAATTTTAGGCTTCATCTTTTTCCAGGAAAATTAAAATCAAGATGGACTGGGCCATTCGTTATAAAAACCGTGTTTCCACACGGTGCAGTTGAGATCAGTGACACCAAGAATGGAAATGACTTTAAGGTAAATGGTCAATGTCTTAAACCTTTCTTAGAATCGGTGCCGGTAAATGAAACGGCTATGGGTCTTTTTGACCGAGTGTATCGGTAACTTTCCTCTTTTCCATTTTATTTCATGCATCTATACATTTCTTTCATACATTGGGGACAATGCTGAGATAAGCATGGGGGAGGGTTCTAACATGACTAATATAACTCTAAAAACAACAAAATGTTTAAAAAAACAAAAAAATTGCATATATATATAAAAAAAACTTTTTGAAAGGAAAGAATAATATTTTGATATATTTTTTTCGTAAGAAATTAAGTCAATTTTAAGGAATAGGAAAATCATAATTAGGATTTCTTATACTTGGTCAAAATAAGATGACTTGTTTGATTTTTCGGGTTAGGAAGAAAATTTGTGAAAGAAATTTAGTTTTGATCGTTACCTTGATGAAATATGCACACTTTATACACTTACACACTTAGGGTTCAAAAATAAAGACTCTTATGCCTTATAAAAAAAAAACTATATAAAAAAAGAAAATAAACAAATCTAATTATTGATTAGTCAGGTGCTTTGGCCTAAGCAAGCCTTGGTATTTATGCAAAAGATAATTAGATGAGTTTGAAATATATATATATATATATATATATATATATATATATATATATATATATATATATATATATATATATATATATATATATATATATATATATATCCTCTGATTAAGCTGGGTATGTATGCCTCATGAAGCATAAGTATTCACGCCTAAAAGGGGTACATTTTATAAATAAAAACCTTAGTTTCGTGGCAAACTTTATACACTTACACACTTAGGGTTCAAAAATAAAGACTCTTATGCCTTATAAAAAAAAAACTATATAAAAAAAGAAAATAAACAAATCTAATTATTGATTAGTCAGGTGCTTTGGCCTAAGCAAGCCTTGGTATTTATGCAAAAGATAATTAGATGAGTTTGAAATATAAATATATATATATATATATATATATATATATATATATATATATATATATATATATATATATATATATATATCCTCTGATTAAGCTGGGTATGTATGCCTCATGAAGCATAAGCAAAAGATAAATATGCAAACTTTATACACTTACACACTTAGGGTTCAAAAATAAAGACTCTTATGCCTTATAAAAAAAAACTATATAAAAAAAGAAAATAAACAAATCTAATTATTGATTAGTCAGGTGCTTTGGCCTAAGCAAGCCTTGGTATTTATGCAAAAGATAATTAGATGAGTTTGAAATATATATATATATATATATATATATATATATATATATATATATATATATATATATATATATATATATATATATATATATATATATATATATATATATATATCCTCTGATTAAGCTGGGTATGTATGCCTCATGAAGCATAAGTATTCACGCCTAAAAGGGGTACATTTTATAAATAAAAACCTTAGTTTCGTGGCCTTGTCTGCTCGAGTGTTTAAGTCCTTAGGGGTGTTTTCTCACCTAGTACCCTAAAACTGTCCGGTTTGGGTGTCACCGACTAAAAACGTTACATGGGCAGATTAGAAAGCCTAATGAAATTGAGAAATAAATTTCACCAAAAATAAATATAAATAAGGCATAGGAGTTAATGTTAAAGAACCCTTAGTCAACTTCACAGTCACGATGGTGCATACGACTCAGGGTAAATTAATAGACTAGATGAGAAGTACAATTTGACTCCTTACTTTGATTGATGACATGTTTTTGAATAGAGACTGAGTTTCGAAATGAAAATTTTGATATTCCTATAACTTATAGATTACTTAAAGCCTTACAAATATACTTCAAATATTTTCTCCTTTAAAAATGCTCTTCGAAAATACTAACATTTTTTATAAATTTTGTGGGTGCAATCCACTGAAAACCCTCAAAAGATAAAACTCGTCCTCTAGGGGTAACCTAGACGTTTAACGGCTTGTTGCACATACTCAGTGCAATCGAGTGACCTGCGAAAGTGGTCTAATAATTGATTAGAATTAGTCTGATGTTTTGCTCGAGGGCAAGCAAAAGATAAGTGTGAGGGTGTGATCAGTCACATATATTGCATATGCATTATCACCTTACCATACTTTTTAGCTAATAAATCCTATTAATAAGTCTTCTTCTTCTTTGTTAAATGTAGGCCCAATTGCTAAAACAAAGGAAAGAGAAACAAGCCCAAAAGCTCATCAAATTCTGATTTAATTCAGAATAAATTCGAAATCAAGGAATCAGGGCAAAATCTTGGTATATCGAGAGGTTGAAAACTTGTTGAAAAGAATCCTCCCAAATCAAGCGGTTGAAGCCAACAATTAAAGGCTGTTTCGTCAAATCTTGGAGTAAAAACGAGAAAACCAGTAGAAGATATGGGAGAAACATCAAACCAGGAGCACCCACCACTTGGGTGTCGCCATCTGGCCACACCAGGGCCGCGTTTTCGCGGCTCTATTAAAGAGGTTGGGGGAGCGTTTGCTCCCTCAATCTTCCTATGATCCCCCCTCTGGTATTTTCCTATAAATACTAGTTTCAACAAAGAAGAAATGATCGAAGACTAAGATTAGAATTTTTGTTTATACTTTAAAGTTTAGGCTCTTTGTTAGATAGTACAAAAGTTGTATTTTTATTTTGCAATTTGTAGTTCAGTACAAATATCTGTGAGAGAGAGGAATTGAGTGCTTGTAACTTGAAGATTGAAGTGACATCAATACAAGAATCGAGCTACATTTTCTTCCGCTCATTTTACAGTATGTCTTGCCTTATTTACTTGCATTTTTCTTTGTCTTTCATGAGTAGCTAAATCGGTTTTTTGGGCTCACTATTGTACCTCTCTCCAATTCTTCTTCTTTTCTGATTTTAATGAAAAAGACCCAATGAATCATTTGCATGCCTAACTTAAAACCTTTCTTCTTGAAAGTGTTCTTGAATGCAGATGAGAATGGGTTTGGATTTTTAAACTCCTACTTATTTTAAGAACGTCTCTTGAACTTGTTTTTATCTTATACTTGAACTTCTTGATGATTTAACATTCGATTCAAAATTGTTTCTTAAAGAAAAAAGTGAACTTTTCCAACCTTCTTATATGCTTTACTTCATACTTTCTAAAGTCAACCTTAAGTTTTGCCTATGATCAAGTTAAGGTACTAAGGATTTCAATAGAAGAATAAACGATTGAGTAGTGAGATAGTGAACCCAGATTTTCTTCTTTATTAAAATCAACTAATCACTTTTCAAAGCTTTTTAATTCACCTTTTCCAAAGCCTTTTCCAAAGTTGCAATTTCTCTTTTAATCATCTCCCTTCTTTCCATTCTCTTTTCAATTAAAAAATGAGCACAATTCTTTGTTACTAAACAAAACACCAAAAAGCTTTCATCGCATTCCTTCTCGTGGACACGACCTGTTAGCCCGAAGCCACACGGTAAATCTCTTAACTCTTTGATTTTTACAATCAGATAGCATGGTTAGTGGAGCCATTAGTAGTTAGTAGCCATGAGTTTTCTTTCTCTTTTTACTTTGTTTTGGATATATTCAAAAAAAATCACAAATATCTTATCTTCTATGTTCCCGCTTCTTCGTGTTTCACCATACCCTTCTCTTTTCATTCTTTGTTTTCTTTTCTATTGATTCTTTAAAATGTTGAAGAAACCTTAACACACACGTGAACATTCCGGTAAAGCTTTTATCGCTTCCCGTCCCTATGAATTCGACCCGTTTAACCTCTATGATATAACTGAGGTATCGAGGAAGCCAAAGCGCACACACTTTAACTCTTGATTTCAAAACATACACTTTTTGTTTGCGATTTTCTCCCTATCAAATTTTGGCGCCGTTATCGGGGATGGGAACGGTTTTCATATTTTTGTTAACTTTTCTTCTTTATTTTTTGGTATGCAGGTTAAAGTTTTAGCATTGCAGAAGTCCACAATTGTTTTTTTGTGGTTGGGTAAATTCTTATATATTCTTATATTCTGCTGCTAGTTTTTGTTTATATTACCTCTGCACTGTAATAATTTTAAGAATTAAAATACGTTAATTGGATGTTTTAAAACGGTTTAGACATTTGCATCTAGGCACGTGTTGATTTCAATTCCAATACACTGTATTTATTCTTGTGTTGTTGTGATCTTGACGGAGGTGTACATACCTCATTGCATGTGGTTAAGACAAACACGTGGGTGATTTACTCTCTTTATGTGTTCATTCTTATCTATATTACACACTTACACGAATTGAACTTAAGGGTAAAACCCAAAATAACATAAGGTGGAGAAGTCATTACCCTCCCTTAGCCCAAACATCAGCTCCCCACTCACAAAGCCCAAACCTTAATAAAATTTGCTAGACGTTGGCCCCTAGGGACATCTTGGACTCATTTAGGAGATTGACCTAAGGGAAAAATTGATAGAGTTTGACTTTTGTTAAATCGGTGACGAAGGTTGGGGATTGAGAGGCGAAACCTCGAAGAATAGTGGTTTGGAATAATTAGGTTTGTTCCTCCAGCATAGATGCCTCCCACTGATCTTGCCCCTACCTGGCCAATTAACTCGTGGTCAGATTCCGACGATGTACCCCCCGCGGACAGTCTAACTAGTTAGGAGTCGTCTAGGTCTAAGTCAACCCTAACATAGGCTTATTTTCTTTTTCTTTTTCTTTTTCTTTATTTGTTTTTTTGTTTATTTGTTTTTTGTAAATTGTGAAATGGATTTTAACAGCAACAATTTTTCAATAATAATATGAATCCATATTTCACCCCGACCTCATTTGACTCGGATAACTCTGACCTGGCTATGTACAACATGAACCAACTATATATGTCGGAATGGGATTATCCGACTCAATATGAGCCATATCCCCAATCCCATGACTATAATTTTTAAAATAATTTTTACTTTTCACAGAGTTCATGGGGATTCACCTACTCCGAGTCAAATTCTCAACCACCTTGTCTATAATTTTCATTCCGCGATTTGGATTCATATCCTTCTTTTTCTGTCCCACCAACCAAAATAAAATCTAATTTGGAAAGGAGTATTAAGGCCATACTTGAGTCCCAACAGCAAATTCAACATTTGATCAATTCACAATTCTTTCCAAATCAAACTCCATATACTCCTTTTTTAGAACGTCCAATTGAAGAAAAATCTAAGCTAGAAAAGCGTTTGGAAGTCTATTGAGAAATGTCATAACAAATTCAAAATATGTTGGACTCGTCATGTCAACCAAATATTCAAGAGTCATGCTCATCTTTTCCAGTCGCACTAATTCAAAATGAACAACCATCAGTCCTGAGCTTGAGTATGGAGCTCTTGCGTGAGTTTGAGCAACAAAACTCAATATCTGATGGACTCACAATCTCACCACAATTTCCAAAATCAACTTCTATACTCACTTTTCAAGAAGAACCAATTGCAAAGAGTATAAAAGACATGATTCAGACTCAAAATTCTGTTACCCGACCTATCAGTAGGTTGACTCTATAATGAGCGAATTGATCAATGAAAGTGAGAAAAGTCTTTCTTGTCAACCTTTGACCAATTCTTATATCCCTAACTCTATCGATTGGTCCCAAGAATCATGTTATTTTAGAAACCAAGATTCAATTTCAGAACGCACATTTGAACTTGACCAAACTCTTAAGTTATGAAAGTCGCCTTGACATTCTGGAAAGTTATCCCTTTTCTAAAATTGAAATTGAACATGAATGTGATCCCGAACCTCATGTTAGTGATTTCATTTTACTTTTTGATTCAATAATGACTCCAGTATCTTTACCAGATTTTTTCTCTATTATAGAGTCAACATTGAATCATGTACCAGTACACTATGAAATTGAATCACCAATATCTTCTAATCACACTTCATTGATGGAGAAAGTGTGTGAACATCAATTCTTTGGTTTGGACCCTATTTTTGAACCAATTTCGACTCTCACTGTTGAACCTTGACTTGATCTGAGTCAAATTCCCGAGTCAGTATTGATTTTTGTTCCTGTTCCATTTGAGTCCAAATCAATCATCTCCCGAAATAACACTTCATTGTTAGACAAGGATGTTGAAGAAAATGACTCCGTATTATTTTTGAAAATTAAAAATTTGATGGGGGTAATTTTCTCAATAAGATCATACAGTTCTCCAACATTTTACTGGGTCATATTAGAGAGGTCACTGGTAGGTTCCTGCAAGATCCATATTTTTTGAATTGGGCTGCATTTTGTAGACCAATTAGACCACCACCGAAGTCACCACCATGAAGTAATTTTCCTTCCCTTTCAATTTGTTTCATGTATATACACATTCACAATACATTGAAGACAATGCATGAGATAAGTGTGGGGGAGGGTTTACTAACGTAGGTTGTTTTAAATTTTCTTTATTTTACACTTCGTTTTAAAAAAAATTTAGATTTTTCTTTTGTATAAAAACTCTTTTCTTTTCTTTTTACAAAACTTTTTGAATTAAGAGAAATAGTTTTGATTTATTTTAAGAAAATTAAGATTATCTTAGGAATTAGGAAGACCTAAATTATGAATTTTTAAACCAAGTTAAAATAATAGATTTTGTTTAAATTTTAGGATAAGGAAGTAAGATTGGAAAGATAATTTGATCTTCAATTTTTTGCCTTAGATTTATGTACTTCACACTTACACAATTTTTTGGGATTGAAAAAAGACTGAAAATGTCATAAAAAATGCTATAAAAAATATATAAAAAAGATGATGATAAAACCACTTATTGAAGTTAGGTAGTTATGCCTCAGGAAGCATAATTATTCATATCTAAAATGATGGATAAAAATAAAATAATCCCCTTTAGTTTTATGGCCTTGTTTACTCGAGTCATTAAGTCCAAGGGATGTTTTCTCATCTGGTGCCCTAAAACTATCTGGTTTGGGAGTCACCGGCTAAAGGCTCACTACCTGGGTAAGCTAAAAAGCCTTAGAAAACTAAGGAAAGAAAAAAATAATGATATAAATAAATGGCATGAAAGTTAGAGTCGATATCTCAAAAATCTTCACTCTTCATAAAGTGCATATTTTTCTAAAAGTTTTATGAAAGATCAAAGAATCAATTCAATTTTAAATTCTTACAATTAATTTATAACAAGATTTTGTATTTCGACTCAGTTGAAGGAGAATAATTTCTGGTTGACCAATGACCTTGGATCACTTAAATTTTCGCAAAAATATTTTAACACTTTTCTCTATTTTCAAAATATGTTTTCAAAATACTAACATTTAATTTCTTTCTTTATGGATTTTGTGGGTGTAATCCGCTGAAAACTCTCAGTAGACAAAACTCCTCATCTAGGGGAAACCTAGAGAATTAACGGCTTGTTGCACATGCTCAGTGCAATCGCGTCACCTACGAAAGTGGTGTAATAATACTCTTAGTTTTTCTGTTTTGCTCGGGACGAGCAAAAGATAAGCATATGAGTGTAATTAGTCTCTAAAATTGAATATTTTGTACCACATCTTCACATTTATTTAATATTAAATCCTGTTAATAATACCTCTCTTGCGTGTTTCTAGGTCCATGGCATGAAATGAAGAAGAAGCCCAAAAATCCCATTTAATTGGTGATTAAAATCAACACATATAGCCATTGATTTTGGAGGGTGAATCTGTCAAAAATGAGTGCTCATATCCAGAAATCAGGGAATACAGCAGAAGAGGGGCGAAGTAACAGCGCGTGGCAGGCGGCACCCCGCACGCGGTCACACTATGGCCGCAGAAACGCGATCGCGTTTTCGAGGCTCTTGTGTGGAGCCACGCGTCAAGATTTGACGCGCGGCTCCGTACCTGTACCCTGGTGCCCCCTTTCACCTATAAAAGCCCTGGGATTTTCAGAACTGAGGGAGGAGAAGTTTTGAGGAGTTTTAGTGTAGTTTTAGACTAGTTTCTTCTTCTTAGGGTAGTTTAGGTTAGTTGTTCTTCTTCTTTCTCCTTTGTATTTTTCATTTATTATAGATCTTGTAATAGGAGAGAGAGTAGTACATGAATGAAAAGTAAGAGTGCTTGTAATGGAAGATGACAATCTATGAAAGGTTCTCTCTTTACCTCTCTTTGTTTTCTTCTCTCTAACTCCTTTTACATGTTTAGCTAATTTTCTCTCATGGTAACTGTTGGCCCAGTGGCCTTCCATTCTAGTTTTGATGATGATTAACTCATGTAGTTTATGTTTACTAATAATCTTGTGATGTTTAGTTTCAAATACTTAACCAAGAATTAGAAGGTGATTAGCTTCAATAAAGGAGTTTTGGAGCTTCTCACATGGTGATTCAAGAGCCCGAGCGACAAAGTCATATCTAGCACTCATTGGAGTCAAGCTCGGTGGATTACGATTTGGATCGAGTCGGCTTAAAGACGGAGTTCATCAAGTAGACTTCGGTACATAGTTTAGATTATGTTTTTGATCCATTGTAAAGTTAGATGGTGTGATATGCTCAAGTTGACAACACACACATTTGTTTAAGTTTATATTTTGGTTTTTGGTTTTGGTTTAACCGATCTTGGTTTTCATGAATAGATAGTATCACTACAAGTTTACATGGTTTAATGTATATTAGATTTGTTCTATATACATGTATGCTTCATATTTTAGACAAACTTATTTGATATGCCTATTCATGTGTTTGGAGTTTTGTGTTTTAACAAAACATATTTTCAGATTTAATATCAAAAACATTGATATATATCTTTATATGTATATTGAAGTATATCCATATACTACATGCCTAAAAGTTGTTTCAATATCATGTTTTTGTATTTGGATGAGTTTTGGACAAAACGAATTTTCAATTCAAAAATCTAAGTTTTGGAAAATACGGATTTTGGTTTTCGGCAAAATTTCCATAACACAAAAATGATTCAAATTGTTTGAAATTTGTGTTGAAATTTTCACACATGTTGTATATCAATGTATTATACTGAACTTATTTTTGTAAATTTTTAAAGATTTTATGGGATTTAATAGGATAATAAAAATCAAGTTTTTCAATCCCTAATCTATTTTTGCCAGGCTCTAGCGGTCGACCGGAGCGGTCGACCGGACGTGCACAAGAATGTGCACAAGGCCGTGTCAGTTGGCCAGTCGACCGAGCGGTCGATCGACTGAAGGCAACCCAACTCTCGGGTTGCCCCGGTCGACCGGGCAGTCGACAGAGAGCCGTTGCTCTCTGGTTCAAAGCCCGGTCGACCGGGAGGTCAACCGAAAGGCTCAACGGTCAAAAATTTGACCGTTGGCCGGTCGACCGGCCGGTCGACCGGAAGGTCAATTCTGGCCTTGTCAGCTGCCAACGGGCAGATTCCTTTTAGGGGGTTATAAATACCCCATTTGAGAGAGGTTTTCTCTAAGACTTTCAAGAGCAAAAATTCTCCTATCTACAAGTGTTTTATACAAGTTTTCAAAAGTGTTTTTAGAGCCAAAAGGGATTCATCTTTATTTGTTTTAAAGGATTGGAAAAATCAAAGAAAATTGGATATTTGAGATATTGCTTTTGTTCTTTATTTCAAACTTATTCTAGTTGTTTCCCAAGCATTTTTCTTTGAGTTTTTGATTTTCAAACTCTTTGTTTTTCCACACTTGAGCTATATAATTCTATCCTCTCTATAGGATCTTTGTTTTTGTGGGAAAAGATTGTTTGTGGTCTTTGTGATCACCTAGTTGTAAACCCTCCTTACTTGTGTTATCCCTCTTGTGTAGAGGTTGATTTTAGAGAGGTGGTTGGCTCCCTCTAGTGAGAGGTGGAGATTGGTGTTTGGCTCCCTCTAGTGAGAGGTGGAGTTTGTGGTTGAATCCCTCAAGTGTGAGGTGATTGTTTTGTATTGGCTAAGTGCCTACCCCTCTTGTGTGGGGTGGTGTTTGTGTGGCTTTGTGCCTAGCCTCTAAGTGTAGAGGTTGTTTTAGTTGAGAGAGGAGTTGTGTACTCCATATTATATTTACCCCAAATCCTCAGTGAAGGTTCCCTGTGTGGGAGTCCTGTGTGGACTAGTGGATTGGAAATCCTTCTGTGTGAAGGCGGGGACGTAGAGCTGTGTGCTCGAACCTCGAAACATATCCGTGTGTTAGCGTTTGATCCATTGTCTCTCTAACTCTCTCTCTCTTTATATTATGCCTTGCATCATTTCATATTGATCATTCATAATTATATGCTTGGCTTGTTTGTGTGTGCCTCACTTGTGCTTAACCACGAGAGCTTCATATAGCACCTCAACTCTTATTCAGAGGAATCAAGAGGAGTTAGTTCAGAGCCTTTCACCGGGAATTCGGCTACACTCATTGGTTGCATTAAGTGTAGTTGCAATTAGTTTTTAATTTTCGCATTTAGTTCATTAGATAAGTAGTACACCTATTCACCCCCCTCTAGGTGTACTTTCAGTAACTAACTACTAAGCACTAACTTGTTAACTTCTTATTTGATAATCCACATGAATTTAATAGCATCTACTTGGCCTTGCTCTTGCAAGAGCCATTTTATTGAGTTTGGAACTTGCACACAAAAATACAAAATTTCAGAACTTTTAAGATTAAAGAGTGCAAGTTACTCAATTCTACCGCAATATCAAGTGGCTATGCGGGTCGTGATCCACAAGGAGGGACTAGCGATGGAAGCTTTTCTAGCAAGTTCTCTTTTATGCTACCATTAATGGTTAAAGTACTTCTTTAGTTTCTTAAAAAGAAAAGAAAAATAAATTACAATGAAGTTAAGCAGAAAGTGAGAGATTGGGAAGATGGAGGAACCAGAATTGGATATGTACAAAGAAATGGAAAAGGAGTGATAAAAGAAGTGGGTGTTGTGGTGTTCTAAACTAAATGATTAAAAGAAAAGAAGCTAAAAAAATTACTTACTTCTTTTGGTCAAATACCTACCTTGAATCTTTTGCAATGATGTTACCTTGAAGTGAGGCGATCGACATATAGCCCATAAGAGTTGATTCCCATTTCCTCCACATTATATCATCAAGACGTTGCAAGTATGAAGTGATACAGAATGAAACTCAAAATCCATCGTCATGGGCTATCGGTAGCACTCGCAATGACAAGGCTTCTTTTGATGCTTTAGACTCACTTGGATAGCAATTGTACCAAAAGAAGAAAAGTAGAGAAGAAGAATAAGAACACAAAAACAAAGTACATACAAAAGAGAACTAAAGATTCAATTTTATAACTATAAGAGAAAAGAAGGAAATCTTACACCGGTGTCACTCTCAGCACAAGCTTCATTCTCATTCTCCTATGAAACTCTGATCTCCTCTGATTTACATAAACTAAAACTGAAAATTACATGAAAAGAAAAGCAAAAACCTACACTAAAAAATGGAAAAATGGACTAAATCCTATCTCTACATGGTCGTTTTTATTTACAGTGAAAACCCTGCCTTTTATAGGCAAAAACCCAGAGGGGGGAGACGTGAGGAGATAAGGGGAGCAAACGCTCCCCCAACTGAAATGATAAGGCCGCGAAAACGCGGGTTTGGCCGCGTTACTGCGGCCTGGCTGTGGACCACAGCCGGGGGGTGGTAACTCCTGGATTCGTATTTGGCTTTATCTTCAACTGGATTTCTCGTTTCAGCTCTTGGATTTGACGATACGATCTTTGATTATCGGCTTAATCACTTGATTTGGGAAGATCCATTTCAACTGGTTTTCAACCTCTCTAATTTGCCAAGATCTGCCCTGATTCCCTGATTTCGAATTTATTCTGAATTAATCAAAATTTGGTGGGCTTTTTGGGCTCGTTTCTCTTCACTCTCCTTTAGGAATGGGCCTACAAATAAATTAAACAATAATTAGAAATAAATAAAGTTTATTTTATAATAAGTACGAGAATATGATAATAAATGTGCAATCTTAGCGACTGATCACACCCCCATACCTATCTTTTGCTCGTCCTCGAGCAAAAGAACTAAACTATACTAAAGATGATTAGACCACTTTCGCAGGTCACGCGATTGCACTGAGCATGTGCAACAAGCCATTAAACCTCTAGGTTTCCCCTAGATGACGAGTTTTATCTCGTCAGGGTTTTCAGTAGATTACACTCACAAAATCCATAAAGAAAGAGAAACAAAGAGTTAGTATTTTTGAAAAGCATTTTGAAAGAGAAAAATATTTGAAATATAATTGTAAGATTTAAGTAATCTATAAGTTATAGGAAAACTGAATTTTTCATTCCTAAACTTAGTCTCTATTCAAAAACTTGTTATCAATCAAAGTAAGAAGTCAAATTGTACTTCTCATCTAGTCTATTACTTTACCCTAAGTCATATGCACCTTGTGATCGTGAAAATTTGACTAAGGGTTCATTAGCTCTAACTCTTAGGCCTTATTTATTTATATATGTATATATTTTTTTTGTGGTACTATTCCTTAATTCTATTAGGCTTTCTAATCTGCCCATGTAACGAGTCTTTAATCGATGACTCCTAAACCAAAAGGTCTTAGGGCACCGGGTGAGAAAACACCCCAAGGACTTAAGAACTCGAGCAAATAAGACCACAAAACTAAGGATTTTATTATATGAACCCTTTTAGGCGTGAATACTTATGCTTTATTAGGCACAAATACCCAGCTTAATCAGAGGATTTTTATATATTTTTTCTCAAAATTATCTAATCATCTTTCACATAAATACCAAGGCTTACTTAGGCCAAAGCACCTAGCTAATCAATAATTAGTTTTGTTCATCTTTCATAGATCTATTTTTTATATATATATAAGGCATAAGATCTTTGTTTTTGAACCCTAAGTGTGTAAGTGTATGAAGTGTGCATATTTTATTAAGGTAAAGATCAAGACTAAATTACTTTGACAAATTATCTTCCTAACCCTAAAAATCAAACAAATAATTTTATTTTGACCAAGTATAAGAAATCTTAATTTTGATTTTCCTATTCCTTAAAATTGACTCAATTTCTTACAAAAAATATGTTAAAATATTGTTTCTATTTTCAAAAAGTTTTTAAAAGTAAAGAAAATGTTAAAAAAAAAATTTAATAAAAAGAAGAACCTAAGTTATGTTAGGACCCTCCCCCACACCTATCTCATGCATTGTCCTCAATGTATGAATTAATGCATAGATGCATGAAAAAGAAGAAAGGAAAGGAAATATTACTTTAAGGTGGTAGTTCCGGTGGTGGTCTGATTGGTTCACGAAATGCAGCCCAATCGACTTTTCGTGGAGTTCGGAGGAACCCACCCGAAGTCTCTTTTATATAACCCGCTAAAATGATGTATATATGAACATTTTTTATTAAAAATTTAACCCCATCTAATTTCCAAATTTCATAATTAATTTCGGAGTCAATTTTGTCAACCGCCTTGTCCCAAAATGGAGTGTGAAAAGATAGAATGATTGACTTGGACTTAGGAAGAACTGGAACTAATACCGACTCAGGAAAGTGACTTAAGTCAAGTAAAGGTTCAGGAGTCGAGATTGGCTCAGGAAGTGGGTCCAAATCAAGAAGTTGAAACTCAAGTCCACATTCAGTTTCCCATAATGGAATGTGACTTAATATTGGTAATTCAAGTTCAAGAATGACAGGTGTGGGAATCAAAATTGACTCTAAAATATTACTCAAGTCGGGTAACAAAACAGGAGTCAATATTGATTCGGGAATTTGAACTGGATCACAAATTTGAGAATCTAGATCACATTTCTCATTGAGTTCAATTTCATAAAAATGAGAACTTGCCAATTTGCCAATAGGACTTAACAAAACTGTGAAATTGGTTAAGTTCAACATGATGATCATCAAAGATGGGTGATTCAATTTCATGATGAATTGGAACAGGATCCACTGTTGACTCGGGAAAAAGATTGAAATCAGGTGGACATCGGAGTCATTATTGAATCAGGAAGTAGAATTGAATCACTAAGTTGAGGTTCAGGATCATATTCATTCTCTAGTTCTATTTCAGGAAAGGAATAACTTGCCAAACTGTCAACATCATTTTCAAAATTTGGAGTTTGGGCAAGTTCAAATGATTGTGCTGAAATGGAATCTTGTTTTCCAAAACAACATGACTCTTCAGCTCTAACGGGATGGTTAACGACATCAGAACTAGCCAAACGGTGAGAACGAAGAGTTTGGACCATCAATCTATGTCATAATTACGAGCATTTTGAGCCTGAGTCATGACTTCAAGCATCTTTTCATAGTTGATAGATTCATCGTTTTGTTGCGATTGGTCTTGAAAAGATGAAGTTTTATTTTAGAATTGGTGGTAAAATTATGAGTCCATCAGATTTTGTGATTGTTGTTTGGACTCACGCATACTCATTTCCAAAATTGATGGTTTTCTATTTTGGACTGGTGGAACTGAGTATGAATCTTGAAAATATTGTGGACAAGGTGGATAAGCAAGACAAGTTGGTTGAAAATTGGACTCGGGGAAGGTGAATCCCCACTGACTCTGTGAAGAGTTGAAATTATTCTGGAAATTATAGTTATAAGATTAGGGGCATGGGTTATATTGATTCGGATAAGACCAATCCGGCACACTAGGTTGGTTAAAGTTATGATATGCCGGGTTAGTAATATCCGAAAAAGAGGTTGGTGTGTAATATGGATTACCATTAAAATTGAAAAAATTATTGTTATAAGCCATATCACACAATAAAATACAAACAAAGGAAAAAAACAAATAAATAAGAAAAAAAAAAAAAATTCTAACCTCGGTTAGGGTAAACCTTTGACCTAGACGACTCCTAACTGGTTAGAATGTCCATAGGAGGTATAATGCAGACTTTGACCACAAGCTAATCAGCCAGGTCAGGGTAAGATTGGTGGGAGGTTATCCATCAAAGACGTTCCTTAATTAAGTAACCACCAACCTTCGGGCTTTCGGCCCTTAATCCCCTTCCTAGACACTGATTTGGCAGGAGTCAAATTCCAACACCTTTCCCTTAGGATAATCTCCTAATTGAGTCTAAGATGTCGCTAGGGCCAACGTCTACTCATTTTTAGTTAGGTTTGGGTTAGTGAGTGAGGAGATTGTTTGTGGGCTAAGGGAGGGTGATGACTTTCCCACCTTATCTTGTTTATATAAGCCCTTAAATCAATTTAGTGCAGTGTACAAATATATAGAAAAAAGTAACATTCAAGCAATCATACAAGAATGAACTTTATACTAAATGCTATGCACACATACCTTGGCTTCAGCACTCTTCAACAGTAAATAGAAAATCTAATGAAATAGACACGTGCCTAAATGTAAAGTCTAAATCTTTTTCTAGCATTTACAATCATCATTTTACTGTTGAGGTTAGAAAGTAAATACAGTGAGACAAACAAGGAAATAAATGTTACAGATATTTAAACTACGCAATTCAGCCAACCTGCAGAAAATACAGGTTAGTAGTCTACTCAGTTTGCCGCAGGACTGTAGCAAATCTGAGGCTTCTTGGCTCTGCTTTCTTGAGCAGAGTCCAAGGCCACTTATGTGTCCACTGCAGCAAGAATTTCTTGTTGTTAAATCTGTACAAAATAAAAAGAAGAAAGTTAACCAAAAATGTAAACTTTAAAGAGAATTACTTACCGTCCCTCCCGGCAACGGCGCCAAAATTTTATTGAGTTTGGAACCTGCACACAAAATATAGAATTTCAGAACTTTTAAGATTAAAGAGTGCAAGTTACTCAATTCTACCGCAATACAAGTGGCTATGCGGGTCATGATCCACAAGGAGGGACTAGCGATGGAAGCTTTTCTAGTAAGTTCTCTTTTATACTACCATTAATGGTTAAAGTTCTTCTTTAGTTTCTTAAAAAGAAAAGAAAAATAAATTACAATGAAGTTAGGCAGAAAGTGAGAGATTGGGAAGATGGAGAAATCAGAACTGGATATGTACAAAGAAATGGAAAAGGAGTGATAAAAGAAGTGGGTGTTGTGTTCTAAACTAAATGATTAAAAGAACAGAAGCTAAAAAAATTACTTACTTCTTATGGCCAAATACCTACCTTGAACTTTTGCAATGATGTTACCTTGAAGTGAGGCGATCGACGTATAGCCCATAAGAGTTGATTCTTATCTCCTCCACATTTTATCATCAAGACGTTGCAAGTATGAAGTGATACAGAATGAAACTCAAAATCCATCGTCATGGGCTATCGGTGGCACTCGCAATGGCAAGGCTTCTTTTGATGCTTTTAGACTCACTTGGATAGCAATTGTACCAAAAGAATAAAAGTAGAGAAAAAGAAGAAGAACACAAAAATAAAGTACAGACAAAAGGGAATTACAAATTCGATTTTATAACAATAAGAGAAAAAAAGGAAATCTTACACCGGCGTCACTCTTAGCACAAGCTTCGTTCTCATTCTCCTATGAAACTCTGATCTCCTCTGATTTACATAAACTAAAACTAAAAATTACATGAAAAGAAAAACAAAAAACCTACACTAAAAAATGGAAAAATGGACTAAATCCTATCTCTGCATGGTCGTTTTTGTTTACAGTGAAAACCCTGCCTTTTATAGGCAAAAACCCAGAGGGGGGAGGCATGAGGAGATAGGGGGAGCAAACGCTTCCCCCGACTGAAATGATAAGGCCGCGGAAACGCAGGTTTGGCCGCGTTTTTGCGGCCTGGCTGTGGCCAGGTGGCCACACCCAGGGGGTGGTAACTCCTGGATTCGTGTTTTGGCTTTATCTTCAACTGGATTTCTCGTTTCAGCTCTTAGATTTGACGAAACGATCTTTGATTGTTGGCTTTAACCACTTGATTTGGGAAGATCCATTTCAATCAGTTGTCAACCTCTCTGATTTGCCAAGATCTGCCTTGATTCCCTGATTTCAAATTTATTTTGAATTAAATCAGAATTTGGTGGGCTTTTTGGGCTTGTTTCTCTTCACTCCCCTTTAGGAATGGGCCTACAAATAAATTAAACAATAATTAGAAACAAGCAGAGTTTATTTTATAATAAGTATGAGAATATGATAATAAATGTGCAATCTTAGCGATCGATCATCATTGATGGCTCATGATGATGGATTCTAACACTCTAACATCCTAACTCTCAACAAGCTAACATTACTTTATTCAATGCTTACTCTTATTTAGTTTGATGGTATAAGTGTAGCTTGTACTTGTTGGTTGAATTTGGATGTGAAAGTTATCATATGGGTCATGCTTCGAAATGTTCTTGAACCAAGGACTGTGATGGCTAAGGATACATATGAGGCAACTATCACTAAGAGGTTAGCATGGTTAGTGGAGCCATTAGTAGTTAGTAGTCATGAGTTTTCTTGCTCTTTTTACTTTATTTTAGATATATTTCAAAAAAATCACAAATATCTTTTCTTCTATGTTTTCACTTCTTCGTGTTTCACCGAACTCTTCTCTTTTCATTCTTTGTTTTCTTTTTTTTTATTCTTTAAAACATTGAAGAAATTTTAACACATACGTGAACATTCCGGTAAAACTTCTATCGCTTCCCGTCACTGTGGATTCGACCCGTTTAGCCTCTACGCTACAACGGAAGTATCGAGGAAGCCAAAGCACACACTTTAACTCTTGATTTCAAAGCATACGCTTTATTAACTTTTGATATCCCTAGTATAAGCATCATTCATAACTGGACTTATAATGATTCCACATTTTTCTTATTACTTGATATTTAGTCCCTTGGAGGCTCACTATGTTTTTTCTAAGGTAAGAATATTCTTTCTAAAGTAAGGGAGACTGATTATATTGATGCATAAGTAGTAGTCACTTATAATGATCCTGATCTCCCCTTTAGTTCGTTTCCTTCTCTCCATCTCTCTTCTATTCCGGCATTGACGCTTCTGCAAACTATAACTGTAATCTATAATTTTCTGTCTTCACTGTACATTTGGTTTTATTAACTTTTGATATCCCCGTTGCGCCAAAATTGATATGCTATGATACTAATTATTACTTCTAGGATCGCATTTGTGAAACTTGGTAATATGATCAGTACTTGCAAAAGAAAACTATTGTAAAGCAAACTAGTAAGACCTAGACAAAAAGGTAATAAGAAAGAACACGAGGATTTAACATGGTTTGGCCCAAACTTGGCTTACGTCCATGGGGAGAGAAATTTAGAGAGCTTTATTAATAACTTGATACAAAGAGATCTAACTTTTCTCTTGATGCAACAAGAGTATTCACATTTCTCCTTAATCTAGACCAGATTATAAGAGTATTATCTTATCTCATGCACCTTCACGTTACTTCTCACTTTCTTGGCTTCCTTCTAATTTCCTTAGTGTTCTTCACCTTTTTCTCCTTGAGATCAATATTTTATGTTGTTTACAATGCTGGGTTACAACCTTTATTTATAGAATTTTATACCAACTCTTATTTAGATTATGAGATGATCTTGACCATTAGATGTTTGAAAAATCTTGATTAAACTTATTACGAGTTGATCTCCTTGATCTAGAAGAATTCTAGACCCTTTAAACTTTAGAAACAAATCCTTCATTAAATAGGAACTGAGTCTTATTCGTACTCTACCAGAGAAGTAAACCAGCGCCTGAAAAGGAAACTGATTCTGCTTCAGAAAATGCCCCATATAGTCAATTAGCGCTTAGGCCTAGTGGACTAATCTCTTCCATTAGTCGACTAATAGGTTTATATAGTCGACTATTGTAAATTGCTTCCTCTCTGTATCTAACCTAGTTGACTAGTACTTGGGCCTAGTCGACTAGTAATTTTTGTTAGTCGATTAACTTTCCTTGATCTGCTTCTTTTCTTCTACTTTAAGCCATCATCTTCTCCAACTCCATTGGATCTTCTTGGACCATCATCTCCTCTTGAAAATAAGGTAAAATGTTAACAATCTTTACCTTGACTTGCTTTTCAAGCCTTTAGTAAAATATCTTGAGATTTTGGATTATTACCTTGATTTTTCCTTGGTTGTAACCATACTGTGAAGCCTTTAACTCTTGCCCCCTCTTCCCGGGACTTTCGCTAATTTGTCGTTATGGCTTGGGCCATCTCAGGCCTTATCCGAATGAACTCTTTCTCCTTCCCGCAATACTTTGACCTAGTTCACATCCCGTTGCAGTCTTCCTTGAAACTTCACCTCGTGATGAACTCCCTTCCAAGCTTACCCTTGAAACTCCACTTCGAACTGAGTTTCCTTTCTTTAACTTGTATAATCCTCCACACTTCTTTCCTTTCAGGACTTCATTGTATCCTTGGCTAACTGTGATGATGCCTTGTTGCATTTAGATCCGGCATCTTTCTTCGTCGAACATCCTTATAGATATTAGATTGTAGCGTCCCTTTGGGACAAATCGGACCGCCTCTAGAGCACACACTGTCCTATCTCTTTCTTTAACCTTGATTGTTCCAGTGCCAATGACCTCGCAAGCTGAGCCATCCTCCATCTTGACAGTCCCTTCCTCCTTTGCAACCAAGGAGTTAAACAGCTCCTTTTAAGAACATACATGAATCACGAATCAAATATCCAACTTTTACTTTGAGAAGTTCTATCTTCGTAGGAAGCCATTAATATTTCAGTTTTCTCTAAACCGCTCATAATACGCCTGCCTCCACAGCTTGCCCCTTCTTCTTCAACCACTATTACTGATGCTTGCGGTCATTCTTCCAATGACCTTCCCCGTGACAAAAGTGGCATGCCTTTTATGAGCCCAGACCTCTCTTTCCTCCTTTTCCTTTCCTTCTCATGACCACTAAACCCGATCCTATCTGCTCCTCTTGATTTGGCCTTTTCTAGTCTCATTAAATAAGAGAATTGGCGTGACCTTCTCGAAGATGAGAGTTTACTTACTGTAGAATATGGTGGTGATGATGTAATCATATGACTCTAGAAGTAAACTGAGAAGTTTCAACGCCCTTCCCTCCTCGTCGATTTTGACATTAAAAGCTAGAAGCTTACTGATGATGTTGTTGAAGAAGTTTAGATGCCCCAACACCGCTGTCCCTTCATTTAGGCGTAGCTCATATAATTGTTTCTTGAGATACAGTTTGATAGAGAGGCTTTTCATCATGTACAAGGTTTCTAACCTTGACCACAATCATGTAGCCGTTTCTTCATCTATCATGTTGTGCATCACCTAGTCTACGAGATATAGTTAGATCGTACTTGTCGCCTTTAGATCTATCTCCTCTCAATGCTCGTTTGACTTACCTACAGGTTTTAATGACTTACCCAGCAAGGTCATATGAAGACCCTGTCGCACCAGCAATGCCTTCATCCTCTTTTGCCATAAGCTGAAGTTTCCTTTGCCATTGAACTTATCAACCTCGAACTTTTTCGTAGAACTTCATATCTTCGATATATCGTCCTTTGTCAACCTTTAGTTCTAATACCACTGTTGCGCCAAAATTGATATGCTGTGATACCATTTATTACTTTCAGGATCGACGTTTACGAAACTTGGCAATATGATCAGTACTTGCAAAAAAAATTATTGTAAGCAAATTAGCAATTCCTAGACAAAAGAGTAATAAGAAAGAACACGAGAATTTAATGTGATTCAGCCAAAACATGGCCTACGTCTACGGGGAGAGAACTTGAGAGATATTTATTAATAATTTGATACAAAAATTCTTCCACTTGATGCAACAAGAGTATTCACCTTTCTCCATAATCTAGACCTAGATTATAAGAGTATTACCTTATTTCTATGCACCTTTCCCTTACTCCTCTCTTTCTTGACTTTCTTCTGATCTCTGATTAGTCTCTAATATTGCGTATTTCATACCACATCTTCACATTTATTTTATATAAAATATTGCTAATAAAGGTCTTCTTATGTGTTCCTAGGTCTATGGTGTGAAATGAAGAAGAAGTCCAAATGTCATTTCATTGGTGATTAAAAGCCTACAAAGATAGTCGTTGACCTTTAAGGGTGATTTTGTAAAAATCAGGTGCCCAAATTTAGAATCCAAGAGTTACAGCCAACAGGGGGCGAAGCAACAACACGTAGCAAGCAGCGCGCGGCCCCAGATGAGCAGCGAAAACGCGACTTTTACCACATTTTTGTGGCAGTACTGGTACGGCTGCGCCAGTACTTTGGGCCAGGGATTGTCCCCCTGACCCTTTCCTCCTGATGCCTATAAAAGGCCCCTTGGTGTTCTTCACAAGGGGAGATCTAGAGTTAGGATTTTGATGTTAGTTTGTTTTTAGAGTTTTAGTTTGCTTGTATTTTCTTCTTCTTCTAACTTAGTTTATCCATTAGAGTGAAAGAGAGAGTGTGTACAAGTTATATTTGAAGGTGACAATCATATACAAGTAATATTTCTCCTTTTTTTTTCCATCACTTGGTGTTATTACTTACTTTTACTTTCTTGTATTAGTGTAAAACTTCTTTTCTTTACTTCTCTCTTGTTCTTCTTGCTCATGTCTAGCTAACTTTTCCATTGCATGGATAACTAACTACTAACCCACTGATATCTAACAACTGGATTAATAACACAAATGAGTTAACAGTGTCAAAAAAGCCTTGTGCAAACAAGAGCTATGACATTTTAAGACAAGGGTTTTAACTCTAACTTACTTACAAGTATTATCATTCTCATATTTCATGCTTAATCATTTCTGATGATTTATAGATTGTAAACCTTACTAGTTTTCATAAGTTAGAGATATTCCTATTAATTTTTGTCGATACCATTAGTGTACCTGTTTCTTCCCTTATTCTCACCTTCATATGGATCTTAATAAGGGAATGTTCAAGTTTTACTGTGTAAATCTAAGTTAAGCGAAGAACTTTCATTTGATCTCCAACGTGAATAGTTCTTATGCATAAAGGTTATGCTTGCCTATGATCCATTGTGAGGTTACATCTTCAAGAAATTAGAGATTAGTGGGAGCACTTAGTAGAAAGTTAGCAATGCGTTTTTACCCTTAAGAAAACTCACTTTTACAAACATCAAACCAATCCAAGAAATTCTTGAAATAACACTTGTTTTCTTATCAATTCTTTATTTGAAATAAGGAACTTTTTCTTTACTTTGAATAAAGAAGCTGCACTAAAGCTTCCATCGCTCTCCCTCTTTGTGGATACGACCCGTATAGCCACTTCGCTGTTACGGAAGAATCACAAAAGCAATAACATCGACCATCACTTTTTAACTTATTCTTGTGCATGTTTTTTTATGAGCAATCTCCTTGGTGTTCTCTTCCTTTTTCTCCTTGAAATCAGTATTTTTTGTTGTTTACAATGCTGAGTTACAACTTTTATTTATAAGATTTTTTATAATATCGACTTCTATTTTGACTATGAGATGATCTTGGCCATTAGATGCTTGAAGAATCTTAATCCATTCTATTAGGAGTTAATCTTCTTAATCTAGAAGAATTCTAAACCCTTTAATCTTTAAAATAAATCCTTCATTGAATAGAAACTGAGTCCTATTTACACTTTACCAAAAAAAATGGCCCTAAAAAGGAAACTGATTCTGCTTCAAAAAACGCCTCGTATAGTCGACTAGCACTTAGACATAGTCGACTAATCTCTTCCATTAGTCGACTAATAGGTTTATATAATCGACTATTGTAAACTACTTCCTCTTTGTATCTGTCCTAGTCGACACGTACATAGGCCTAGTCGACTAGTAGCCTTTGTTAGTCGACTAACTTTCCTTGATTTACTTCTTTTCTTCTCCTTCAAGCCATCATCTTTTCCAACTCGATTAGATCTTCTTGGAACATCATCTCCTCTTGAAAATAAGGCAAAATCTTAATAATCCCTAGCATAGCATTGTTCTTAACTAGACATCTAACGATTTTAAGTTTTTCTCATCACTAGATATTTAGTCCCTGGAGGCTCACTATGTTTTTTCTGAGGTAAGAATACTCTTTCTAAAGTAAGGGAGACTGATTATCTTGATGCATAAGTAGTAATCACTTATAATCATCCTGACCCCCGCCTAATTCTTTTTCTTCTCTTCCATCTCTCTTCTATTCCGGCATTAACACTATCTGCAATGTATTACAGCAATCTAAAAATTTTCTATCTTTACCCTACATTTGATTTTATTAACTTTTAATATCCCTAGTATAGCATTATTCATGACTGAACATCTGATGATTCCAAGTTTTTCTCATCATTACGATGCACGTGGAACTAAAATAAATTTAGGTAGCAAGCTATAAATAGTTTAGATTGCAAGCTATAAATAGTTTAGATTTTATAAGTTGTACTTTCATCCTACATTGTATATACAAACACTAATATTTCAAGTCCCTAGTTCGAGTCCCGATTTTGTTTAGAAGGAGGGAAAAAATAAATAAATATTTTTGAATTTTTAATTATGCAAAGGTTTTGAATTGATGCAATGTGTAGTCTACTGAGATGTCTTGTTGAATATATGCTTTTATTTATATGTGCTTAAAATTCATATGGGACTGAATCATATTTTCTTCGCACGCGAGTTCTTGCTTCTCACATTATATGCTTTGGTTGGGGGAAAAGAAAAAAAAAGTTAAAGTTAGCATGAATATCATCATATGTATTGTAAAATTCAAATTATATTTTAAAAGTCAGTAAATTTTAATTCTGAAAAATACTTCATACAAATTCATTTTGAATGCGTATTCGGAAAATAGAGAGCATGTTTACATTTGAAGTGGTTATATTTGCAGAAACTACAAACTTAAATTTCTATATGATTACATGTAAAATGGTATATTATGATTTTAAAGGCTAATTTCTAATTATACATTATTTATTTGTAAATTTAACACTTCACTAATTTTATGTCATGTAAAGATGTAATTTTCTGTTGACGGCTTGTAAAACTCTCCACCCTGTTCGTCTTATGAGAAAGTTTTTGGAACATAAGAATTTTGTATGTAAAACGTATCTCTATTTTTTATATTTTTACAATTATGTTCAGAGTTTTCAAGTTCAATGCAAAATTAATTTTTTGGCTAAATTCTATAAACGTTTATTCCTTAATCCTTATAACACTAGTTCCTAACTTTACACAATTACCACTTACATTCCATAAAGTAACAAACCCCACCGTATAGATGTGAAATTTGTACGTGGGCGGAAACAATAAATAAAATAACTCAAAGAAATATTTCACCGACAAGAAGACCTTGGTAGGAAAACAAATTAAAATAAGTAATATCAGTTGTAATTCTATAACATATCATTATGTGACCAATATCAAATATCAAAGTATTGATTAGATGATGTTTGCTATGTAGGTAACAGATTCTACGTGAAGTAAAGAGACTAGATCAATTACAAGGAATAAGCAAGATCACTCACTTTTGATGTGGATAGGAGATCAAAATAAATAATTAACTGGATCATATATATCTAGACTTATAATTAAATGTTGCAAAAATAATCATAATACCTGGGATGATGGTGGATATGATTTTATTTGTTATCTAATATTGTGGTTGATTTCTGAAATCATGCATATGAAAACAGGTGTAGTTGACGAGAATTGGATTGTCGAGGGATATAGGCACTCATGCAGATGAGATCGAGATGGAAGCACTAAGAGCACTTTGAAATGAACACTATGAATACCCTCGCTTAGAGACCACGAGAGGGGCTCGGGCGCGCCGTTGGTTTCTATGGTGTGATCGTTTGACACCTGGGCATGGCGCATCTGTGCACAAGCACTGGATGTTGGATGCAATCTTGAGTGCAAAATCCTTGGGCCCTTCTTCAGGAATTGTGGCAAGGGTCTTAAGTAGTTGTGGAGCAGAAGTTTTAACTTAAATCGTTGGGAGAGAGAGATGATGTAAATGAAGTTGAGGCGAGGTCGTGAAGGGTCATTGATGATGAGAACCCAGGTGAAGATTTAACAGAGGAAGAAATTTGATGTGTGAGGTACAGTGAGATAGAAAGTAACTGATAAATCAATTAGGGCATCTCACACTAATGAGTTTGATTATGACATCTTACCACTAACATAATTTAGCATTGAGAAATCTAATGATCAAACTCAGTTGAGAGTGAAGAAATTTTTCATTGATTACATATTTTTATTAGAATATACGAGGGCCCTTTATATAGACTACAAAATTATACTCTCCTAGTTATATTGAAATATAAATACTAATCTTAGAAGAAATCAAAAATCTAAAAGAAAACAAAAAATACACAAAAAGGAAACTACTAAGTCTACTAAAACTCTGATTATAAAATCTTCTTTTAGAACCAAATAGTCATGGTTCTCTTAATTCTTTTTTGGTGCGCGCGCTATTCTTTAGACTTGGACTATGGTGGTAGTGTCAGCTCCATGATGGCCACATCATTATCTCCGAGTTGGAAAGAACTTGACTCTGTTGAGTTTGAGGAGGAAGGACTCTCATACTGCTCTAATATGTCAGGATCATTTTTTATAGCTCACTTCGATATAACCACTTCATCTGTTGATGATTTTCTTTTCCATCGAACCAAATACATACGATCTCACCATCTTGGGTGGTGATAATTTCATTATCCATAATTTTATTAATTTGATCTACTGTATTTGGTAATATATTTGGAAGTGGTGGAAATAAGGTCTCTCAGAAATAGTCTCATGGGATGGCTGATCGTCTAATGCGTTGTAACGATTAAAATCAAGACTCTTGTAATCCACTAGATCTGTGATATTGAATGCAGAACTGATATCAAAATCTTTAAGAAGATCAATAACATAAGCATTATCATTTATCTGCTTTAAAATTTTAAATAGACCAACACTATGGGCATGTAATTTCTTAACAGTTCCAGGTGTAAACCATTCCAGACGAATTCTTACCATCCATGATCACTAACATTAAAAGTATTAAGTCTTTTTCTTGTGTCAATTCGTAGCTCGTAGTTGGCATTACTTTGAGCAATTTATCCATAACTTCCTTTTGTAAATCGTGCACATGCGATGCAAATGATGATGCAGATGCTTAATACTCTAATGTGATAAGACATAGGAATAAAGTCGATGGGATGTATAGGTCTAAAATTATAAACAATCTCATATGGTGACAGGTAGTCTTATTCACAGTCATATTGTATGCAGACTCTGCAATAGCAAGTTTAATATCCTAAGTTCTAATGTTTTACCAACTAGTGTAAGTAACAAATTTCTTAGACTTCTATGGACAACTTCAGTTTGACCATCAATTTGAAGATGAAAAGCATTGGAGAATTTTAATTTTGTGGCTAACATGTGCCAAAGTGTTTTCAAAAGTAACCATGATTTGACATCTTTATTAGACCCAATGGTCTTAGGCAATTCATGCAATTTGACAACACCATCAAAGAATATCTTAACAACTCTAGAGGCATCAACAGTTCTAGAAAAAGGGAGAAAATGGGCTATTTTAGAGAAACGGTCCACAACAAGTAAAATCGAATCGTGTTTTCTCAAAATTTTCTGTAAACCTAACACGAAATTCATATTCAAATCTTGCCAAGGATAATTCGGATGGGAATTGGGGTGTACAAACTAGGTTTTATTTTTTTTGTTTGGCTAATTGACAAATGTGACATTGATTAACATGCTTAGAAACATCGTATTTCAGACTAGGCCAATAGAACCTATACTTTACAGCTTTTATGGTCTTCTCGTTTTCAAAGTGTCCACCTAGACTACTGACATGCATTTCTCAAACAAGAAATTCTGTAAGAGTGGTTCTTTAAATGCATAGCTTACTGCCTAAAAATAAATACTCATTATGCAGAACAATTCTATCAACTTCTTGTGTTATTCCATCTTTTACTTTCCCGTGTATCTCGTGAAATCAGGATATGACTCATACTCAATTCTCAATCTCCCAATATCACTAACTACAGTTGTTATTTGTCAGAATGAATATACGACGACTGAGAGCGTCGGCAGCTTAGCTTTCAACTCCTAATTTCTGATATAGGGTGTATGTGTAGTCTTGTAAAAACTCAATCTAACGACCATGTCTAGCATTAAGCTTCTTTTGAAAGTAGATGTATTTCATCCTCCTCCTTCCCACCTCCGCCCCCCTCCCTGGCCTCTCACTCCCCACCTCCACTCCCCTTCCCCCTCCAGCCTCCTCCCAATCTCCCCACCCTCCCTCTCCCCCAACCCCACCCCTGCCTCCCTCCCCCGCCATCTCACCCCTAGGTCTAGCCTTTTCGGTCAGATCTGGCCGAACATGCCAGACTCTGTTCGGTCATAACTAGCCGAATAGCCCAGGTCTGTTCGACCAATCATGGCCGAACAAATTCTAGCATGTTCAGTCAGATCTGGCCGAACATGCTAGACCTGGGCGTGAGGGGGTGGGCAAGGGAGGTTGGGGGTGAGGCGAACAAAGAGTCTCCCCTGCAAGCTCAACTCTGGAAGATCAAATGCTCCATCGAGATCTAACTCTTCAGTGCTTGAGGCTACGGCACGCCTTATGTGAAGTACCAACTGCAGTCGGTCACTCCTCTACACCGCATAACAGGCGAGCGCCCATTACAAGGAGCACCACTGCCAAATTTCTCGAGAGCCCAACATTAGCTTCACAGGGGCCTATTGTGCCTTTTTGCGCCAGTAGGGTGGGCAGGCCCATTGTGCCTTTGCGCCATTGGGGGATCTACATCGTCGAACATCACCTACACACACGACTAAGTCCGGGGTATGGCTCTGATACCACTTGAAAGACTTGAGGCACCAACCCAAAAGACTAGCCTTTTAGGTGGAGTTGCCCAAATCCTTATATTCCCAGACCATCCACACGTCTAGCCGATGTGAGACTATTTGTTCGACCCAAATCCCAACAAGCTGAAGGGAGGGGGATGCCGGATGGTGAGGGGGGAGGGAGGGGATGTCGGAGGAGGGGAGGCGAGGGAGGGAAGAGGGGGAGATCGAAGGGAAGGGGGAGGCTGGGGAGGGAGGAGGAGGGGGGGAGGGGGCCGGAAAGGGAAGGGGTCGCTGAGGAGGGAGGCAGCCGGGAGGAGGAGGGGGAGGAGGGGAGGAAAGGGAAGGAGGTTTTTTTTTTTTTTTTTTTTTTTTTTTTTTATTATTTTTTTGGTGCCTTCATCACATTTGTGAGTGCCTTAATCACTGGGGTGCCATCATCACTTTTTATGGTGGAAATATATGCTTCCTTAATTATGGGAGCGCAGACTTTACGCGTCTTGGGCTTCCAGCTCAAAGAAAATGCCTCACCCACAGCCGGGTCAGGGCTCTCCAACGGCGGACGTGTACACCTTACACATCCGACCTGCCTGGTCATTAAACTGCGAAGTTATGATGACCATGTCTCCTCCTCTACTCTATAAATAAAGAGATTTTTGGCCTTCTCAAATGATCAGCAGCTTAAGAAATCTTCCTCTGATAAGTGTAGTTGACCTTTATCATCCTCTTAAAAGCTTCGCTTTTTCCTAGGTTTTCGGCTTCGGTCCCCAGTAATGCCATATGAAGTGCTGATCTCCGAGTTGTTTGGATGGCCTATTCTGACGATCGTCCATGGGAAAGAAGGAGAGTCTAGGAGTGGCCAAGAGGAATCGACATCATCTAGCCACTTCGACACTACTCCATCCCCCACAACCCCCCCCAAAAAAAAAAAAATTCTTTTTATTTTCCTAGCATACTTTCCTTTTTCTTTTTAAATAGTAGTTGCATACTACATAAACACACTCTTATACCTCGCCCAGCGAAGGGATAAACCCAAGAAGAAGGCCAAGGTAGTTATAAGTTCATCTTGGTCTCTCCTTTGCCGGAGCTGGCAGGTAATCATCTAGATATAATTCTCACTTACTACAAATATCTAAGAATTGACACTACAGTATGCTTTGTCTAATACTCCACTTCATCTCTTGTCTTAGGAACCTGGGGCGGAGCCGTTCTATTTGTTAGCGAGAGGAAAGTATCCACAAGCCGCCCAAAACGTGCACAATCATATTCAAGGAAACCGACGAGACCAAAAGAAGACGTAGGTGGCGATCGTGCAAAGGCCACCCAAATCAGGATCAAGTAGACGTCACATTGAAACGTGTACACAATGCATTTGTAACACAATCGAAATAAACAAATGCGTAAAACAAAGCAGAAGTCATCATCATAAAGAGAGTCTTAAAATCAGACACAACAACCTGATAGCAATCCATCTGGAATTGGCGGAACACTACATTGGAGGGCCACCAGAAAACCATCAGCCGAATACTTCTTTTGGCCGTCACCTGGGTAGACTAATAATTACTTGTAACACTCTGAAGCTGCCTCCTGCTGAGGCCCGTTTTGTTGTAATTTCAGTTTTCCATTAATAAAATTCAAAATGAATAGAAAAGAAAAGGAAAAAACATGTCAGAATCTTCACCCATTAGGACTTGATATATCTTTCATATTATGGAACAAATACCCAACATCAAAGTACATTGGAAGGAGAAATCCTTGCTCTCTCAGTCCACTTCACAATCGGTTCACACATTTTTACACACAACCATGATGGTAAAAGACATTTTTTACTCGCTTATAAATCAAATAAGCGGCTCACGCAGCCATAGTTTCAAACCCAGGCTCTCTTGCTTATCTTGTTCAGAGTCTGTTTCAGAATCTTTTTGCAGCACAAAAATGATTCACAAGTAGTTTTGTATGCGCTAGGGGCATTAAGTTTTACTGCTTCGAGGTCTAATGATGCACAACATCTCAGTTCAAATCATCAAAAGAAGTACGCGTACATAATCCATGCAGTTTAACAAGTCTTATAGACCCAACCTGTGATACTATCTGGATGCCACAGTCAAATTCACATCCGTCTTCTCAATTGATTTTACAGCATATCTCAAGTTGTCAACTCATCAAAATTGGGCAAAAAATGATGCCAGATGCCATAAGAACACATTATAACGAAACAAAATTTACATAGTTGCCGCCCACTCGATGGAGAAGAAACTTGAACCAGCTCGCTTCTTCAATAACCAGCTCGCTTATCTCTCTGGTAGCTTGCTTGTTGCAGATTTTTAGGCTCTCTGATGACACTGAGTCACCGTGCAGTCTGAAGCGGTTTAAAATTGTGAGAATGCAGTTACCATTGCAGTATAGATAGCCGAGTTAGTGGCTGAGGTTCAGCTGATGAATCCTGTGAACCGTCTCATTCTCTTCAGATGTTAAAAGTGTCCCCAAGCCATCATCTCTTTCTCAGTTTCCGAACTTCCTCATGTATGGGGTGGAAAAGAGCAGTGGAGATGTATCTTTCACCAAAACTTGGGAAAATCACCTGCAAATTCATTCTCATATCAAGAATCACTAGGAGACTGAAAAAGGAGAAACATAGAAGTACAGATTTTACAGTGATTGCCTTTACAAAATATGAAAAATATTTTGGCTGTAATGTCGTACAATTTCTTAGCTGGTATCTAGATTGGCTAAAGGAGGGAGTCACATTAGATAGACCATAGGCAGCATAGAAGTTTGTTGGACCTCAATCATGCGATCTTTACAGAATTCGACCGGAATACAAACTAATTGAGTCATCATAGAATGAAGATAGGATATGAAGTTGCTACGATGGCCCTTGGTAAAAAGATTATGTTGCCAACCCACACATTTGTGACAACGGTTTCACTATTGTTGTCATTATAAACCATTTTACTTCTTTCTATACTGTCATTGCCTTGGAGCATTTGATGCGTTCATTTTCTGGCAGTGTTCTAAATATCTGCTGACACCATCAAATCACCCATATATGAGTTCTTAGGCTCTCTGATACGATATGGTGAAAAATGGTCATATTGTTTGGAAGTATACGTCGATATTTGTGATATCAAGCGATATTTCAGCCCCACATATATCACTGAAATATCGGCCAATATGATCAAAATTTCCTATTATTGGTTTTTGACTTGCAAAACATTTAAGTTCAATTTCAATATCTAAATCCATTATTTTAAAAGCCAAAATTCTCCAAATCTCTTCCCTTTCATTCCCCAATCCTTTTGTTCCAAATCCAACCGCAACAAAGAGGAGAGGAATCTCATTAAAAAAGGAATGCACATGGAATATCAATGCTACAGGCGTCACCGCTGCTCCACCTCCTCGAATGTCAAAGTGTTGGAAAAATAAAGAGAGAGTGAAATTATTGGACACACAGTTCATCTTTTAGTTTCTCTCATTTATGCAATTTCAAATAAGTAGTAAGGTTAACATACTATAAATGAGTAGAAGTTTTACTTGAATATCTTTTGCAAGTTCATAATTTCTTTGATTACATTGTGCGAATATATTTTATCATTTAATGCTTTATCATGCATGTCATGACATTTTGATATAACCACCCTTGAGTTATCAATATCTACAACTACTCTTAAAAGCCAATAGTTTAAAACACGAGCGCAATTTTGTCATAACTCTTGTCCCCCTTATTTTCCCTACCACCTATTTTTTATAATTTATATAATTACTTATTTTATATAAAATAAATTAAATAATTTATTTATATAAAATAGAAACTCTCTTTGTATAAAATAGAAACTCTCACTTTTTATATAGAATACAAGCCCTCTCCTTTTATAAAATAAAAACTCTCTCCCTCTCCTCTTCCATGTCTTTCTCTTCCTTCCGAGTTCTTTTTTTATCGCAACTTTTGTGATATTCTTATATATAACAATATTAATTTTGTTATGTTTGTAGTTAAAGCAGCAAGAGCATATTAATGCGTGGACACTGGTTCAACTAGCCCAGGGTTCAAAATATCGGCCGATCCGGTTCCGACTCGGCCTTCTCCGGTTCGATACCGGCCACGAGTCAACTTTTTTTGTATCGTTTTGACTTGACTCGGGACAGACTCAGAGTTGACTCGGCCGATCCGATCAACTATGGAATCCGCTTGACTCGGCTGATACCACCGAGTCAAACCCGAATCACCACCTAGTCGTCGCCTGTGACCACCAAAGGGAAAAATGGAAGAAGAGCGAGAGATCGGGCTTACCTTCAGCTTGCTTGTCGCCGCAATCCCATCCCCCAACTGTCGTTGCCCGCCTCCAGTCGTCGATCTCGCCCCGGTCGTCGTCGCCCGCCACCAGTCAGTTGCGGTCTTCGATCTCGCCCCGGGAGAAGGGGATAGATTGGAGAGAGGGAGAAAGAAAGAGCTCCCTCTGATCTCTCCCCCGCCACGATCTCTCTCTGTCTCTTTCTTCCCCTCTTTCATCCAATCTCTCTCTTATCATCGTCACCCTAGTCATGGTCGCCATCACGGATCTGCAGAAAGCAGTTGAGGAGGAAGAGAGAGGGGGAGCAGCAGAGGCAGGGACGGGGAGAAAGGAGGGAGGGAGAGGGGGAGAGAGAGAGATCGGAGGGCTCCGATCTCTCTCTCTCCCCTCTCTAACCCGGTCTCTTTTTCCCTCTCTGCCTCCCCCTCTCCTCTTATCCTTTTCTTTATATTTTTTAAATTTTAATTTTTGGGTATTTTACATATTTACCTCACAAATCTTTCATATTTTTAAATTTACCCTCCAAATCATCAAATTTCCCCAATTATCCTTAAACAAATTTGTTTTGAATATCTGATAAATGAATTTTGATGTCTACATTTTTTTAAGATTTGTCGTGATTTTTTCAATTTTTTTGAGCTCTTTACGTAGCGTTTTGCTCATATCGCCCGAGTTCGTTTTGAGATGCTGCAACCAATGTGGAACGGTGCCCACCGAGTCGGCGGCCGAGACCGCGATTTTGAACCATGAACTAGCCTGCATGAAAATGAAATTGAAGATACACCTTACTTCTTGTTATCTCAATTTCTTACTTTTTGATCTTATATTTTCTCCCTTCATGCAAGAGTTTTTATTATCAACAACGAAATTGATTTATGGAGAAAAGGAAAAGAAAATAACAACCAGCATTGAGTTTTGATTTCTATACCAAGATCACCTTAATTAGTTTTTTCATGCCCTTCATTAATTAAATTTAAGAAAATAAAACAATAACTTGATGTAGTTAAAACTGTAATATGGCAATCCTACAAATAGGTATTTTACCTAAAAATTTGATTAAATTTCTACAAATTATAGTTGTGCATCTTGAATGTATATTTTGGATTTATTTATGTATAGATCAAGGTGAAGTTTTTGTATCTTGCACTTTGCATCAATTTGTCATATTAAAAAAATTATTTGGTCAAGTTATGATTCTTTTAATTTGTGTTTATCTTTGAAATCAATTGTATCAGAATATATTCCTTTTTTATCATAAACGGTGAGAAGAATGCCCGCCTTTCATTAATAAGGGTTTAATGAAACAAAGAAAGAAAAAAATATTCTGAACCCATCTTTTAAAGAACCCCAAAAGTATAAAGCCTTAATATCGTTGTAAAACAAAATTTTCATAATTCTAGCACTATTTCTCATTAAGAGCTCATAATTGACAATCCTATTTCTAACATATACTATATTTTGCACTATGAACTTTTTACAGGATGCAAGACTATTATCTATTTAGAACGTAATATGACTTGGGGCTGGCAAACAAGTCGAATTCTGGTTGGATATAACAAGATCCACTTGTGAATCCGTTATAAATTTGTGTGATCCAAATCGTACCAATAAACTAGAAGTCACTAGCAGATCTAAGTTCAATAATTTATCAGCTTTGAATACAATTTAAATTCTATTTGTACCATGGTTCAAAGTCGCAGTCTCGGTCGTCGACTCGGCCAGCACTGAGACGGATCGGTCTCAGCGACTCAAATCGGCCTTGGACGATACGCGCAAAACGCTACATAGAAAGCTCAAAAACTTATGGTAAATCATGACAAATCGTAAAAAAAATGTAGACATAAAAATCATGTATCACATGTCCAAAATAAATTTGTTTTGAGGGGGTAATTGGGAAAATATGATGATTTGGGAGTAAATTCAGAAATATAAAAGATTTGAGGGGTAAATATAAAAAACCCAAAATAAGAAAATAAAAAAAGAAAAAGATAAAGGAGACAGATCGGGTGAGATCACACGATCTCTCCCTCCCTCTGGCTCTCTCTCGTCTCTCCCCCTCTCCCTCTCCCTCGTCTCCCTTTCCCTCCTTCCCTCTCTCGTCTCCCCTTTCATTCTCTCTCTCCCTCTCTCTCTCAGCGGCGGTGGGCAGGAGTAGGCGGCGAAAGCGGGGGAACCCTAAATCCCAAGTAAGTTTGAGATTTTTTTAGTCGAATCGGCCTTGACTAGGAGCTGACTAGGACGAATTGGCCGAGTCAGTCCGAGTCGTATCGTGACTCGGCCGATTAAGCCGAGTCAACTCCGAGTAAAGTCCGATTCGGTTGTTTCTGGGTGGATCTTTCGAATCAGGTCTCGGACTCATCTTGACGGGTGTCGAGACGTATTCGACTCGGCCAAGTCTTCGAACCTGTTGGTCCCGAGATGATGCCAAGTGTGGATCTAAAATACAATGTCAACACAT
The DNA here is from genome assembly GCA_038442645.1 of Agave tequilana. Classification (NCBI taxonomy): domain Eukaryota; kingdom Viridiplantae; phylum Streptophyta; class Magnoliopsida; order Asparagales; family Asparagaceae; genus Agave; species Agave tequilana. The sequence goes on from JAVJIF010005443.1 coordinate 308,517, forward strand.
ATACTAAACAAAGGATGATTAGAGTTAAAGAAATAAAGAACTTGCAATAAGGAAAATAAATCACAGAAAAGTTAAGCAAACGCAAACACGAGTGATTTATCCTGATTCAGTCCTCGTGACCCTTCCAGTCCCCAAGCCACCCGTTTGAGATTTTCCTTTATCCTTTGACTTTGTACACCCAAAATCAACACCTTGTATCCCACTTGACAAATTCCCTTTGCCAAATGTATACAACTCTTCTTACAACCAAGAAGACCACAACACCTTGTACAACTTCTCTTCTACACCAAGAAGACGCTCTTGTACAATGATTCCTTTGAGTGATTACAAACTTTCCTATAAGCCTTGATTCAGTATGTGATCGTAGACAAGGGCTATTATAGGTTGACTTTCACAGATCTTCACTTAGGAGTAGGAATTTGAAGAAACAGAAAGTGGAAACAGTTTTCAGAAAATCAGAATATTTTTCAGAGTTTTGGTCAGAAAACTATATATTTGAATTGGTATATTAAACCTAAGATAACAACCCTATATATAGTTGAACTCTATGGTTAGTTAGGGTAGTTATTAGGACAAATTTGAATGTTTAAACGTTGGATAACGTTGAAGGAAATACCAGAAAACAGAAACTGTCCAACAGTCAGAAACTGCCATTAGTCGACTTGAGATATGAGTTTAGTCGACTAGGGTAGGCAAATTTCTCAAGGTTAGTCCACTATAGAAAAGACCAAGTCGACTAGGTCAAGTTGAAATCAAAAGACAAGTTTCTGGAAACTGAACCAAGTCGACCAAACTATATTATAAGTCACTAGGCCATCTATTAGTCGACTAGAAAGACTATTAAGTCGACTAATAATGCAAACAGAGAGTTGGTATCTTTTAGGACAAAAAGCTAGTCGACTAGGGAAATATGTAAGTCGACTATACCAAGTATAAGTCGACTAATAGGCTATGATGTGTGTGTGTGTGTCAAGGCTTTCAACATGCTATGAACAATTACAATACACATCATTATCAACTCTCTTTGGGAAGTCTTGATCATGTAGAACTCTTGAATAGGCTTGTGATAGAGCTCCAAATGATATGGCTTCACAAATGTATTATCAAAATTAAGTTCCAACATTCTCCCCCTTTTTGATGATGACACTTTGTGTGCACAAATGCTCCCCCTGCAGAAAATAAGTTATATGTTCTCCCCCTGCAGAAAATGGGTTATAACAGATATAGAAACACTTGTGTTCTCCCCCTGCAACAAATATATCATAACATGTATATATATGATAAATATTTGAAGTAATGTCCTTATCAAACTTCTTATATGGTACATGAAAGATAAACATTAGATGGTACCAATCATAAAAGTAAAGCATTAACCTTTAGGAGACCAAACCCAATTTGAATTTGGTTTCCATCTGTTAGTATACACATAATTGCATGAATTACATATATCATGTATGTATGATGCAATATAAGTATTTTTATCAACAATGCTTAAGTTTTTAGTAATCCATATAAACTTGTTCTTAATTCTTTTTGAAATAATATCAGACTTTCTTTTTACAAAAGAATTATATGGATTACTAACATATGAAGATTTTTCAAAAATCCAAGACCATAATGATTATGTGACATCTTTTGATATGATAACAAATCATTCAGCTTTTCTTTTTCTTGATTAAACTTAGTCACATTTTTCAAAATCTCTTCATATTTCATTTTGAAAACTGACATGTCTTTATCTAACATAGAAATTCTTTCATTTAAAACACAGTTTTCTTTTTAAGTAAAATATTTTCTTTTATAAAATTCTCATTATTCTTTTTCAATGATGATATCGCTTTTTCAAAATCATCTTTTTGAGAATTTATAGAAGAAACTTGAGAGACATAATAAAAGTTTTCTTTGAAAAGTTTTTCATTTTCCTTCAATAAAATTTTATTCTTCATTTTTTCATTCTTTAGATTATTGAATAATTCATGGAATGCATCTAAAAGTTCAGTATATTGTATCTCATCTTCTTCTAGCGCCATGTAACAAATGTTGGCATGTTCAGTGGTTTCTTCTTCGTCAGAGGAAGAAGAATCACTGTTTTCCCATGATGCTTGGTAGTCTTTCTTCTTTCTGAACTTTTTGCTCTTGTATTTACCTTTGTTTTTTAGCAATGGGAAATCCTTCTTCATATGACCTGTTTATTACAATTAAAACATTTAAATTTATCTTGCTTCAAGCATCTTCTGAATTTTCTTGAAAGCATTGTTATCTCCTCTTCATCGTAATCTGAATTGTCCGTGTCTGAGGATGCATGGAAGGCAAGTTCTTTCTTCTTTGAGAGAGATTGTTGTTCATCCTTCTTTCTTTCTTCGAGTTGCACTTCATATGCCATTAGATTACCAATAAGGTTTTCTAATGTCATTGTTGAGAGATCATTCGCTTCTTCTATTGCAGTTGTCTTCTTCTCCCAATCTGGCGTGAGTGCACGAAGGATCTTGCGAACTTTTTTAACTTGGATGTATTCCTTTCCAAGGGATGCTAAGGAATTGGTGTTATGTCGGTGAATCTTGTAACCATTTCTGAGATGGTTTCATTCGCCTTCATTTTGAAAAGTTCAAACTGTGGACAAGAACAGAAATCTTAGATTCTTTAACTTTATTTGTGCCTTCATGTGTTACCTGAAGAGTGCCATATTTGATTTGCAAAAGTGATTGTTGACACACGGTTGAATTCTTCTTTGGTTAAGGCACAGAATAAAGCATTCATCGCTTTGGCATCAAGGTTCGCATTCTTCTTTTGATCATCACTCCAAGCGTTGTAGTTGGTTGTCGGTTTGGTGTACGGTCTTCTACAATGTTCCAAAGTTCGTAATTGAGCGATTGCAAGTAGATCTTCATTCTACACTTTCAATAGTTGTAGTTGGATTCGTCAAATAGCGGTGGACGTTGTGTAGAATGTCCTTCTTTGAATTGTGATGAAGGGAACTCCGTTGCCATCCTTATAGATTGTTGACTAGGTATGCAGGGCTCTGATACCAATTGTTGAACCTGCTCTGATACCAATTGTTGGTCCCGAGATGATGCAAAGTGTGGATCTAAAATACAATGTCAACACATATACTAAACAAAGGATGATTAGAGTTAAAGAAATAAAGCACTTGCAATAAGAAAAATAAATCACAAAAAAGTTAAGCAAACGCAAACACGAGTGATTTATCCTGGTTCGGTCCTCGTGACCTACATCCAGTTCCAAGTCACCAGCTTGAGATTTTCCTTTATCCTTTGACTTTCTACACCCAAAATCAACACCTTGTATCCTACTTGACAAATCCCCTTTGTCAAATGTATACAACTCTTCTTACAACCAAGAAGACCACAACACCTTGTACAACTTCTCTTCTACACCAAGAAGACGCTCTTGTACAATGATTCCTTTGAGTGATTACAAACTTTCCTATAAGCCTTGATTCAGTATGTGATCGTGGACAAGGGCTATTATAGGTTGACTTTCAGAGATCTTCACTTAGGAGTAGGAATTTGGTGAAGAAACAGAAAGTGGAAACATGTTTCAGAAATTTTTGGTCAGAAAACTATATATTTGAGTTGGTATATTAAACCTAAGATAACAACCCTATATATAGCTGAACTCTATGGTTAGTTAGGGTAGTTATTAGGACAAATTTGAATGTTTAAACATTGGATAACGTTGAAGGAAATACCAGAAAACAGAAACTGTCCAACAGTCAGAAACTGCCATTAGCGACTTGAGATATGAGGTTAGTCGACTAGGGTAGGCAAAAATTTCTCAAGGTTAGTCCACTATAGAAAAGACCAAGTCGACTATGTCAAGTTGAAATCAAAAGACAAGTTTCTGAAAACTGAACCAAGTCGACCAGAACTATATTATACGTCGACTAGGCCATCTATTAGTCGACTAGGCCATCTATTAGTCGACTAGGCAGACTGTTAAGTCGACTAATAATGCAAACAGAGAGTTGGTATCTTTTAGGACAAAAAGCTAGTCGACTAGGAAAATATGTAAGTCGACTATACCAAGTATAAGTCGACTAATAGGCTATGATGTGTGTGTGCGTGTGTCAAGGCTATCAACATGCTATGAACAATTACAATACACATCATTATCAACTCTCTTTGGGAAGTCTTGATCATGTAGAACTCTTGAATAAGCTTGTGATAGAGCTCCAAATGATATGGCTTCACAAATGTATCATCAAAATTAAGTTCCAACAGAACCGTGATTTGTACTCTCAATTTTCTTTCCTTCGTGCAGAAACAATCATTTAAAAGTCGTACATAGAGATATTTGTAAGATTTTTTAATTTTTTTCTTTATTTACATGTGTTTTGACTCTTAGCTTGGAATTCACACTGCTCTAACTTGTTTATGATGTGATATTGAAGAGACAATTGAAATCTATGAATCAAAACTTGCAGGGCAAAAAAGAAAGTTTTTGTTAGAAATAAGGCTCACATTCAAATAGATTAAGCAGAGAATTAAGAAATAAGTATACATGGTATCAACCATGTAAAGTCAGATTAATAGAAGAATGAGATAAAACATTATGCTTAAGGTTTATATGGAGAATCACTATTATATCAAGTCACATGCCTCTCTGTTTGCATGGAAAGATCTCTTCGTTGTGCTCATAATCCAACTAATACTTTAGATTTGCATATCTACTACAATGGTTGATACTTTTTTTCATGTTCATTCTTTTTTTTATTCTTTTCTAATTTTTCTAATTTTCCTTTTCTTTTTCATTACACATCTTTTCTATCTTTTCTGTTTTTATATAATTACCATTTTATACTTTTTTATTCCATTTGTAATTCTTTATTTTTGTTTCTTCCTTTTTTATTGTTATTTATAATTATTTATTTCTCTTACATTTTCTTGAAATCATGTTCTTTCTACTTCAATTTCTTGAAATTTTTTCTAGACTTTTTCTTTTGAATTATTCTTTTTAATTTATTTTTTATTTTCCTTCTAACATTTCCTCTTTTCTTTCATTTCTTAATTCAGCCTTACTTCCTATTTTTTCTTTTTTTATCACCTTGTTTTTTATTCTTTTATTTCATTTTTCTTATTTTTAACTTTTATTCATTTTTAATTACTCATTTCTCATATCTTTTATTTATTTTTTATTTTAATTTTTCTAATTACTCATATTTTTCTTCCTATTCTAAACCTACTAACATTTTTCCTTTTCTAACTCTCTTTCTTTTCTTATGAGACTTTTTCTGTACGTTCTTTAGTTTTCATTTCATCTATTTTTTTACTTTTAGATTTTGTTAAATTGTTTCTTTATTTTTTTTGGTTTCATCCATTTTTATTCTTCATTATGATTGTTTTCTTCCTCCAAAATTGAGTTTGTCCTATCTTAAATTCTCATTAAATTATATCTTTTCCTTCTACTTTTTTTAATTTTGTATTATAATCAATGTTCTAAAAAGTGGTTTCAGTACGCGTGCGGTCAGGAGCGCATAATGCTTAAACGGTTTAAACAGTGATTAAACAGATTACACGTTTTATTATTATTTTAATATATAATAATATTATAATACTTAAAACATGCAAATATGAATTCTAAAACTCTCAAAAAAACATAAAGATATAGCAAACATAACTTGAAAAATTAAATTGCTAGTACTAAGAGGAAGTTAAAAAGTAATAATGTCAATCAGTTCAAAATACGACAGTGTAACTCCACCTCCAATAACTATAATTAAAAAATTCTTTTTAAATGAACAAATATATGTATTTATTTTAAAAAGCAACATGCCTCCAACAACTTTGGTTCACTGCTAGGTGAAATAAAGTAATGTGCAACTCTATCCTTCTCACGCTTGAGTCGCTGCTCAGTCTATTAAAAGAAATAAAGACCATTGGTAAGAACCTGGGCAAAATATGTGCACGTGAGGTAGAGAGAGCTGACAAGGAGGAGGTCGCTGTCGACGCTTTGCCGCTGACCAGAGAGCTGATCACAGGGGGAGGTCTTTGTCGACACAGAAGTATGTCGCGGTGGGAGGATCAACCGCAAGGGGAGGTCATCGTCGAAGGGGGAGGTCGCCATAGGAGGATCAACACTTTGTGAACTTTTTCATCGTCGTCAAGCTTCAGGAGCCCTATTTCCCTAGGAGGATTGTCGTCGCTGTGAGTTTCAGGAGCTTCAAATAAAATTAGGGCTTCGGAGGCTCGTCACAGTGAGCATCGTGAGCTTCCTCGTGAGATACGGGAGCTTCGTCGTCGCCATAGGATGATCGAGAATGCGGATAAATTTACCAACACGCGACAATTTATATTCCCAATTATTGGATCGAGTTTGAGTTCAGTTAGCTTAATGGGTTCGAAATTCGAACCCATTTAGAAAATAATTGAATAACGTTTAAACGGACCCTAATTAATCACCAATTAGATGCTTAATCATCGCTTAAGCGAATTAATCGTCTGGCCGAGTAATCTGACCATTTTCTTCAAGTTCTGCTCGGGTTGAGGCCGAAAAAATTTAAGCAGCCGATTAATCGGCCGCTTAAAGCCTTTTTTAGAACACTGATTATTATTATTTTCTTGTTTTCCTTATTATTTATATTATTTTTTCCCACTCTGTTTTCTTTTTTCTAATTTTTTATTTTCTTATTATTCTTTTGTTTCTTTCTAGATTTCTTAATTTTTTCCATGGTTATTTTATTTTATTTTCTTTTAAAATCTTTCCTTTTTATTTTTTCAGAACTATTCGACCTTTCATTCTTTCATTTTTTTAGATTTGTTTCTTTTACATTATTTTTTGTTTCTAGATTTATTTTTTAGACTTTTCATTTTTTTTCATTTTTTTATTTTTTATTAATTTTAATTTTACATTTTCAGTTTTTGTTTTGATTATTTCTTTTATTGTTTTTAATTTTTATTGAAATATTTTCTTAAATATTTGTTTATTTCTATTCTTAACATTTTAATGAACTGCTTTTGTTATTTTGGTTAAATAAATCAATATTATGTTAATGCTCATAAATTATTAAAATAAATATAAATAAATTCCTAGATTAGGAATAATTCTAATTTACATAACTTCACATGCCTTAGGCACGTGCATTTTTCTACTATGGGCGTGTTTGGTTTGGGGCGTAAGTGGGGAAAAGCGAAACTGAGAAAACTCATTTTCCACTTTCGGTGTTTGTATGAAACCGGAAAAATGAAATGGGAAAACCCCTTTTTCTTTTTCTTTTTCTCTTTTCCCTTTTACACTACCATTTTCTCGCTTGCAGGGTGCTCCATTAATTTTGTGGTCATATAAATCTCACTTGTAATAAGTTATAGTTCAAAGCAGTTAATTTTGTGGTCATGTAAATCCCACTTGCAACTAATTACAGTTCAAAAAAACTACATAATTAATATTTATTTTACTATTATTTTGTATTCAACTAAGTGGTCAACTTATCCATTTTCACTTCCACATTACTAATCAAATATCGAAAAACACAATATACTTTTCCACTTACACTTTCACATTACAACTAAAACCGGAAAACTTGCACAGATCTTAATTTCTGACATTTTTCTCATCTTTTCCTCTGCATTTTCCACTTACATCTTTTCCTCCCACTTGCAGCAAACAAAACAGGCCTTATATATAATTCTAATTTGCATAACTTTTAAGTGTCCTTGACATGTGCATTTTTCTAGAGTGTATATATAGAAGGGGGAGAGAAAACGGGGAAACGTCTGACATAAGAGAAAATTTTCTCCTATGGTGTATCCAAAACTCGACTTTCCCAATAATATTTCAAGATCCAGCCATACATTATGATTTTTGTTGCCTAAGACATAGGTGTATGAAAATTCATGTGGCTTAGATCTTGTTTGCTCATAGTGATCACATTTGTTCTATTGCAGAAAAATCGTTAATTTTACCCACTTGATGCATAAGTAAGCGATGCTAAAAACTCGTGAATTTTTATCTATATATATTTCATGACATGAAGATTAGTTTGAACAGTTTACCTTGAAATTTTCGTGGTAAGTCGAGTTTTTGACGCGCCATAGGAGGAAATTTTCTCCTATGTCAGTTGTTTTGCCATTTTCTCATATATATATATATATATATATATATATATATATATATATATATATGTGTGTGTGTGTGTACCTCAGCTGCCAGCTGAGAGAGTTCCTCAGCCGGCGGTGACGTGGATCAATCTATGCCACATAACGGTGGCAGAGTGTATGCGCTAAAAAAACTCAAAAAATCCCACCTAAAAAATCGTCAATCAAGTTGACTAAAATACCCCCATTTAACTCTTAACCTAGCAAAAACTCATCCACAACAAAATTTTACCGAAAATATTTGTAATTTATAGAAAATTTCTGTTGAATTTATCTGCAGTTATAAATTTTCTAATTCACCTACATCTAAAAATATAAAGGAAAAAAGTTGGATCAAGATAATAAGCAAAAACAAGCAGCCAAAAAAGGTAAAAAACATGCGTGAAACCTAAAAATTAGTTGTAATATATAGTCTTTTTGTATTATTTTCGCGTTACTTTTAATTCATATAGCTTTAATAAAAGAACTGAAATGAATAAAATAAATAAAATTTGATGTGGGACAGCCATATATTTTTTTGTATTACAAATGTATGATGTAAAAAAATAATGAAATATAATGGTTAATGATTTATTTTGCAGATATTTTATAAATCTGATATTCTCGTAACTGCCACAATATTTCCAAATTGGTTGGATAATATTTCATACAATCTTTAATGAACTGCGACTATGGTCAATTTTGGTACTAAGAAATACTTTATTCTCAATGTATATTATAAATGGGACCAAGGTCGCAATATACATACATTCAAAAATATAATCGAAAAAATATATTAGCAATGCGACTATGATCGCAGTCATAGTATAACAAAACTTCCGATATTATATCACAAGTGCAACCCTAACCGTAGATCTTTTAGCAGTGTGACCAAGGTCGCAGTACTAATATAACACAACCTCCAATCTTATATCACGACTGCGACCCTAGTCGCCTTCCTTATTCGCAAAGAAATAATAGACGAAACATGCTATCGTTAAGCACTGCAATCATAATCGCAGTCCTTATTCGCATGCCATATGTAACAGAAATTTGATAGTTTATAAAATGCAACAAAAATCGCAGTCCTAACAACGATCAGACTTAACAAAGTAGATTAACCCAGCGACCGTGAGAGTAGTCCGCGTATATCATATCTTATAAAATACTATATTAATTACTCTAACCTAATTGAAGTAATTAATATCCTATCATCTGTGATACAGCAACAATCTCAAAAAAGAGGCACTAAAATTAATCTCGTTAAAGTAAGATGTGCACCATGCGAAATCTAAATATATAGAAAAAATATTCTATAAAAAGCTAATTTGCAGTTCACATAATAAACCTCTGAAAAAAAAGGGAACTCTTTGAATTCTCCCACCATAACTGCTTCAATTAAATATTTAATTTCTTTTATCACTTCTTCGAATACTCAACCGTCACTTATAGCACTTATTATTACTATTCACGTCGTTTCACGGTATTGACATTTTTATAGTGCTTGTAACTAATATATTATAAATATCTCATATCTAAAAAAATATTTGTGCTTTTCTTTTTCAATTTGATTTCCAACCTTCCTGAAACAATTCATTCTTGAATCATGTCTTCTCCATCTTCTTCCTCTAAAGACTCAGATTTTAATTTTAATTATTCTCCCACCGGTCCTCTTTCTTCAAGAGATTCTAGTGAATCTGATAACAGTTTAGACTTCACTCTTTTTACTATCTCACTACATCAAATATTGTTTTATCTGTTCCTCCTCTTCATGAGAATGATGAAGTTTTCATGGGGCCTAGTGAGAAAGAACTTATTCATTTGCCACTTTGTAAAGACATGTTTGATGAAAGCATGTCCTCTGACGCTGAAAGCGCGCTTTCTTTGAGCATATCCTCTAAAGGTTTTTCTCGACACGAATCGGAAGAGCTTGATATAGACGATTTATTATAGGAGTTTATCAACGTACCAAAATACCCTCAAAAAAAGGAAGAAAGTGAAGAGGACAGCGAGCCGATTGACGAGAGAGAAGATGAAGAAAAATAGTGAAGAGGAAGACGAGGAGAATGAAGACGAATCTGCATATGTTGGTGATGACGATGAGGACTAGAACTTTCTAGTCTTCTGATATTCACCTTATTTTTGTCTTCTTTTAAGAGCTTTTAATGCTCTTTTTTTGTAAGTCTCTTTCTGACCATATTATGTTATAAATAAAATTTACTTCTATCTGAAAAATGATCTTTCATATTTTTAAATTACATGTAATGTATGTTTCTTTCATGCATCGCAGTAATCACAGGAATTCTGAGTGGTTTTATAAATACTGCTACCATGATCGCAGACCTAATATATTGCACGCAAATATTATTATTATACGATAAGAAATATAATGATTTACTACACAAAAAATGTAAGTCTTTTATTAAAAAGTTATTAGTTTTGTATCTCAACTGCGACCATGGTCGCAGTACTTAGATAATAATTACTCTCAACTAAAAGCTGCGATTTTGATCGCAGTCCATAATTAACTATATTGATACATGAAACTGCGATCATGGTCGCAGTCCTAACAAAAACAGTTTGATCGTTATACATTCAATCAAGTTAAAAACTGCGACCATGATCGCAGTCCAAAATTAACTATATAAACAGATGATACTGCGATAATGATCGCAATCCTCTCATATCAGTATATTTCACTGTATATCACAAATTAAAAAAACTGCAACTACGATGCAGAGTGTAATACAAATACAAAGTTCTTCTAATGCGTGAAAAAGAGAACAGCCACAGTGAAGAATAAATATATAAAATCATAAGTAAACTGCGACTATAGTCGCAATCCTTACTCACCGTTTTTACATTTAACCTATTAAAAAACTCATCTACAACATGCTATCGTTAAGCATTGGGACCATAGTCGCAGTCCGTACTCGTATGCCACATGTAAAATAATTTTGATCGTTTATATGAGGCATGCGAATAAGTAAACTGCAATTCTGTTTGCAATCAGTAAAATCCTTACAGATCATATCATAAAATTCTGCAAAAAGAATTTATTTGTATATAAATTAAGCACAAAAAATGACATGTTTATGAGTTTCACATGATACAATCCTATATATAATTGTAGACTGCGACAAAGGTCACTTTTAAAACTATTGAGAAATTATTTCATTGACCACTACGAGCTTAGTCACATTCCTGAAATCCATAATATCACGTATGAAAAAAATTTAATAAAGAAGTATTCAAATTCGTTTCGTGTTTTGATGAAGTTGCACTTAAAGAGACCGGATTCATATTCAGTTGGAGAGAAAACTGGGCGAGGCCGGCATCGAGATGAGGTTGCTAGGTATGAATTATGATTGGGGCTCGACATCAAAAATAACAGGGCGAGAGAGATCTGATACATGTATATAAAAGATTACCCAAAAGGGTCTTTTAGTAATTTTATTTATTTCTAAAAGCGGGGACAGTATAAAGTAACCTAGTTCTGTGGTCCATATTACGCCACGTCACTACCGGCTGAGATACTCTCAGTTGTTGGCTGATATACATTTTTGTATATATATATATATATATATATATATATATATATATATATATATATATATATATATATATATATATTCACCCCCCAAATCTTTGATATTATAAATTTACCCCTTAAATTTTGTAGATCTTAAAAGTTTAACTTTAAGTTAGATTTTAAATGAAATAAAAGTGTTTTACTCTTTAAATCCTTCTCCTTCTTCACCTTTCTTCATTATTCTTACATGACCTAAGCATAATTCTATTAACCTAAAATTCTTATATCCCCTTACCCTCTTCATTCTTCATCTTATTCTTCACCTCTCCCTCTTTCCCCCCTCTTGGTACTTAAAATTCCTCTAAATTTTCTCTGAAATCTCACTCTAATTTTTTGGATTTTCCCCCAAATTTCTTATGGGGTATGGAATTGATTCGATGAGAAATTTTTATGACTAATGAATGAAATAAAAATATGTTTGGTTTGAGAGAAAAAGAGAAGCGGAGAAGGAGAAGAAATAGGTAGAAGTGATCAATCTATAGCTTAAGTTAGGGTAAAATGATTTATTCATTTAAATAAGGATAATTTAGTCATTCCTCAAAAAATAGATAAGTTAACAGAATCAAAACAGAATATTCTCTTTTACTATTTTTATTCTAGAAGAGGGGTAAACTTTAAAGATCTAAAAGATTTGGAGAGTACATTCTTAATATCAAAGATTTGGGGGTAAACTTCTAAATGCCAAAGATTTGGAGAGTTTATATCTAAAAAAAAGCTATATATATATTTCAAAATACACACACAATGCTCGACATGGACATCCTATATTGATCCCATATCCCCAATATATCGTCTGATATTCGCTATTCGATGTGAAAAAAATCAAATCTGATATTTGAAACTTTATTTTTTGGTTCCACTATTCTTGTCAAAATACAGTCTCAGGGTTTGTCTAGAGATTCTAATATCCATTTTTAGAACAATAAAAAGCTACTTGAGTGATCTCCTTTTCAGGGAAGGTTGTAGTGTGCACTCAGTTTACACGAATATTAGGTAAATTGCACATAATCCCCCATTACTAACATTAAATTTGAAAATAATCCCTCATATTATAACTTTTTGCGATTAACTCCAAAGGGGACGAGGTTAATTTTTTAGTCCAAAAGGAGTCATTTGCTGATCATATGACCCCTTAAGTCTGAATTATTCAATTAACTTCTCTCTTATTCATAACCACCAATAATCATTTTTAATTTAATTAATTTCACTAATCCTACTCAAAGTTGTCACTACTACAAAAATTCTAACCATAATGAAAAACCATACCTTCTCCTACCCATCATCAATGTACCACCTCATCCTCTTCTCATCACCACTCAATCCATAAATCTATCCAATCCCAAAACCAAATCTCACCTCCTCTTTAGGGACAAAGTCAGGAATTACTCATTGGTGAGGCTAAATCAAAATATAAATAAAAAATAAATAAATGAAGTATACAAATTACTTTATTTAAGAGCAACTAACGTTCTTTCAAACTACCAAACTGATCAATGATCAAGCCCATAGAAATTTTTGAGCAATCCCTTTCCAATGTATACTATTAAATAGTTTCGCAAAAATTCATCCTCCATTTTATTGTGAAGCTAGTGTATGACAATCTCAATGGATACTAGCCGTAGAAATGAGAAGCATTAAGATCAAAAAAAGTAATCCGTCAAAAAAAGGGAAATTTTCCTAGTTCTCTGATCCAATCAACCTCGACAGACTTTGTCATTGTCATGAAATTTTGCCAGTTTGAATCTTGAGAGACGTCAAGCTTGTAGTGCTTTAATTGATACTCTAACTCATTAGTTTTTCTTGCTTGGTGAATTCTTTAGGATAAATTTTTTCGCCTAATCTACAAATATCTTCGACAGAGCTTTGAGGTTATCTTTGGGATCTAAAGCCATGCTAAGCTTACGCAATTCCATAATGTGCTCATTAAATCTGATATTTAGCTCATGCAATTATGTATCTATTGCGGCAGTAAAAGTATCTACTCAATAACAGTGCTCAACGGTTTTATGATCAACACGATTTCGCATGCAACCTCGATAAACAATATATTGTGTATACATGTCTGAAATTTCTATATTATGCACTTTGCAAAATGTTTCTACCTTGTTAAAAAATAAAATCCATCCATCTTCTCTAAAATTTTAAATAAGCATTTTCGTGGTGGAAACTAAATTCATAACATTTAAAATATCTTGAGATTGATGTTGTAAAGCTTAGCGTAAACCATCAGCCATCCCCATTTAATTCTCAAATTAGATGTAGTATGGATATATACTCAAATGACGCTACTCTATTCTAAGTTGTGTCTTCATCTCCTCTTTGAGGAATGTCATTCCCTTCTTTGTTATATTCTCCAAAACTATACAAGTGGCATTAAACACTTTCAAAAGGTTTATGATGGAACTTAGATGAGAACCCTATGAGTATCCCCAGCCCATTGTAAAGTACCAATTTGATTTAGTCCTTTTTCAGTCCCAAGCTCATTAATCTCTTATGTGGCAATTTCAGTAGCCTGAGCAGCTTGTAACATCATGTCGCTTGCAAGATACGCCAATGATATTGACTTGAATGTCAAGTCAGAAAAAAGTTGATGCACATGAATAACCTCTCTAGATGCTACCACTAATGCAAGCTGTAACCAATGGGCCATGCAATGAATATAATATGCAAACGGACAATCCACCAAAAATAGTGCTTTTAACCCATTCTAGTCTCACGCAAATTACCGCACTGTTATATCCCTAACCACATAAATACAAAGATTGTGATGAGAAAAGACCTTAGACATACTGTTAGTTAAAGTCAATGTTTTAGAAACATGCAGCAAATTTAAAAAGCTTTCCCTCACAAATTTTCTTTATCAACAAATCCTAAAACAAGACCCATTTGTTCTCTTTTACATTCACCTCGAGTTTCATCCACTACAATACAAACTTTTGCAACAACATCTACACAAATTATTTTTTGCACTCTATTTGCAATAATTTGTAATATTTGTTTCTGAACTTGCGGAGATGTATACTTTGCATTCTTTTTAGCATTTTCCAGCACAATGTCATCGACTTTTTCATTGCATGACATCAAAAGCTTGATCAACTCAATGAAGTTCTCGATTTTTGGAGTCCAAGCTTTCTCCATGGCCTCTAAAACCACACATGTGAAAAGTTAAACCACCAAATTGCATCTATGGATGCTTTGAACTGCTACCTATTGTTCTCAATTTGATTAGAATCTTGCTTACTGACCATTCTACCAATGTGTTGATGCTGATTCATGAGATTCCTGCATGCCTGTTCTGCTACTTGATATGGTGAATTAGGATTCTTTCTCACATATGTTAAGAATGCACGCACTTTCTCACCAATTTTATCCCAATTGTGATATCCTTCAACAGTGGAAGTGTTTGATCTTGGACAACCAGTGAATAATTGCTAACGAAAAAGCAAAGCACGCAATAAGCTGCATCCTTCGTTAGAGAATATTCTAGCCATGTTTTAAATTTAATTTTCAAAGCCTGATGTCGATGAGACAAATTTCATCTCTTTGATTAATAGGACAATCGTTATTTGGCGTCAAAGTCTCTGATCTCCTTCTAAAGAACAAAGATCAATATCAATCAACACTTGCATGTTTAGAAGGTCCGGTAATCATGAAATGGCATACTCTTCTTAAGATTAAAAGGATCAAACAACTTGATTCAATATGTGGAGACTTCAAGGGAAGCAACCCGCTCATTTGAGGGTGTTGATGCATCAGTGTGTGAACTCTCATGACCTTTTCGTTTGTTTACAAAGATACCTTTATTTTTCATGATTTACCGATTTTGCCTAAAAATTAAAGAATAAAGATACAATTTTTATTTAAAACATCATATTTTTATAACTAAAAGTTTATACATGAAATTAGATATTACACACACACACACACACACACACACACACCAGGGTGAAGTGCAGAGAACTAGAACTTATAGGAGCTAGATGAAAGATCTACGATTCCTATTGATTTTTCTTAATTTTAATGATAAAAAGTTGATTTTGACTTATTATCTGCTCAATTGTTTCTTCAAGCCATCAACGCCAAGGAAAAAAGAGAAATAAAATTAATTTTTTCTGCCAACTGCCGAGAATATCAACAATATTAGGGGATGTCAGATTTTTTTCCTCTTATATTTATTAAGGAAAGAAATCTAATCTGAATATTATTAGATAGGCTCGTGTTGAAAAGAAGGGAATATTGCTTTTAGGTCTTCAAGAAAAGATGGAACTGTCAAAAACTCCTCACTATTTAAAAGCTTGCCAAATGTCCTTCAATACCAGTTTGGGTATTGTTAACTGGACACACGTGAACAGTTGAATGTCAAAAATGTCCTTGTTGTCAAACAGTCCTCTCTGTGTACAATTATTAACACACACACACACATAGAGAGGGGGAGGGAAGAAGAAGAGCAGGACCACAGTAAGCTCTGTCTTCGAGCTCACTGAGATCCAGCGAGAATCCGACTGCGGTGAGCTTGAGCAGTGCCTCCGAGCCCTAGATCCTCGAGTCCTAGATCCTCGCCGGCGAGCAGAGCCTCCGAGCTCGAGCTTCTATCTGTCTAGAGCTCTGATTTTTGTCTCGAGCTCGAGCTTCTATCTGTCTAGAGCTCTGATTTTTGTCTCAAGCTCTGATCCAGCTAAATCTGTGGACGGTGAGACCGCCTTGGTTTGATGGCATTTGGCGGCGAGATCCGGCGAGAATGAGCTGACATCCGGCGACATCTGACGAGCTCGTTTGCTTCTGTTGGGTCTTCAAAAGATGAGATTTTGGGAGATGAGTAGGTTTTATTTTGGGTTATTATTCAAAGGGTTTCACCATTTTGAACCTTCTGCGCTGTTACTTTTAGGGGGTTTTGGCAAACATTTATTTAATCTTTTGTGCATTTTTGGACTTTTTGTGTTTCTGTGTTCTTTCTTTCAATGGGTTTCACCATTTTGGAGTTTTTGGGGTTTGAAACTGTGGAATGGATCGAAGGAGTTGACTTTGGAGAAGAAAATCATCAGAGAAGAGCCAAGAGAGACTGAGAGCACAGAATAAGTGTCCTCAATCTCAAATTTGTAATTTTATATTTTATGAGTTGGATAAAAATTATGAAGGTCGAAATAGAGGAAGTTAGAAAGAAATTTATGTTTTGTAATTTTATCTTTTTATTTTCTTTAATTTTTATAGGCAAAATAGTGGGCAACCTTATATATTTATTGATTATTAATAAATTAACTAATTTCTATCTTTATAATTTCTATACGTAATGTGATTTTGAGATAATTTTGCTGATTGTTTTTGTGGATGAGTGATAAACTTGTGATGAATGATTTGTGATGAATTTGTGATTTATGATGAATTTTACTTTATTTATAAATAAATTTCACTAGATGGTAGTCAAAAAATTAATATACTGGACAAATTTTTTCAATAAGTGGACATAATTAATCAAAATTGGACAGAAATTTCAGCAGACAGATTTATAATTTTGGAATTTTGTAATTTGATGAGATTTTGTAATTTTCAGTTTAAGGGGATTTGATGTAATTTTGAAATTTTGAGGTGATTTGAATTGGATTTGTGATGATTTTGTAATTTGATGATTTTGAGGTAATTTGATCATTTTGATGTAAATTTGCTAATGAATTTTTAGTTAATTTGTAATTTTGAGTTAATTTTGTTGATAATCTTTTAAGATGAGTGATAAATTTGTGATTTGTGGTGAACTTTACTCTATTTTTGATTACACAATTTGGTGGACAAATTTTCCAATAAGTGGACTGAAATACTCAAAAGTGGACAGAAATTTAAGCAGTTAGATAAAATTTCTAATATACAGGTAGAAATTGGGATAAATAGAGAGAAAATTTAAATGAACAAAGCTGGGCGGAGGGCTCATGTTTGTGCAGTAGACAAAGTGGACAAACTTTCAATGTGTCCACCATGTTGTGATTTGTCCACCATCCAGTGAATTTAACAGTTTGAAACTTTATCCACTTCAACCACTTTTTAGCATTCCTCCCACGCATCCTGGTCAGTTGTTTGTCCTGTCTGGTGGACAGAAATTCTAAGAAATTAGATAAATAATCCAACAAGCAAACATAAATCATCAAAAGTGAACAGAAATTTAAGAAATTGGACAAAATGTTCAATATATGACAGAAATTGGCAAACATGGACTTGAAATTAAGAAGTTGGATAAACTGGGCGAGGACTCATATGTGTGCAATAGACATAGTAGACAAACTTTTAAAGTGTCCACCATGTTCTGTTTTGTCCACCAAACTGTGAGATTTGTCCATAACTCTAAAGTGGACAGAAAGAGAGAAAGTTGGATAGAAATATATAAAAAGACAGAAAATGATGTGCGTGTATAGAAAGGGGAAAAACTGGGGCGATCTTCCCTGCCGATGACGGACCGATCTGGAGCGACGGCAAGTTGGACCCGAGGAGGCTTTTGAGTTAATTTGTGGGTTTGAGTTAAACTGTGATTTTGAGGTAATTTGATGATTTTGAGATGATTAATTTGTGATTTTAATGTAATTTTTCTAATGAATTTTGAGATAATTTGTGATTTGAAGTAATTTTGGTAAGGATTTTTTTAGGATGAATGATGAATTTGTTATTTGCGATGAATTTTGCTTTATTTGAAAACAAATTCACAGTATTATTGGACAAAAATTAAATATCGTGGCAATAAGTGGACAAAAATAGTCAAAAGTAGACAAAAATTTAAGTAATTGGATAAATTTTACAATATGAAGACAGAAATATTCAAAGTGGACAGAAAATTCAAAAGTTGGATAAAAACTAGGCGCGGACTCATTTGTGTGCAGTAGACAAAATGAACAAACTTTTAAGTTGTTCACTGTTCAGGTGGACACACTATTGAAATAAATAGCTTGGATTCAAGTCATTAATAGACTCACATATGCAAGTCATTAATAGACTCACATCCTTACATAATAAGTAAATAATTTTTAATATAATATTTACATTTTTAAATTAATAAAATAAAAGATAAACAAACAAATAAGTGAAAAATAAATAAATATATATTTATATGTTAAATGATTTTTGTTTTATAAACAATAGAGGTTAAATGATTTTTAAAAACTATTAAGTTAAGCAGTTTGAATCTAACTGAAATATTGATTTTTAAAATCCCTAATAATTTATAAAAAGCCTAAACTACTTCTTTTCTACCTCAAAAGAATAACCATAACCCAACTCTCTACACCTCCTTCTTTCTTTTCTCCTTAAGCAGAGCATGAATGAAAAAGAATATCGAAGTACAGAAATTGAGGAACATGCTAGGAGAGATCAAATCTAAGTAATCTATCTTCTCACAATTTATTTGATATAAATAGTTTATTAAAAATCATGTCTATACCATAATTATTCATAAATTTTTATATATCAAAACCCAGCCACAAATCCAACTAAAATATATGTAGAATATACCAACCCATAATTTTAATTTACATAATTTTTTCAAAATTTTAAAACAAAGGATTTCAAAAAAAAACTGAACTGCCTGCTGCACAAACCAGCCACGTCTGTGCAGCCCAGGCCAGACCCCAGACCTGGCCTGGCTGGCCCAGACCAGGACTGGCCTGGCCCGGTTAGGCCAAGCCTGGCCCGGGTCAGGCAGGCTGGGCCACAGCACAGGGCCTTGTGCCCTGTTCAAAAAAAATCCGGGACCAGTCCTAGGCCTGGTCCAGCCTGGGCCTGGGCTGCTGGATAAATATAAAAAAGGAAAAGAAAGAATGAATGAAAGAAGAATTGCATACTAAAATAATCAGATAAAAATAAAAAGAAAAAATGGAAAAAAAATATAAACTATAGTCTACAATTTTTTACTTTCTATGATAAAAATCTTAAAGACTAATAGCAACATGAAATAACTCAAATCACCCACTTTAAAGTCATTTTTCTTAATGGTAAATTCAGACCTATTAAGCATTTTAATGGTTTAAAACCTATTAAAAATCCAATAAAAAATTATAAATTAGCTTAAATTAAACCTATTAAATTTATTAGACCTAGAGGATCATATTCTCACCCCAAACCAATTAATCAAGATTAAAATCCCTTATAACTCTCAAGTAGAACATTTTTTTAAAAATTCTAACAATTTTTATTGAAATGAACAATGTAGATTTATCAGGGTCTTATGATTTTAGTGTTTGGAATTTGGGATCGAGTTCAGGTGAGTGTTCTTTTCTTCCTTCAATTAAACAAGAATTTTGTGATAAATGATTTTATTTTGTTATGTAATTACGTTATTAAAATTTACTGAGACGATACTTGTGAGTATTTGCTCTTGTATTATTTTCTCATGCACCATTGTTAAATATATATATTACTTACTTTATTTCATGTGACCATCTGTTTTATTTTACCTGTATGATTACTGGTATTATTTCATGTGATCATCTGACTTATTTTACTAGAGTGATTACATGTATTCCTTCATTAAACATCGGCGAGTGCTCATTCTATTTAGTTAATTCATATGAGTTTTTATCAGTATCATTGCATGTGTGAAGGATTTATTATTTTTGATTCTAAGCTAGTTGTCGTACACCTTAGACTATGACTTGGATTGATGTTGAGATTGGCCTAGTTCATATTTGTAGACTCATTTGAGGTATTTATCGGACATTTATTTGATGATGCTTCAGACGAGAATTCATTTGGATAATAAAAATAGATTAAAAAGATGTTACCTTATTTAAGAGATTATTTTCTCTTGATGCTTGGATTTCAACTTGAGATTTACATGAGATCTTGAATCGCATTAAGATGAGATTAATAATAGCTGGGTTTTGATCATACGGAGAATAACTTACCATGATTTTGATTTATCACATAATACTGATTTTGAATTATTAGTTGTAAGTATTTTATTTGGACATATTCACTGATAAGTTATCTGAGTAATTATGTTTATTGATATCGAGGTATGGATGTCCCACTCCTTAGTTATGATCTTAATTAGGATTGAAACTATTAGTGATGAAATTTAGACTATAGTCAGATCTAAATCTTGCATTGGATTGGTTCATGATGGTAGTTATGGTAGTTATATAAGTGATATTTCAGTGGCATTATCAGTAGATTTGTTTATTCTTATTGATGATAAAATAAGTGAGAGTTTAGTTGGATATTCATGATTTGGTCTTGACTACTTCAGTTATTGGAGATAAGGTTATTATGAGAGTGATTTCATTGATATCGGTGACTATATTACATGTTCGGAGTTTTATGGTAGCTATTGATCGACTTTACTTATTGGTAACTTAGAGGGTGGATATATGGATGACCTTGAGAATCTGAGTTCATTGTATACTTTAACTGGATTATTCTATTCATGCAAGCAGGTCATTACTCATCCTGAATATCATAATTTACCTAGGAAACTTGACTGATTTGGCATCTACATGATAACTATAATGTCCATGTTATTACAGTTGCTATTAATAATGTTATATTTGTTACATGTTCTGTTATACCGGTATTCTGTTCACTGACATTATATATTCTGTTATACCGGTATCCTGATTACACATGTTGACATTGTTATCCACTGAGTTATCCCAGTGGTCTAGGTAATATGTACATTAAATAATCTTGATATCTAAATAACCAAATATTAAATAACTTATACTGGGATTAAAAAAATTGATGGAGGAGACAGCGTTTGTATTTTGGGTAGACCTAGGATATAGGTTGCGCAGCCGAAATAGAGTTCCACTGTAGGGTTTCAGTGGGGAGACTGACACCTTAATCCTGTTCTTGTTCTTATTACATGTTACCTGACTACCTTGTGATAGGTCCTGGTTCAGCGTTAGGAGTCTAGGTCTTGGTCCCGGGTATATACGGGACCCATATAAAGCATGGACAATATCTCTAACCGATCAGTTTCAATAACTTAGGATCTCGATTGACACGTGTGATAGGCGTAGTATGGAATGCGTCTATTACAGGTGGCAATTAGTGTTTGCTTATATAATAATAATAAACTGTTTATAATGTACTGTGATTGATTGTAAACACCTGATACATGCATGATATTATAGACATCTGATTATACTCATGACCTAATGTACATTCGACTCTAGTACTGACTACTCTACCCGCTTGATATATAGATCATGATAGACACCTAATTGAATACCTGACTGGACACATACTCTACTGTGTGCTATCCACATTACTGTTTATTTACTTTATTCATGTCATTTTCTTATTCCAGTATATATATTTTCTTTATTTGCTCACATGTTATGTGCACACATTCACTAGGAGTTCTGACTCCCTGAATTTGCATATCCAGATTCGTGCCTATTTATTGCTGATCAGATATTTAGAGAGGATTACATGCGTTACGAAGAGCTAGAGTCTATCTTTTCTTAATTATAGGTATTCTTCCTCTTTTATTCATGTTATTTCCTGATTCTATCTATATCGTATCCAGTTGCCATTTTTTTCCTTTATTCATCTATTATCATTGTATTAGATCTTTATATGTCATATTACAGTGATATTGATTTATCATAGTAATTATATAGCTTGTTCAGGTTACTTTAGTCTTAGCGTATATGCGTGGGGTATTTTTCTCGCGTATATACGTCGCCAACTCTCGTCGCGACTCCGTTTTCACGTATTTTGGGAAGCGGCGCGTGATAGTTAGTCTTGGGTATGCTCTCAGCGGGCCCTTACCCTTGAGATCTCCTGTCGAAGCATAACTGTTAGGATTCGTTTTGAGCTGGGACTATCTAGAGTTGGTTCAACACCCTGGCTCTTATAATCTGAACCTCGTAGATAATAAGATCCTCGAGAAGCATCTAAGTCCTAAACTATCTGATAGACGTGTGTTAAATCACTAACAACTCTTGCAAAGAGTTTTCTACAGAGATCTTCACCAAGGCCAGATTTAAACCTAGAGAGAGTCATCATGGGAGATTCATCGACAAACAAACTCGTTTCAAGGTCAAAAACTCATCAAACTTCTCAATATAATCAGCAGCAGAGTGAGTTCTTTCTGTAAGCCTACTCCTTTTGCCTAGCTATTGATCCTGAAAAGTAATTGGGAGATACTTTTGATTCAATTTGCCTTCATCTCATCCCAAATTCGAATCGGTTCTTGCCTCCTTAGCGCTATTAGCCTTTCAGCATTTGATCAATATTGTCCCGCTTGTCCCACCTGTTTCATAGCAGCAAAACGGACTCACCGCTCTTTAAACATCTCATACTACTTGAGGTAACGCTCTACACTCATTACCCAATAAAGGTAATATTGTGGGTTTAAGCGACAGTCAAAGTTTGATATGTCCAATTTGATATTCTTCAAATATCGTTCATCATCATCGTATCGATCGTAGTTCTTGTTGGCTCTCTCCTCTTGGCGTTGGTTGAGTTGACGATCTTCATTACGATCTCGATCACGATGTTCAACCTCTAACATATTCATTCTCTGACCTATAGTGTTCATTTGGGCCTTAATTTCCTTAAATGTTTTGAGAATTTTAGGAATAAGGTAATTTGTTGGTGCGGTGATACTAGACGAAGAAGTATTAAGATCCATGTCTATATTGGATTTATTTGGGTTGTAAACTCTACCACTATGACTACACATGCACAGCTACTTTTCCTACTTTCTAAATGCTTAATATATACTTTTTTTAATTTTGTAATAAATGCAACCTACTATTTCTATATGCAACTAATAAACTTTTTTGCAATCGGGAGGATGATCCAGACGATGCGAAGAATTAACAACAAATTAGTGAAGCAATGCGCACAATACGGCAAATGAATTTGCCAACAAGCTTAAAAGTTCAAAATAGAGACTATGATGTAATAATTTTGCAATTTAGATCTCAATATTTTGTAAAATATTGATTTATGTAAAATTTTGATGCCCATTATGTATTAACAAGTCTTTAAGTTAATACTGAGATGTGCAAATAAAGGCTAATTAGATACAAACTCACTATTTAGTAGACAAGATAATCAATGAAATTAAAGTGACAGAATTAAAGTCGTACCAAAAATTTTCAATCAAGGGAAGCTATACCTAAATCCTGTCGATCTGGACTGAATCGGGATTGATCGAGGTTGCAAGTGCAAGGCTTTCATCTCCACGAACACAGTGACTCGAAAAATGCCCAAAATCAAACGTTGGATGCGAAAGTTCAAGCCTGTAAACAAACTGTGTTGCTTGCCGATTCGTTGGGCTTCTACATCCAATACTGTAGCAAGCGGACTTCACTATAGCAATCACGTTTATTAACTTAAACCCGGATTTTGTCCTTTCTTGTGGTGGATACGGGTATGGGTCGGGTTGGATCTTTCCTTCCTAAACCCAAATAGCCTTTCTGGTAGTTAATAGGGACATAGGCGCTAAATCCAAATAGCCTTCTTGAACCCAAATTTCCTGAACCCAAATAAGCCTGTAAACGCTGGATAAGGTTGATGAAGATGATGGCGGTGATGGCGGAGATGATGGGGACGATAACGATAGCGTTTCAGCAGCGATGCGACAATGAATTTGTGCAATCAAAGTTGAAGTCGAGAGTTGCAATCAAAGTTGAAGTTGTCGGGTTCCGACGAAGTCGAAATGAGATGCAGGTCGAAGTGGTGATGTGGCGCTCTGATCGGTGATGCGGCGCTCAGATCGAGGCAGTGGAGATCTTGAGCGGCGTCGTTGTGAGTTGAAGTCGAAGAAATCTCCAAGGGAATTGCTCTTTTGCTTGGTCGATAATGGTCGAAGAGCGATGTTATCGCTGACGGTGATCTCAGGGGTCGAGTGATGTCAGAGCGATGCGATGAGGAGAGAGGGCTCGTTGGTGCTACTCGATGGTGGTGCGATCAGATCTTGATCTTGCAACAGACGTCGATGTTGATGGTGAGATTTTCCGTCTTCTTATTCAATCGAACTCACTTCATCTTCTGATTCAGTCAAATTCCAATGGTCGGTCAAGGAGAGTGATCTTCTTTAGATCCGAAAGGATCGTAAAAGGACTTTAGAACAAGATTCTAGAGCGCAAGAAGGTGCCGAATCGATTGATCGTTGATGAATCGGGTTGTAAAATTTTTTTTTAACGGCGCAGCCTGGGGAGAAAAGAGGAGAGAGAAAAGTAGGGTTTGTATTTTTTTGGAGGGGAAATTTTGTGGATTTTTTTGTTTAAGAAGAATTCAATATTTTAAGCTCTGAAACTAAGATGATAGAGAACAAACACAAATTGAAATTCTCTCCCTAGGGTTTCTCACCCAAGCACACAGGCTACAAAACTTTCAAAGCAATTTTTAATTCATCTAAAATTGAGAAATTCAATACTAGTCTTGGTCTTAAATAGGCCACATCAACAGAGAATCCCAATACAACCGATATGGGGCTAAAATAAATTATAAGAAATTAATAATAAAAAATTATAATTAAAAGTATATGACTAGGATAACCGGTCCAATATAACTTGAGTCTTCAAACCCTAATCGAACCTACTGAAAGGGTGTGATGACTTCTCCTGGTATAGAATCACTATGCTGGAGAGATGTCCCTATCACAAGGGGTATATGATATATTGTATTATAATGAATCATTTTAATTTAAGGTTTTAGTTCACATGTTTTTTGTTATTTATGCAATTATATAAAACACCTTTATTAACTGTGCAGGCGTGTGGAATTATTAATAGTAGTCAATTTTGGATAAATTTAGTGTTTGCATTGAATATTTTTTGAGCCATTAGTAAAAGTTCTTTGAATAGCTAATCGTAATTTTTTATTGATGAGATGGATATACAGTGCTTCGAGATGTGCAACAATGAAATTGCATTGAATTTCAAGAATAAAGAACAAATATCATCTAATATAACCAGTAATTGATAAAAGATGGGATGTTAAGTTGAAGACCCTTTTTGCATATGACAACTCATTACTAAAATCCTTTTCCTTATTATCAACGGGATGATATTAAGAAAAATAGAGCTTCCTTAGATGGATTCATATAATGCATGCATAAGAAGCATATAATGGATTATGAAATGCAAGAAAATTATTTCACAATTGCCACTCCATCAAAATCAAGCCAAGACTTCAGAATAGAAACTGCTCGGAGGATAAGAAAAAAATACTTCTCTTGATCTAGGATAACAATTCATTACTATAAAACATTTATTAAAAAATAGTCTATTAGTAGATAAATATTAAAACTTTTAACTAGTTTTTCTTAATATTACTGGAATTGTTGTTTCTTAGTTAATTGGTGACAATTTCAAGAGGGCACACCAGATTTTTAAAAAAAATGGTTATAAGGATTTGGGATTGATTAGTATCCAATCTAAATGTGAAAGGAATTGGAGTTGTTTTCAGATCGCTCCTAGCTCGCAATCTAGCCAATTTTTTATTTAAGTTATTTATTGCTACTCAGTCATAATCATGATAGAATTGAATTCATCTAACTTGATGACCCAGATTCACTAAGAAGTGGAATACGCTAGGTCATAAAACATTAAATGACTAGTTTATGTCAAATTCAATTCTCAAAAAAGAAAATTTTCCAATAGAAAGAGGGATCATCTAACTTGTAACATAGAGAAAGGCATGGTGACCGAATATATGATGCCTCCAAACCCAATGAACGCACCTCCTTGTGATTAAGGTGAGGATGATAATGATGAGGTCAAGTTGAAATATCCATGAGTATTGATCCAACACCAAGGACAAAAAAAAGCTAAAAGCTTGATAGGAAGGCAAAAATTCTTATGGCGCCAGCCTCACCACATCATCATCAAAAAAGATGAGGCCTTTGCTCGAGGAAGAAGATTTAGGATCATCATCAGATTCATCGTCATTAGCTAATTAGCTTCATTAAAGGAGGATACTTCGACATCTAATTCAGAACATGAACAACATGAGGGACAAGAGATAAATAAGGATTAGAATTGAGAAATTTGGGAATTGGTCTTTCTGTTTCTGTTGTCACTTAACTACTTATGATTTATGGTGTAATGTAACTTTGTTTAAGACTTGGTTCTTTGTTTGACTTTAGTTTTGCTTGATTGTCATTGTTAGAAACTTGGAACAATTTGTGATGCTTTTGTTTGTTTTTATATTATGATCTCATTAACTGATGAACTTTGTAAAACCTATGTTTCATAAAAATTATGGGTCATCATGATGTTTTATTTTCTATTTTCTGTTTATCTATGTTAATCTTTGGAAAAGTTGAGAATTAGAATATTATGTTTTATCTTTTTGTTATATCTACATATCGAGTTCCATGTGTCGTACTTCTTATGCGTATGCTTTACATTTGCACATAAGTCTCTCAAACTCAAAGTTTGCACTTATAATGGGTAATGATTTCATCTTTTCGTGTTTGCTTCAATTCATCCAATTCGAAGTAGTAAGCCTATCATGCTATTTAACTATGATTGAAATTTTACCTAATTTTATTTGTAAATCATTATTTATTTTTTCTCATTGTGCAAATGTATTTTATTCTTGAATGCTATTTCATACTTTTTCATGCACGTTATATTTATCAAATAGATGGCATCTAGACCATTATAGCTAACTTTATGATTTCTGATATTAAAAACCTTCCCATGACAAGCCGATGGTGATACATTAAAATAATCAAAATGTAATATACATTGTCAATAATACAATTTTTCTTGAGAACAAAACATATTGAAGTTGATTGTCACTTTATCAGAGACACGATAATGCAACATCATAGTCAGTTTGTTTGCAACATCTCATTGCCAGCTTGGTGATCTTTACTAATGTTTTGTCCAAAAAAAACTCTCTTCTTTGTAGCAAGCTAGACATGATTAACATCTAAACTGCATTTTGAGGGAGAGTATCAGAGTAGTAAAATTATTTTTATGTAATATTAATATAAGGGTCTTTTGTATAATTATGTACTTTTCCAAAGTTATATAAATAAGAGAGATGTAGATACAATACTCGTGACTAGGATCAGACTAGTAAAATTAAACAAGTTCAAAACTTAAATGATAACAGCGTAAAAATAAATAATAATAATGTAAAATTATCAAAAATAGAAATAACTTTAAAAAATAATTAAATATCTAAAATAGAAATAATAAATGGTCAATAAGAATAATCAGAGTTTCAAAAGTTAAACTGAATAGAAACTAAGATTTCAAGAAATTAGCATTTATAATCGAGAACATAAACATATAATTAAAATTGCTTGCCTCGCAAGTTTCCTAGTCCGACTTATGATGAACTTCATAGATACTTTTCTTGCCATCAAGATAGACATTTGAAGTCTACTATAAAGTTAAAATGCCATCCCTACACCTGCCTATATGATACTAATGGCATAACTATAATTCTTCATTGGAACTTGAATTCAAGCTATTAAATATAAAACAAATATTAGAAATTTTGATAAGAAGAATGAATGTTGGTTGCGCTCTTAATCCTTTCATGTGAGTGCCTTTGCCATGCCAAACAAATGGAATAACTATGATTCTTTCATGCAAAGATTATGGCAGTAGCCTTGCTCTTAGTTTCATAAAGTAAAACAAAATGGGTTGTCTCCAAATGACTAGTTCATTAGCACTCTAACTTAACATCCCAACAAGTGCAAGTTGACCACTAGGCAACTAGACCAATCAAGATGGGCTAGCATGGGTGGTTGGCAGAGAATGCACTTTGACTTTTGAAGAGAGACAAGGGATGGGCTAAAAGAAGGTTACATATTTTACTAAGCTTTTTCCGTCCAAATTATTGAGTGAACGAGGGCAAGTTCTCCGATAAATACTCATCACCTCTTCATCTTACGGTAGCCTTGCATGCTCTCAAAAAACTCTGAAGGAGCCACAAAATATAGGATAGAATTCCTATAATTCCTAAAGTTTTTCCTCACTAGCCCTTCATTATCTTCACAAGGCTCCGAACACCGCGGCATCCAACTCAATTTGTGCACGATTTCGTAAACAAATCCTAGAAGCTCAATGCCAAATCCGAAAATAGAGAAGCTTTCTCAACTCTTTTCCTTTTGCATTTCATTCATATGCATCATTTAATTTTCTCGTGAAAATCCTATATTTCAAGACCACTATTCGAAACTATTTGAGCATCAAACTCAAAGGACTCTTATCGCAAGAGTACCTTCTTATCATTTTTCGTTATCGCAGGGGGTCCTTTTATTTTTCATTTTCTTTTAAAATACCAACCTTTTTCAAAACCCAATACCTTTTGGGGTTATCAATCACAAGGATCCTTATTCAAGGAGATCTTGAATTCTCAAATGACGGTACATATCATCATTATATCTTTAGTATCAATTTATTTACAAAGATAGATACTACACCATTCACGTTTTCTAATTGTTTATTTGGTGTTAATTATTTTGTAGGAGAAGAGTTACCAAAACATGCGGACTCCACGGTTGGGCCGGCTCAAACTGTTGGACGAGGTAAGACTCGTGCAATAGACGAGGTAGGACCCAATATCTCGTCGGCCAAAAGTTATGAGTGACGAACGCGAGGGTTCGGTGTATGCAGTTGGAGGCGCGCGCCGAACAATTTTTTAAATATCGGATATCGTTGATATATCAGTCGGCAAAATTATATACTGAATACTAGGTGATATATCGCGATATGATACTAAATACCGGACATCATTTTGGACGTCATACCGGATGAAGAATATACATGTGATTGCCTACATAAATATATGAAACTACTTAAAGTAAGTTTAGAGTAATAGACTTATAAGGGGATACTTACTTTTTGTAGAAGCCTATCTACATTTGTAGAAGTTCCTCAAATGCGTTACATGGCGATATATCAGATATATTTATTTCGGATATCGACCGATATATTAGCCATGTGGTCATATATAGGCCCATATCGGTTCAAAATGATATCCGGTAAAATTTATACTTATCGTATCGTATCGTTTAGGGTAAAATACCAGTATTTCGGATGATACACCGATGCATCGGCTGAGATTTAAAATAGTGGCTCCGAATCATCACAACAAATCAACCCAATCGCACCCAGAAGGTGGTAAAATCCCAGCTTCAACAGGAGACACCCCTAGTTTGGGGTATATGGTCTTCTCTCTACCTTGACAACCACATTACTAGTTGGCGTTTTGGGTTGCATTGTTGTCTTTGTTTGCTCATGTGTTGTCATATTTGAATAACGTTAAAAGCATAGAACTTAAATTCTCATATCGTTTTGGCACACTACTTGTTCCTATATACTCTTCAACTGCTCTCTACTTGGGGATAGTAACATATTTGGTTCTGGTTGATTAAGATACCAGATCTAAGAATATTCTAGAGGATCATCCTTGAAATCAAAGCAAAATGAACTGGAGGGTCCAAATCTGGAGGTGATCCTAGTGCAAATAGAATTCCCTTTGAAGTAATCTTTGCGGACAGAGGCTATAGAGTACCATGGTGGGGCTAAAGCAACACAGTAGGCCTATGGAAATATAAGGACTAAACTACTAGAAAACCCCTTGCAAAGAGAACATGGTGGTTATCGTCTTTGAAGCACAATTCCCAAAGAGCCAATTGACAATACAATGTGATATGTTCGCTAGTAAATACTAAAAATTCTTTTAGTAAATATAATGTTTAGCATTCAGATTCAGCACAAACAGACAGTGTAAATAAATGGATAGGAAATGCTCCTTACCGCTATCAGCTTTCCATTATTTTCAGGCCTTTTTGCCACATGGATAGCTGCAGCCGCAGCAGCCCCTGAAGAAATACCCACCTGGAAATATGATGGTATCTTAGTTGGAAAAAATTCAAACCAGTGATAAACAGATGCATGATTATTTAAGATGATCAAATATTTCAGAGATGGATAACAGCAATCCTATCCTTCAAAGAGATGAAATCAAAAGAAACTACTCTTCTGTATCATTGACCAAGTTTGTTTACCAGCAATCCTTCTTTCAGAGCCAAAGTTCTTGCAACTTCAACAGCTTCAGCAGTAGTTATCTATGAGGTCAATAAGAAAACAAATCATCATCATTTTGTCACTAATATTTTTTTTAGTTTTAAAAGAATAAACAAAAAAATACATTAATAGTAAAGGGTACTCAACTATGAAGCATGGACACGAATACGTGATACGGGTACGACACGATACGGACATGGGCATACGGCTAATTTTAAAAAACTAGAAAATGGGTACAGCACGGATACATTCATGTTTTTGTGTGTCCATATACATAGATACACATATATAATATGTAATGCAAAAATATTGATAAGGGATAAAATATGATATCATATAAGTATAAATATATAATAATAATTAAATTATACTTGTTTTTGTGCCTTAATATTTATTATCTATAGCATGAATTTGTAAGGTTACAAGTTAGACAATATTTTAAATATTATGAAACATTTTTTAGTCATATAAATTAGTAAATATGTGAATGACTTTGATAAACTATACAAATTATTTAAATGCAACGCATCTACAAGTAATATAGCCATAAACTCTTCATTTAAAATTAGATTTTTATTTTCTTGTTTAACTTTGTAGACTTAGTTACATCTAAGATATGTCTCCGATATGTTTATAATACGTTATAAATTTTAAAATTTATTGGAGGAGTATCAGACACATATCGGTCAAGTATTGGTAAGTATCGGAGTATCCAAGTATTGGAGAAGTATCCGACATGGGTACGTCTACTTTGACGAAGTTTCCATGCTATTTAGGTACTCAAGGAAATACATGTAACAACAAAATCAAGAAAACTGCATCTCCTCCTAGTTGTTGGTTAACATGGCTAGCGCTTTAATCGCACCATGATTCTCTTAACAAGAAAGCATCATCCAAAAATTGTGATAGAGAAAGTAGAGGTGGAGAACTTTAAATGTAGTAACCTGTTGAACTTTCATGTTACACATTCTCAACAAATCAAAGAACTTTACTGAATATTCAGGTATATTCAGTATAATTACAGATTCCAGAGTAACAATCAAGAGTTATGAATTATGAAGTATGGGCTCCAACTAGAGTCTAAATGGTTGGAAATATTACTAGTTTTTTTTTAGAGAAGGCGAGTGAGAGAGAAGAGAGTTAGGGTTTTCATATGTCAGTTTTTATTTGTTGTTTTTTCATAGAAAGAGTCTAAATTATAAATAAAATCAAATAGTAAAAATATATGATGGGAAAAAAATAGATGAACAAAATCGTGTGCGTGCTTTATACTATTTGCTTATAACACTGGTTGTAGATTATAGAGGAAGAGTTTCCCTAATTTGAGAGTTCAGATTTGGGGTTAAAAGAAAGAAGAAGAGAAAAAGGAGAGAGGTTCCATTATTTGAGAGTTCCAGTTATGTATTAGGACATTAAAAAAAGGAAATGAGAGAGTTGCATAATTTGAGAGTTTCAATTATATTAGGAAAAAAATTAAAATGAAAAACTAATTATTAAAATACAAAATGATAGGGAAAAATAAAAGGGGGACGGGAAAGGGGGATAGAAAATGCGCACATGCTTTTATAATATTTACTCTGAGACCTGCCTTGAAAAAGCACAATCTATCTCGCAAGACATACTACTCATAAAAAAATATAAGATGAATAAAATATCTACTCTCTCAGTAGAGCATTAGCAATCTGAATTAACTAGATCCACTCATTAAAACAAAGATGGTCTCCTTGTAGATCATAAATTGATGAATCTACTCATTGGAGTAATTAAAGAAAGATGATGCTCTCTTATACATCTAAACTCTAGATGGGTATGAAGTACCTCAATCATCGTCAAACAACTACGAACTAGATGGTCGATGAAACCATTGATCTTCTCACTGATAATGAACTCACAATAACATGTTGTAATGGATAATCCATGGTAGTCCTCTCACATGACAGAAAACAAG
Organism: Agave tequilana; assembly: GCA_038442645.1. Classification (NCBI taxonomy): domain Eukaryota; kingdom Viridiplantae; phylum Streptophyta; class Magnoliopsida; order Asparagales; family Asparagaceae; genus Agave; species Agave tequilana. The sequence continues at coordinate 341,139 of JAVJIF010005443.1, forward strand.
ATCGTAAAGGGAAGTTGAGTTGGTTAGGATCGCTAACCACCCCAACAGTTGGTCACATGAAGTCTCACATGCATCATCCCTCAACTGTGAAGATGAACGACAAAGAGTAGACCTTACTGCAATCAATCCCTGAATATCTAACTTTATCTCATGAAATTCTCCCTAGCACACTCTTGTAACTAGGAGAGAGAAAAACCTAGACGGAGAAACAAAAAAGGTGAGGGAGGAGCCGCGCTCGACGGCTTCCCCCTTTGAGAGAGAGAGAGAGAGAGAGAGAGAGAGAGAGGTTCACCTCCAAATATCACAAAGCACGAAAAGAGGGCTGATTATAAGATGTTTCTAAGAGTTTTGATGTTACTTTTTATTGTTTTAGGTGAAAAATAAGTGGACGGGAAAGGGGAGCAGGAGATCCAACTCTCTTCTTAATTTAATGTTATTTCTTAAATAGAATATTTGATTCTTATGGCCGCTAATGGTTTGTCATTTAGACAGCTCTTATTTTCTACAATCTATGTAGGTTAATTCTTGCATCATAACAAGATTCCATATAGCCTCTCATGTAAATGCCCTATATGCATGATGCGTAAGAATTCCACTTTTTCTCTTTTCCCGACATCCATGATGCTCTAAAAACTTTTAGACATCACTGTAGGAAGAAAGGGATGGTCTAAGGTGAAAAATATCATTACAATCGACTGATGGTAGTTTTATAAGTTTATTTATTTTTGTAGACATTTGTTTCTTATCTTTTCCTTGAGAGCTAATTCGTGAAGTAAGGAGTTTTCATGAACTCGTCTAATTTTGTTAACGTCAAATGGTAAGCTAGAAGTACAAAATAAGAAAGTGATACTAAATAAAGAACATATCAGAAAGAATCTCGTGGAGAACACTAGGAGCGCCAGCGCACTGATGACAGTACAGTATATGCTGACATATTTGATGCAGGTAAAAGAAATAATTAGAGCTTCTTATGAATTGAGGAGCTCCAAATGTAGATTTACAGCATGTAAAGAAATCTGAAGTTATTTTATTTTAGCTGGTGTAGACTTGATCTCAATCTCATTGACCTTTTATGTATGTTAGTTAGCATTTGCTTTTTTTTTAAACCAAAGGGAATAATAGAAACCCTAATAAATAATTATTTGCTTTATTAAAAGATAGAACAAAAAACAGCAACTACAACAATATATTTTGTGGATCTTCAAGGTAGTGCCTATCAAGCATAGATTAACAGCTACTGTATAAAACATGTGCAAGCCACGTGTATTTTCCTAGTATATAAATAAACAAGAAATGTCTAAAACAACTCGAGAATTATTTTAGAGAAAGTTGACAGGAATAGCAGTAATCAGGAAAAGATATCCAAAAAGTATACTCGAGTTTAGAGGTCTGACCTTCATGACCTCATCAAGCAACTTAACGTCCAAAATGCTTGGCACATAACCTGCAAAAAACATAGTAAACCAATGACTCAATTGAACAGTGAGGCGTGAGGGTACATGAAATTTTCGAAGAGAAGGTACTATGTATCATAGTAAAATATGTAGGCACCGTCATTTACCTGGATTTTCTCCAGAAATGATGCTTGTTTCTGCAGGTTCGACTCCGATTACCTGACAAGAGAGGAGAGATCAAATTATACAAGGCCAGCACAGGTATACTATTTCAAGTCAAAAGGTCACAAGATCAATAAAAGAACATGTCTAAAGCAAAGATAATAGTGCATTATGCATATCTCATAACCAAGTTAAATGTGGAATGCAAAATTACACTTTAACCCTTAAAAATTGTAAGATACTAGAAAAATCCGACATTGAGAAACATAATTACTTGTAGATGCATAGAGAAAATATTTAAATGACATAAAACAATACTGTTGATTGCCACGTTTAACATCCCAGAAGAGACTATACAATACTGGAAGTGAAAAAAGATCATCACATCAGGCGGTTTTACATTGGCACTACATGAATTTTCAGCAATTGGTTGAGAAAAATCAAGTGAAAATCATTATCTGGACATAGAAATTATGCATTATTATGAGGATCTGTCTTAATTGCAGGAAACTGAGAAAAGGTATCTATCAAGGTATGACACAAAATTACGAGGAAAGGAAAAAAAGCAAAAGCATGATCGTAACAATAATTTCCCTCACGAAAGAAAATGAAATGAACTCTCATAGAGATGCCAGAATAAACAAGAGAATGGCAGTTAATTAGCCCAAATAGCTACCACAAAAGTCATATTATAAGATGCACCTATATGAAGAGCCTGAGCAAATATAGAACAGAGAGGATGGAGTAGGAAAACAAACTATAGAAAACAATTCATTGCCTAAAGTTCCAAAACCTTCTTTACCAAATTGTCTGTCACATGACACTCCAAAACCTGCTTATACGATGCAATGGCATACTACTTTTCAGAGGCATGCTACTTTGTCAGCTTCCCTATTCATCTAGACTCTTCCCGGTGTGAGGAAGTTAGGAGCAAGGTTCAAGAACTCAGTTTTGGTTTCATTTTTGGACCCTTCTTTTATCAAAGGTTTTGATCAGCTTTGTTACCATTGACAATTTCGTTTCCAGTTTCAGTTTTGGTTTTAGTGTATATAAACATGTAGGCATCTTCGATTATTTGCACATAAAATACGCAAAAAGCATACAATATGAACATGCAGACTGAATGGGTGTAAATCAAGAGAACTTTGATATTCAACTAGTTAACCTAAAAAATAATCTAAATTAGTGTAAAAGTTGTCAATATTAAGTTAAATTAAGATCATAATCAAAATTAAATTAAAATATCTAATAATGATCTAGTATGAAAATTAGGAAATATTGATTTAACTGTAGAAGTTAAGTGAAACAAAATTATTAATTAGAACATTACATTTTCCTTCCTTTTTCCTTTGTTTTTGAAGCTCTTTTAGGTTTGAGTATGTTTCATCCGAAACTTCGAAATTGTTCGAGACTTGGTGAAACTGACCGATACTAAATGTGTAATGGATGAAACTTAGCGAACCCAATACTTCATGTTAGTTTCGGACCAGCACTCACTCAAACCGAGACGAAATGGCCGAAACAGGCGAAACCTCAAACCTTGATTAGGAGAGCTGATCCTAGGACGAACAAGCTTAAACTGCTTGAGTAACAATAAACTCTCTTCTATGTTCCCACCAACTGGCCTTCTAGGTTTCATTTCAAGATGCTCTATTGCCAATCCCAAGTTGCCTTGGCCAGAACTCAGCACCGACTCATAAGAGGTGGTATTTTTATCTGACACCCAATCAAAATTAATTGATCAATCCTTTATAGAAAATTTTCAAATCTCAATAATACTCCATAGCTAATACCGTTCCCCCTTCTGATTGATGATGTTACCTTGGGGCTCAATGGCCTTCAGTTGGATCCAAGACCTTACATCTTAGTCAACAAGGAACACATACAGAATAAATTATAACTTAAAATACTGTACTACCATCAGTTGAATAAATAAGTCAGGTAATAGCTACTAAACTAGTGCTGACTACAGCAATATTTCTCAGTTAGAAATAGCATTTAGCAGAGTATGCAGTACCAACCTGATGAGAGGATATATTCCACCACATGAACAACTTTAGGAAGAAAATGGGGGGAAATGGACATGCAGCAACAAGAACTGAACACCAGATGGTAAAGCTAAAAATATTAAGTGTCAACACAGGGAGATGTCCACACCTTGATGTCTTTGTTCATCATTTTCAGATAACGCCCTGTGCCTGTGATAGTACCGCCTGTCCCAATGCTAGCAACGAATATATCAACACCACCCAATGTATCTTCCCATATTTCTGGGCCTGTGGTTTCAAAGTGGATCTGTAGTTTATTTAGATGCAACCTTAATGAAATTAAATACAGGACTTAAAAACTTAAAAGCAAACTTTAAAAACAAAATGTACTGTTATTTCAACTTAAAACAAACAATACACTAAACATGGATCAACAACCTCTGTGTTAGCTGGATTATCGAACTGCTGAAACATGTATGCATTTGGTGTCTGACGAACAATTTCTTCAGCCTTGTCAACAGCACCTTTTAAACCTTTTGCTGAGTCTGTTAAAACAATCTCTGCTCCGAATGCACGAAGAAGGATACGTCTCTCTAGATTTATAGATGCCGGCATGGTTATAATAAGCTTGTATCCTCTAGCAGCTGCAGCAAATGCAATACCAACACCTGTATTTCCACTAGTTGGTTCAACTAAAGTGCTCTGCATTAAAAAAGAAACTGTTCATCCTGTATGTGGTGTTACAGGTGACAATGGCTTCTGAAAGGAGGAAGCAAGGAAGTTCACCTTCGTCGGTGAAATGAGTCCCTTCTCTTCAGCATCATCTATCATGTTACATCCAATCCTGAGATGTATGAAAAACTATCTTAGCAAAGTTGCAAGTAACATAAAATAACTAAAATGCCAAAACTATGTTGACAAAATTTACCTATCTTTGACACTTCTGCAAGGTTCCATAGACTCAAGTTTTGCAGCAATGTTAGCCACACAACCTTCAACAACATTGTTGAGATATATCATTGGTGTCCTGCCAATTAACTGATACAAATGTAGGATCCGGTGATTAGTCAAAAGTCATTTTAAAGTAACAGTATGAATGCATGTTTAATCTCTTATGAATGCCAATTTAACATTTTAAGAAAATGAATCTTCAAAAATTTCACAAAATTGCTCATAGACTGGTAAGTAGAAGTACTCTTGTATTTTCATCAAGAGACCACTGTCATAAAGTCAATAATACCACTTCAATCAACCTGGAATAAAAACACAAGAGTTGACTACCAGGAACTCCCATTTTTGTTTTTCAACTATAATATTATCTAATTTGTGAAATGGTATACCATGAGGCAAAGAAGTTCAGAAGGTAGCTGTAGTGCGAAGGGGTAGGCCCCTTTCGCACCAACACCAACAACATACAATAAACAAACAGAAAATACAAGATAATGGTGGTTCCGTCCAATGGACAAAAGGAGAATACAAATAATAGTGTTGTGGAACAAAAGAGTGAACCCTTTTTAAGAAATATGAGATGCTAGAAAAGGTCAATTAGAAAGCCAATAAACATAAGTAACATCTAGAAGGAGGTAAGTGCAGCAATGGGAAAAGATGAAAATACAAGTTAATAGTGGTAAAACGAATACACAAGGGTGAGTTAAACAATAGGAAATAGTACAAAAGATCAATTAGAAAGGTGACCACAGAGAGAGAAAGAGGAGACCCACGGTTTAGGAGGGAGGGAGGGACTTTGAATAATTCGCCCGGGGGTGCATTGGGGCTTGAGGGGGGGGGGGGGGGGGGGGTGAGAGAGAGAGAGAGAGAGACCCACTCTTAATATTATGGGAACTAATTCAATGCCCCAAGTCTGAAGTTGATTTATGCTTTATACTCACATAGTTTCAAGTTGACGCATATAACTAAAATGATAAGGCCAGTATTCATGGTCTGCATATTCCTTTCCAAAAAACCCCAGGTTGCCTCTTTTTTTCAATTGACAACTGAATTATTGTAACAGAACTTGGAGGGCGGCGGTTCCAGGAATGGAGTCAATTGGTTTGTTAGGAAATATAATTTGTATGAGTGGTATATGAGTTGTATTAGGAGTAGAATAAAAATTAGAGTAGAATTAGACTTTCTTGTATCTATATTGTAGTTACCTAATTAAGAGTCATATTGTAATTACTTAATTAGGAGTCAAAGAAGTCCTACTTCTATTATGAGTTGTAAATATATTTTCCTATAAATAAGAGTATAAAGAGAGGACTAATCAACTCTCTAATTTTCATAATCTAAATTTTCACATGGTATCAAAGCCTCTCAAAAATTTCGTTGTTGATCATCGTTCTCAAGCTCGCGCTTGTGCTGGGCAACTCTTTCGTCGAGACCTCTTGTCCTTCAGGCGCTAGCATGTCCTCTTGTGCATGCAACCAATCACAACATCAAAATACAGTGGCCAACCTAGATGAGGCCTCTAAATGCAAGCAAACATATGGCTGAACCTCTTTGCAAATTCATACCTCTTTGTTCTTTCAGCATGAGATCCATGCAAACTCTACAGCTCCACTGAAATCACCTAGAGGGGGGGTGAATAGGTGATAGGCTAATCTAATGAACAAAATGCGGAATTTAAAAACTAATTGCAACAACACTTAATACAACCAACGAGTATAGCCGAATTCCCGGTGAAGGGCTCTGGACTAACTCCTCTTGATTCCTCTGAATAAGAGTTGAGGCGCTATATAAAGCTCTCGTGGTTAAGTACAAGTGAGGCACAAAAACACACAAGCATGTATTATGATATAGCAATATGAATCAATGCACAAAGAGAGAGAAAGTAAGAGTCAATGGATCAAGCGCAAACAACAAGATTTGTTTCGAGATTCGAGCACCCAGCTCTACATCCCCGCTTTCACCCAGAAGGATTTCGAATCCACTAGCTTGTCCACACAGGACTCCCACACAGGGAACCTCCACCGAGGATTTGGGGCAATACAATAACTAGGAGTACCTAACTCCTCTCTTTACAACCACAACCTCTCACTAGAGGCTAAGCACCAAGCCAACAAAACTATCACCTCACAACTTGAGGGATAAGCACAAAGCAAAATAAGGATCACCTCACAATTTGAGGGATACAACCCAATTGCACAACCTCCTCAACACTATGAGGGAAAGGCACAAAGCCAAGCAATAATTAGGGTTTACAACTTGGTGATCAAAAGATCACAAACCAATCTCTTTTTCTCTCAAACACAAAGATCCTATAGATAGGTAGAATGAAGCTCAAGTGTGAGAAAAACCAAAGGAATGGAAAATAAATACTCAAAGAAAATCCTTGGGAAAAACTAGAAGTTAGGATGAAGAAGTTGAATCAAAACACTTTTCCCAAAAATAACTTTTCTTTGATTTTCAAAACCCTAGAAAACACCAAATAGAATGTAACGATTTGAGCCCAAAAACTTCTTTTGATTGCTGTAAGAACACTAGTAAGATCAGAAATTTAGCTCACTAAAAACTTGTGCCAAACTATTAAGAGAAAACCCATTTATAGCTTCTTCAAAGAACTAGCCGTTGCAGCCAATTATGTCAAATTTGACCATCCGGTCGACCGCCCGGTCGACCGGCCAACGGTCTAAATTTGACCGTTAGCGACTGTCGGTCGACCGCCCGGTCGACCGCGCCCAGAACCAGAGAGAAACGGCTCTCTGGCCGGTCGACCGCCGGTCGACCAGAGCAACCCGAGAGTGAGTTACTTTCAGTCGGTCGACCGCTCGGTCGACCGGCCCAAGGGGCTGGCTGCGTGCACGTTCTTGTGCACGTCGGTCGACCGATCCGGTCGACCGACTCTGGGTCCAGTCGACTGGTCCGGTCGACCGCCAGAGCCTGGCAGGCAGCATTATGGGACAGAAAACCTTGGTTTTTATTATCTTAAAAATTCCTATAAAATCTCTAAAAATCCACAAAAATAGTTTTAGCATAATACATTGATATACAAACTTGTGTGAAAAATTTCAACACAAATTTCAAACTTTTTAAACCATTTTTGTGACTTACAAATTTTGCTGAAAACCAAAAACCGTATTTTCTAAAACTTGGATTTTTCAAATGGAAATTCGTTTTTCCAAAACTCATCCAAATACAAAAACATGATATTTAAACACTTTGAAGCATGTTGCATATAGATATAATCCAATAGACATGAAACATATATATATCCATGTTTTTGACTTTAATTCCAAATATATGTTTTGTTAAAAATACCAAAACAACAAAACTCATGAATAGGCACATCAAAATAAGTTTGTCTAAGATATGAAGCATACATGTATATAGAACATATCTAATATACATTTAAACCATGTAAACTTGTTTTGAATCAATCTATTCATGAAAACCAAGATCGGTTAAATCAAAAACCGAAAACCAATATCAAAACATGAAACGAGTGTGTGTTGTGAACTTGAGCATATCACACTATCTAGTCTTTACAAATGGATCTAAAATACAAACTAAACTATGTACCAAGTCTTCTTGACGAACTCCGTCTTCAAGCCGACTTGATCCAAACCGTGATCCACCGAGCTTGACTCCAACGAGTGTTATATATGATCTTTGACGCTCGGGCTCTTGAATCACCATGTGAAAGCTTCCAAACCGTCTTTGTTGAAGCTAATCACCTACTAATATTTTGATTAGAGATCTGAAACTAAATATCACAAGATTATTAGTAAACATAACTACATGAGTTAATCATCATCAAAACTAGAGTGGAAGGCCTCTGGGCCAACAATCTCCCCCTTTTTGATGATGACAAAACTCATGGAGTTATATATGCATGGATTAAAGTTAAGCTTCAAAGAAGCTCCCCCTTAACTCATGCATAGCAATAAACAATAAAAATATGCAATGAACATTAAACATAACAATGCATAACTTATGCATAAAACAAGCTTTTGATATTAAATACAAAACATGCTCTTGATACCAAACATGAAATGCATCAACATGCATAAAAACAAGCTTTTAAATAACAAACTTAAACAATGTTCTTGATACCAATTAAAAGATAATCAATATATAAAGATTCTTAAAACAAAATCAACAAAATACTTCTTCTCCTTTTTGTAAATAAACAAGTAGAAATCATGCATATAAAAATTATGCATATAAACTCAATTACTTCTCCCCCTTTTTGTCAATCATCAACAAAGGGGTGAAATCAAAACAAACATGATACCAATTAAAAAATATATCAATGTAGTGCAACATGATACCAATTGAAAGTAAACAAGTAAACATCTTGATACCAAATTGTAAGTATTTTCATTTTGAACATATGATACCAAATTAAAGTCAATATAAATTTTTCAATCATTTTTCATCATAAAGTATGGGAGTGGAAATCAAAGGTAAACAAAATACCAATTGAAAGATAAAATACGAATTTTCTCCCCCTTTATGAAATACAAAATAAAACGATGCATAAACTTGTATTAGGATACCAATTGAAAAACTAATCAATTGAAACATGATAGTCATTAAAAATCAAGTTTTGGGTAATTCTAAGCTTGATTTTGCAAAACTAAAATTTGTGATATCATTGAGCACAAATTAAACATATATGAGTATACAAAAAAAATGTCAATATTGATACCAATTGAAAAAAAATCCAATGATACCAATTGAAACTATAATAAGGTCAAGTATATAACTCATATTACCTACCACCCATTTCATGCACATGTTTAAAAATAATTTTCAATAAAGAGCATACAAGGCATGGTCGCCCAACCAACCGCCCTTTAATGGATAGGGTTTTCAAAAATAGGTTTGAAAATATAGTATGTTTGAAAACTCTACCATATTGAAGAATACGAACTAGTTAAAAGAACAATTTGTAAACTAGTACGAAATCCTTCAAGTAAGGAATAAAATAAAAATATTTTTCATGAAACACATATAAATCACATGGCACTAAACACTCGAAATCAATAAGGTACATATCATACTCATGAAAACAAAATCATGAGAAATCATCAAATAAGATGAGTGTACAATTGTAATGTGAAACACATTATCATGAAAGTGTGCAATTAAGCTCAATTAAAATTCCTTTAAACATGAGAACATGAAAATCATGAAAATTTAATTTTGACGATCTTCATTAAAAAGCAATTTGTACTTCAAAGCATATGTATGTTTTGACAAAACGAGAAGTATACATACATATCCTTAAACACAATTTAGTCCATAATAAAGATTTGCATGAAAAGCAAATGACTCAAGGGGTATACATGTATATCTTAAGGTTTGACAAAATAAACATATACATGAAATGAAAACACATGATCATAAAACATGTCCAAAAATAGGGAATACAAGTTAGAATGCATGAATCATCAAAACTAGACTATACTAGCATATCTAATGGGTACAAATGAGCGTTCAAGCACAAACATATAATGATCTATTTGTGGCCCACTATATGTACAAGTATATATCCTAATTTTAATGAAAACTAACATCTAAACATATATTCAAAACATGAAGCATAAAACGAGACATAACTCAACATGAAAAACATAAACAAGACATTATGTAAATCCACATGTTATTAGAACTATGATATACATAATAGCTAAACAATGGTGAGAACACAACATATGGGTCCATATAAACATAGGTGATCTCAAATGCTATATATGCATGTCAATGATCTAATAATCATGACATTATCAAAATAATCTATAAACATCAAAACAAGCTATAAATCGATGAACATGAAAAGCATGCAAATATAAACGGAAGTTAAAGATCGATACCAAAACCGATGAAGACACCTCTCTAGTTCTCCAAACCAAGGTGGTCCTCCCACCAAACTTCCCTTGAAAGTGATGCATCCAAATAGTCATCATGAAGCTCGGAACGCATTCACCTCAAGGTACCGTCACTCTCACGTCATGCGAGAGCCCACACCTACATCAAATACAATAGGGGTGGTCTTTGGTACCCATACTCTTTTGGATCCATGGGGGTTAGTTTCTTTTCTAACCCAAACAAATTTAGTTGCTAAATTAGAATAATGTATACGATCATAGCAAAATTTAGCAAGGTGGCCCTTACGTCCACAATGTGTACAAGTGTACACATGAGCATACATAGTGTGATGTTTGTGACCGTGAGGAGCATGTGTATGCCGTGGTTTGTGTGCATGCATAATAGGAACTTGTTTCTTTCGAAACAAAGATTCCAAGCGTATATGGTTAATGGCACAATGGCTCAAAGTGGAGCCCAAACAATCCATATTCTTCTTAATAAATTTATATCATTTTTAATTATAGAAGAAGTGGAACATGCAATAGGTGAGCTAGGTGAAGCTACACTAGCATGGCAAACATGTGAATCTATATCATTTTTCAAAGATTTATTTTTATTTAAAACTAAATCTAATTTTTTTGAAATAAAATCAATTTCATTTTTCAAAGAATGGTTATCTTTTAAAATAAAATCTAATTTTGAAGATAAAACCTCATTGTTCTTCAAAACATCATCACAATCATTTTACTTTTCAAAATTCATTTTCCTTTAGGGCAAGGTCTAGTTGAGATTTAAGTGAGTCATGTTCACTAAAATCTCTTCCTTCTCTTGCAAAATCAAATCAAATCTTGAACACAAATCCTTATTTTCTTCTTTTAGTTCAAAATTCTTCTTTTCAAAAGATCATGTTTTTTCAAAAAAATTCAAACTTTGTAGCAAGTTCTACATTTAAGGTTTGTACTTCTAAACACCCATAACAATAGGAACTAGTGCTAGCATCTAGTTGAGTTTCCGATTGTACCTCAAGGGAGTCTTCCCTTGGATCATGAGGCAATGTTCGTCGGACTTGTCTCTCCTAGATCTCCTCTTCTTTTTGATAATCTTTGGTAGCTCGGGAGAAGTCAAAATGCTCCATACTGTAAAAACAGAATCATAATTAGCAAACACATGTAAATATTCTTTATGAAGAGATGCTCTAAGTGCCTTTAGGGCTATTGCATTGGCCTCTATATGCTTGCTATCATTAGGATGGGATTCCATGGTAATGGCTTTGTAAACATTATATCCTAGGGCTTTTAAATGCCAACTCATCAATATCTTCCATGTGTCAATTTTAGAGATATCAAACATGGGAGGGCTATCCATAAGTGCAAACAAAATGTGTGCAAATGAAAATGCAAATGTAGATTAGCAACCAAGATCACACTCCTAGGTGGTTAAACCTAATATCAGGAGCGTAGGCTCTGATACCAATTGAAATCACCTAGAGGGGGGTGAATAGGTGATAAGCTAATCTAATGAACAAAATGCGAAATTTAAAAACTAATTGCAATAATACTTAATACAACCAACGAGTGTAGCCGAATTCCCGGTGAAGGGCTCTGGACTAACTCCTCTTGATTCCTCTGAATAAGAGTTGAGGCGCTATATAAAGCTCTCGTGGTTAAGTACAAGTGAGGCACAAAAACACACAAGCATGTATTATGATATAGCAATATGAATCAATGCATAAAGAGAGAAAGTAAGAGTCAATGGATCAAGCGCAAACAACAAGATTTGTTTCGAGGTTCGAGCACCCAGCTCTACGTCCTCGCCTTCACCCAGAAGGATTTCGAATCCACTAGCTTGTCCACACAGGACTCCCACACAGGGAACCTCCACCGAGGATTTGGGGTAATACAATAACTAGGAGTACTCAACTCCTCTCTTTACAACCACAACCTCTCACTAGAGGCTAAGCACCAAGCCAACAAAACTATCACCTCACAACTTGAGGGATAAGCACAAAGCAAAACAAGGATCACCTCACAATTTGAGGAATACAACCCAATTGCACAACCTCCTCAACACTATGAGGGAAAGGCACAAAGCCAAGAATAATTAGGGTTTACAACTTGGTGATCAAAAGATCACAAACCAATCTCGTTTTCTCTCAAACACAAAGATCCTATAGATAGGTAGAATGAAGCTCAAGTGTGAGAAAAACCAAAGTATGGAAAATAAATACTCAAAGAAAATCCTTGAGAAAAACTAGAAATTAAGATGAAGTTGAATCAAAATACTTTTTCCTAAAAATCACTTTTATTTGATTTTCCAAAACCCTAGAAAACACCAAATAGAATGTAAAGATTTGAGCCCAAAAACTTCTTTTTGATTGCTGTAAGAACACTAGTAAGATCAGAAATTTAGCTCACTAAAAATTTGTGCCAAACTATTAAGAGAAAACCCATTTTATAGCTTCTTCAAAGAACTAGCCGTTGCAGCCAATTATGGTCAGATTTGACCATCCGGTCGACCGCCCGATCGACCGGCCAACGGTCTAAATTTAACCGTTAGCGACTGCCGGTCGACCGCCCGGTCGACCGCGCCCAGAACCAGAGAGCAACGGCTCTCTGGCCGGTCGACCGCCCGGTCGACCGGAGCAACCCGAGAGTGAGTTGCTTTCAGTCGGTCGACCGGCCCAAGGGGCTGGCTGCGTGCACGTTCTTGTGCACGTCGGTCGACCGGATCGGTCGACCGACTCTGGGTCCGGTCGACCGCCAGAGCCTGGCAGGCAGCATTATGGGACAGAAAACTTTGATTTTTATTATCTTAAAAATTCCCATAAAATCTCTAAAAATCCACAAAAATAGTTTTAGCATAATACATTGATATACAAACTTGTGTGAAAATTTTCAACACAAATTTCAAACTTTTTAAACCATTTTTGTGACTTACAAATTTTGCCGAAAACCAAAAACCGTATTTCTAGAACTTGAATTTTTCAAATGGAAATCCGATTTTTCCAAAACTCATCCAAATACAAAAACATGATATTTAAACACTTTGAAGCATGTTGCATATGGATATAATCCAATATACATGAAACATATATATATCCATGTTTTTGACTTTTATTCCAAATATATGTTTTGTTAAAAATACCAAAACATCAAACTCATGAATAGGCACATCAAAATAAGTTTGTCTAAGATATGAAGCATACATGTATATAGAACATATCTAATATACATTTAAACCATGAAACTTATTTTGAATCAATCTATTCATGAAAACTAAGATCGGTTAAATCAAAACATGAAACGTGTGTGTGTTGTGAACTTGAGCATATCACACTATCTAGTCTTTACAAATGGATCTAAAACACAAACTAAACTATGTACCAAGTCTTCTTGACGAACTCCGTCTTCAAGCCGACTTGATCCAAACCGTGATCCACCGAGCTTGACTCCAATGAGTGCTATATATGATCTTTGATGCTCGGGCTCTTGAATCACCATGTGAAAGCTTCCAAACCATCTTTGTTGAAGCTAATCACCTACTAATATCTTGATTAGAGATCTGAAACTAAATATCACAAGATTATTAGTAAACATAACTACATGAGTTAATCATCATCAAAACTAGAGTGGAAGGCCTCTGGGCCAACATCCACCTCTTTGCATCTCTCTCACGCATCGCTCCTGCCATAGATCGACTCACCGCCTTGACCCTTTTTGATCTTCTTCCATAGAGCAATTGCGTTCCTGATAGCAGTGACTTCCTCAAGTGATGGTTTCTCTCTCGGATTGTTTCTTTTCGATCGGAAGGATTCTGTAGCTAGCAATTGTTTTCCTTCTCATATTCAGACTAAGTTTGATCACAGATCCAACCTGTTACAAATCTAGACCTGACTCGGATCTTATGCCGATCTGAATTTAGGATTCAATTCATATTCAGTTTTGATCACAAACTTCTTTCTCCAAATTCGCGGGCAACCATTGTCATCTGGTTTCCGATAACTTCATTTGGCACGAGATATTCATCCTCACCTTCTCTTCTTCGACGGATTTGTCACTATCAGTGTAATACTCTTGTTATGCAATATCCAAAATAAAATAAAATAAAATAAAATAATTAATAAATAAATAAATAATAATAAAATGTAATTGTGTGTTTAACTTATTTATGCCAAGATTGAACTCATGTTCCTCTATACCAAATCCTATTATCTAAACCGTAATGCCTTGTGATTATGAAGGTAATCTAATTTATTTAAAAAAATTAAAGTAAATTTCAATTTTCTAATTCCAACTGAAAGATCTCATGAGATCCTTGTTGATCTTTATCTTAACAACCTGATTCTTCTGTTGAAACCTACATGCTAAAAATTCTAACCTAAAGATCTTACCATAATATATTAACGTAATTCATCCTCTTCTGCCTCTTAAGGAAAAAAAAAAAGAAAGAGAAAGAAAGAACTCAGATCCCAAATCTAAATTTCCTCACATCTCTCCTTGAAAACTAACGTGATTAGGGAACGTGCTTGGGGCGTGGAGACCGAGGAGCAGGCTTCGGGATCAATCCAAGTAATTATAACTTGCAAATTTTTATACTATTAAATTCTTTTATGAATTCCCATATCAAATCTCACCTAATTAATAACATGATTTTGTTAAGAAATCTTAAGATATCATGTTTAAAAAAAAATCAATTTTATGGAATTGTAATCTCAACCACGATCTAGATAAAGTAGATTATATGAATTAAGAATTTTAAAATACCATGTCTAATTTTCCTTTACATGAAACTTTAATCTAATCCAAAGATTAGATGAAATAAATTATATGGATTAAGAGTGTTGAAATATCATGCAAATATCCCCATGATCTAGATAAATAAATTGTTTGGATTAAAAATTATTTAATTGAAATACCATGTTGGATTTTTCCTTCCATGAACCTATTTTTTTTTTTGTTATCAAGAACCTCACCATTAATCTAAATAAAACATATAGAGTAAAATATCATTACACTAATTAAATTATAGAAATTTTTTTAAAATAAAATTCTGGAATATTAAAAAGAAAAAGAAATTTGTATGAATTACAAATTTCTATATTTAAATTTTTCCCTTTCATAAAATTAGAACCCCACCCAATGCCCTAAATAAAATATATGGGGTAATAAAACTAATACACTAATTAGATTTTTAAAAATTTTAAACAAATCTTTAGAATTTATTAAAAAAACAGAGAGAATATTCCCAACCAAAAATCTAATTAAATTACACATGGGAACACACTAATATACATTACGATATACATATTAAAAAATAAAATTCAACAAGAAATAAAAAAAATTTGACAGCCCGGGCCGACTTGGCCGGGTGGTAAGACAGATCTAGGCTCTGTGGCCCACAGAGCCAGAAAAAATCAGAAAACCAGATAGAAAATAGAAATAAATAAATATTTTCTGAAGCCCATATTCAAAAAACCCATAACCAGTCCACCCCCAGTTATTATGGTTCTAACTTCTGTGAACCCAACCCGAATATATAACAGACCCGTTAACTTGTTGAAAAACAATTTAAGTGATAAAATAAAATTTTAAAAATAAATAAAAATAGGAATAAAAATTTAGATGACCCATAGAATCTACTGAAAAATTTTGGGATTAATTACAGGTCATATTAGACTAAACCACTTCATTCTAAATTGAAACTCGTTATTTTAACATTCAGACCGTTAAGAAATTTTCATATTTTTTTAACCATTTAAACCTGTAATACCTGTTCCCAGAATACGTACTTAGTTGCGTATCAGTTTTCGACCGTATTTTTCGATTTACTTCCTGTATTTGACCGATTTCAATTTAAATATCATTTTCCAATATATTAGATTTTCTATGATTTTCTGGATTTCCTGAATTAAAATAAATTTCTTCAAAACCGGTGTCGACCAGTGTCGCTGATCGTTCCTGGAATTTTAATTCTCAAACGGTTAAGAATTTCTAGAAGAGTCTTTAGACTTTATTTCTTAGAATCATATTCCCTACTTAAATACTTTTTTTGAGAATTTTATAAATTTTATGAAAACTCCAACGGAGTCGGTAGATAACTGATTCCGGGATTTTTAGTTTTTAAACTATAAAGTATTTCTTAAAAAGATTTCACTATTAGTCTTCATATATTATTATTGATTTTTGGTAAAATTTACGAGTCGTTCCGAGATACTTGAAATCCGGACGATTTCGGTATTTTCTGAAATGTTTTCGCATACTTGATTTAAACCTAGGAATCCATGTTTTCAATATTTTCAATTTCCAAGTTAGAGTAAATATCTCCTTTATGAATTCTTTCCATTTTTTCCTTTCCTTTATTCCTCTTTCTCCACAACCACAAATTTTTTCCCATTTTTCCAAAAATACAAATCTCTTCCAAAATTCCAACTCCACATAATCTCACCAACCCCCATTTAATGCACCTCTCTCTCTCTCTCTCCCATGGCCGGCCAAGTGGCCAAGGAGAGGGACACCCATCCCCTCTCCCATTTTGCAATAAACCCCCTCACATTTACACTATTTACATCTCCTTTACAAAAATCCAAATCCTATATAAACTTTCCTTTACAATTCTTTTCTCTTTTTCTTCACTTCACCAAGAGATTAGCCCTCACTCTCCTTCTCCATCTCAAACTCAACCCTAACTCCAAGAACACCACAAGATCTTCACCTCTAGTCAAGCAACTGATTTGGAGCTTGGATCGTAGCTCTTTCGTCGCCAAGGATCACATAGGTGCCATTTGACGACCACACTCTTCCCGGACTCGTAAAGCTTCAATCGAACCTTCCTAGTGAGTATATTTACTCACCAAGACTTGTAAACTCCTTTGTATACTTGTGTTGACAATTCATGTTCACTTGAGCCATAAAAATCACATTTTTAGACCCTCAAACAAAACCCTAGAAATCTGTTCTGTTTGCTGTTTTCCCACGATTAGTCGACTAGACCTAGGGACTAGTCGACTAATCCACTTTAGTTGAAACTTAACCTTTTCTGATTTCACAGTTTTAGTCGACTAGACCAGATTTCCAGTCGACTAGAGACCCCTAGTCGACTACCATTTCTCCCCAGTCGACTCCTGTTTTCCTGAAATAAAACATCAACTCTCTGTATCTCAGACTTAGTCGACTTAGGTATCCATTAGTCGACTAGTAGTTCCCTGTTAGTCGACTACCCTTACAACCCTAGTCGACTAACTTTCCCTGAAACAAACCCAACTCTCTGTTTCCCAGTTTTAGTCGACTCATCCAGACTAGTAGTCGACTTAAGACCCTAATAGTCGACTAACCCTCCCACCTAGTCGACTAATTCTGACTGTTTGACTTAGTTGATTCTGTTCTGAATTTGGATCTTATTGTTGATACATGTATGGCATATTACTTTTGTTCATGCTTCATAACTGGTACTACATGACATGTTACTTGATAGACATTATCTCATATTACTTCATGACTTGTCATTGCATATCATCGCTCCATAACTTGTTAAATGTGAATATCACCACTTATCATGCCATCCCTTGAACCAAGCATGATACACTTGACTTTTGCATAAAATGGACCAACTTACACCTGGGTCGGGGGAAAACATGCGGATATCGATATGTGTTCGTGTTACAGTGGCTTTTAGGAATGTTGTGCAACTCATGTTCCGGTCTGACCTGTGGGCCTCCAGGGACCGAGGGGAGTGCTTGCTCCCTCTATTACTGGTACCATCATGTTAAGGGCATACATAAGTCCCTCCTGTTTAGCCTAGCGGCTGGCTTCCGTCACCAAGCAACGGAACAATCCTGGACGTTATCCCGGGCATGTACGGGGTCCACTGTAAACATAGTTCGTCGATACAACCGCTGTTTCCAATAACAACCTTGCTTTACTAGGATATGGATCTATGTGCTCTGGGACGCTGGGTCACATAGCTAGATATCACAGTAAGACAAGTAATAATAATAAGACGTCAACTGTAGATTTAATGTATTAGGACTTTATCTCTTCATGCTTTTCATACTTGTTAGCTGATATTCCTTATATTGTTTCATACTACTTATTCATGTCTCTTAGCCACTTGGTTGTAGTCGTTTATTTGTTATATGTCTTGACTCCCTTGGATTTGCATATTCAGATTCCGAAGCTTGGACAGAAGTGGAGCCAACTGCTGAGGATCGAGCCTATCTTAGTGGGCAAGCTGACTAGTTCTTGTCCCTTCGTGCCAGACTCCTCATTTTTGACTCACGGGATCTTCTTCTACTCGTGAGCTTTTTGTATCAATATTTGTATCGTTCTTTTGGACTTGGTTGTGATAAATGACACTTGTAAAGTGTAATAGTTATCATATCCTGTATAACTTTGTATATGTACTTTCTTGTTGGCATATGTATGATTACCACGCTTTGTTGAGTACTCTGATCTTTATTGTACTTTTATGCTTAGCGTATATACTTGGGGGCATCTTTTGACCTACGTATACGTCGCAGTGACGTCCCCGTATCCGTGGAATCGGGGCGTTTACAGGTTGGTATCAGAGCCTAGCTCTCACACCTGAAGTACAATCGACGAGCGGCAAATTTTAATAATTGCTGATGCCAACTATAATATACAAAGTTATTAAGTCCTCCTTGATTCCTTCTTGATTCCTTCCCTTGTATCCTAAACTCTCTCATTTGTTTCCAAATTCCAGTTATCTTTCCCAACTCGGTATGGAGCGAAGGACGGGCCGTAACCACTCGGGGCAAGCTTCGAATGGACCCACGGGAGAGAATGTGGATATTTTGAGGGTCATTCAGACCATGATGGAAAACCAGCAGCAGCAGACTGAACTCCTCAGGCAAGAATTGGCAGCACCGAAGGAACAGAGGCGGGAAATGTATCGGACTTCAGACGGCTGCAACCAGCTATCTTCACGGGAGGCGAGAAAACCATTGGATGCTGAACAATGGTTGACGGATACCACAGATCTGCTGAATGCAGCAAGGGTACCAAAGGAGAACCAAGTTGAGGTCGCCAAGATTCAGTTGAAAGATGTTGCTAGAACTTGGTGGCTTGCTGAAGAGGCCAGACTGGAGAAGCCTGTCACCTGGGACACGTTCTCCAAGAGTTTCTACAACAGATTCTTCCCAGCTACTGCTCAGAAGGACATGGAAGAGCAGTTTATCAGGCTCCAGCAAGGGAGCAAGTCCGTGGACGAGTATGCTGCAGAGTTTCTTAGATTGAGCCGCTTTGCTCCGTACATGGTGACGGATGAGGAGAAGCGGGCAAGCAGGTTCCAGCAGGGTCTGCAGATGGACATACAAGTTTTCCTGATGCCCCAGCAGTTGAAGACTTATCGGAGGTTCTCACCATAGCTCGAGAAGTTGAGCGTGGGCTTGAGAAGAAGAAAGTTGACCAGATGGGGAAACCAGGCCATGAAGAGGCCATTTGTACCAATGGGAAGAGGAGGCCCATATAGAGCAGCGAAAGTTCAGAGGCAACCTTTCAGGCCAGCTCCTTACCAGACGGCCCAACCAGTTTCTTTCTGCAGTTATTGTCAGAAGCCAGGGCATATCCGACAGAATTGCCGGAGGGCAAATGGGTTGTGTTTGGTGTGTGGATCACGGGATCATTCTATAGAGACCTGTCCACACAGGAGATTGGGGGTAGCCAACCAGACTTTGCCAGCACTTCCAGGACCCAATGGACAGAGAGTGCTACCAGGGCCACTTGGGCAGAGGAATCAGGGACCAGTGATGAGGAGAGCTCTTCCCCTTCCGCCACAGCATGTTGTTCGCCCAGTCCAGAGAGGAGCCAGGACTGTAGCAGGGCGTGGTAGAGGTCAGGCTTACACTCTTACAGCAGAAGAGGCTGAGGCTTCAGAGGAAGTGATAACAGGTAACATCAGAGTTTATTCAAAACCTGTTCTCGCTCTCTTCGATTCAGGAGCATCCCACTGTTATATCTCAGACCATTTTGTGGCTTTGCATTCTATACCTGTTAATCTTTAGACCACAAAGGGGAGATTAGTACAGGGAATGGGGTAGTCATATCTTCTAGGGTTTGTACTGATTGTCCAGTAGAAACTTTGTGATAAGACCTTGGCCATAGATATGCTCGTACTAGACACCAAAGGGTACGACGTGATCTTAGGCATGACCTGGCTCAGTCAGTACTATGCAGTGATTGATTGTAGGGAGAGGTAGAGAGGAGGATTAATTTCAGGATCCCTCTTCAACCGGAGTTCCAATTTAGTGGAGAGGTGAAGTCTACCAAGGGAAAGACACGGATGGCTACTTCGGAGGTTCAGAAGCAGAAGGTACCGGTGTGGGATGAATTCCCAGAGGTGTTTGCTGAGATTTCAGGACTGCCACCGGAAAGGATGATTGAGTTCTCCATTGACACAGTTCCAAGAGCAGCTCCTATATCCAAGGCTCCGTACAGGATGGCACCGACGGAGTTAGAGATTCTGAAGAAGCAATGCAGGAATACTCAGACAAGGGATTGATTCGGCCAAGTACTTCACCATGGGGAGCTCCAGTACTGTTGGCCAATAAGAAGGATGGTGGTAAGAGACTTTGTATTGACTATAGGGAGTTGAACAAAGTTACCATCAAGAAACAAGTATCCTTTACCCAGGATTGATGATCTGTTTGATCAGCTTCATGGAGCCCGTGTATTCTCTAAATTGGATTTACAGTCGGGTTACCATCAGCTGAGGGTGAAGGAGGATATCCCGAAGAGGCATTCAGGACCCGTTATGGCCACTATGAGTTTCTAGTTATGCCTTTCGGAGTCACCAATGCCCTTCAGTTTTCATGGATTTGATGAACCGAGTGTTCTCGCCCTATCTGGATCAGTTTGTTGTGTTTTCATAGATGACATCCTGATTTATTCGAAGAACAACAGGGAGCATGCAGAACACTTGAGGATTGTTATTGCAGACTCTCCAGCAGGAGCAGCTTCATGCTAAAGGAACAAGTGTGATTTCTGGTTGGACAGTATAGCTTTCCTTGGGCACATTGTTTCAGCAGAAGGAATCTCAGTGGATCCCCCCAGCAAAGTCCAGGCAGTGAGGATTGGCAGATTCCGAGGACGGTGACTGAGATTAAGAGTTTTTCTTGGACTAGCCGGATATTACAGACGCTTTGTCCAGGATTTCTCTAGGATTGCAGCTCCATTGACCAGGCTCACCAGGAAAAGGAAAGAAAGGTACATATGGACTGAGGAGTGTACTGCAGCATTTGAGCAATTGAAGCAGAGGCTCATTTCAGCTCCAATCTTGAGGACTCCCTCAGGTAGAGGAGGGATGGTCATCTACAGTGATGCATCAGGTAAAGGCCTGGGGTGTGTGCTTATGCAACATAGTCATGTTATAGCATATGCATCAAGGCAACTGAAGACTCATGAGCGGAATTACCCAACTCATGACTTGGAGCTAGCAGCTGTTATATTTGCCTTGAAGATTTGGAGGCATTATCTTCTGGGAGATAAAGTGTTGATATACACTGATCACAAGAGCCTCAAGTATATTTTCTCGCAGAAAGAGTTGAATATGAGGGCAGAGGAGATGGCTTGAACTGATGGCGGACTATGATATTGACTTGCAATATCATCCAGGCAAGGTCAATACAGTTCCAGATGCACTGAGCAGGATGCCAGAGAATAGAGTGCTTGTCCAGCTCACTCAGCAGAAGGAGTTGATTCGAGACTTCATCAGTTTGGACTTGATGTAGTTCGAAGGACTGAGAAGGCAGGACAGTTCATGACTTTGCAGATTCAGTCAACATTGATTGATGAGATCAGGGAAGCTCAGAAGGAAGATCCCAGGTTACAGACATTCCGAGCTCAGGTAGAGGCTGGATTGAGGACTGATATCTGTATTCATCCAGATGGTGCCTTATATTTCGGTAGCAGATTTGTGTTCCCCAAGGGGAAGTTAGACAGAAGATTTGGCAGAAGCACACAGTTCAGCATATTCCATCCACCCAGGGGGAAACAAGATGTATCAGGACTTGAAGAAGCAGTTTGGGTGGAATGCTATGAAGAGGGAGATAGCTCAGTTTGTAGCCAAGTGGCTGGTTGGCCAGCAGATAAAGATAGAGCATCAGAGGTCAGCTGGACTTCTACATCTTTGCCGATACCCGAATGGAAGTGGAGCACATCACTATGGATTTTGTCACGGCATTACCTCGTATAGTCCAAAGGTAAACAATGCTGTGTGGGTATCATTGATCGCCTCACCAAGTCAGCTCACTTCATACCATTCAGGGTGGGACAGTCAACGGAGGTCTTGGCAGACAAGTACATGAAGGAGATAGTTCGTCTGCATGGAGTTCCAGTCAGTATTGTTTCGATAGAGACACCAGATTCAAGATCCCATTTTGGGAGAGTCTCCAAGAAAGTTTGGGGGGACCGTCTGAAATTCAGTACATCATATCATCCTCAGACAGACGGGCAATCTGAGAGGACTATCCAGATCCTGAAGATATGCTAAGGGCCTGCATGATGATGAGTTTAAGGGATCTTGGGAAGATCATCTTCACTTGGCTGAGTTTTCTTATAACAACAGCTATCAGGCAAGTATCAAGATGGCACCTTTGAGGAATTGTATGGAAGGAAGTGTCGGCCGATTTGTTGGGATGAAGTCGGGTGAGAGGAGACTTTTGAGGCCAGAGATTCTGATTCAGACAACAGAGAAAGTCAGAGTCATCAGAGATCACCTCAGGA